>CAXIVR010000003.1:178942088-179259588 GCA_964035755.1 Teleogryllus oceanicus
AGCAAGCTATGACGCACCAGGTTTTTCCCGGCGTGCGCGTCGCTTGGGTAAGGCAATGGAGGCGGCGGGAAGCGTCGCTAGGGGGCTATTTAAGGGCCGAGCGAACAATAGACGTTCTTCTTTGTGTTCCTGGCTGCGAGGTGTTAGGTCGTTGCAGGTGGTGCTGGGCACGCGGCGCAAGAAGCCGGCCGCTAGGTCGTGACGAAGGAGACATGTAATTCGGTCTCAGGGCAGGTGATGCTACGCACAGCGCACGTTAGTAAGGGGGGCGGTGTGGTAGTCGTTCAAATATCATTTCTTGTAGTGGGGTCAATTTAGTTTGTTTATTGTACTACAGTGCTTTGATTGTTTTGTGACCACGGTCGAAGTCGGTAATAAATCAGCTGTGAGTACAACCCACTCTCGTCTGTGTGTTTATTACATCCTGTATGACGCCACACTAAGCACACGTCCCGTCTTCTCGCGAGATTTATCTCCACGTGCAACTAAGGCGGCCGATGTAAGAATTTCCTAACTGGGCATTTCTCTTGACTTTTCTTAACCGTGGATATTTTTGCGTCTTACGGAATATATCGTGGACTTCCAAGGAAAAGAGATTAAGGCTGATATTATGCAAATGAGTTAAACGAATTTTGAAATTTGAATGGCTGTTAAAAATCTTTTACAATTGTTGAAGGCAGATTATCGGGGATTCGTCTGTGGAAATAAAAATAATTTACAACATGGTTGTTTGCCTACGTTTCGGAAAATATATTTCCATTGTCAGGGCTGTATAACATGAGAAGGAAGCAACCACTTACAATAAGGCTACCTAAACACGTGTCCAATACAATTACATCTGGCTACAGTTGAACACATTTGACATTTTTTTAATGTGTACTCGATACATTTCACTTAGTCAGATGACATTACAATTGTTTTTTTGCTATATTGTAAATTTGGTAATGGTAAAAAAATCAGAATACATAAACCTTTTTAGTTTGTAGAGAGAACTTTTCTTGTTTCAAGGTCTCTTTGATCTAGAAATTCGAAATACTTCCAGCCAGGCCTACACATTCTACACAAGCAAGATTTCTGAGTATTTTATATGGTGATTTCTATTCTATGTAGTTTTTTATGGTCTTAATGTACACGACCAAGAGTGTTTTTTCAACAGAATTTTGTGTTTAATAGACTCTTTTTTGTGAAGGATTCATTACTAAGGAGCTAAGATAGCTTTGCTACAAGTATGTAAAGAATAATAATTGATTGCACTTCATACCATTATTATATCATTTTCGCACTTTATGTACTTAATACATTTTCCTTCTCCTTTATTGTTCCTTCGTATGTTAATACGAAATCATCTCTGAAGTTAAAGGAAAGTTCAATTTATAAACCGAGAACACTTCGTTGCACTTTTTAGTGTTTGAAAAATGTAATATTTCTTTTTATTTGTTCCACTTATATTTGTTCTTAAAATTTGTATACATTTTTCATGTAGAAAATATATATTTTGAAAATACCGTATTTCTCAAATCCTGTTGAGAATTCTAAATGGTTCTCGAATCGTTCATAAAAAATAATTCATCCGGAGAATAAATGAATGTTTATAGAGTAGGATTCCAGGCAATCGATAGAGTAGGATTCCAGGCAATCGAAGGATTCGTGAGGATAAGAAAGTCTCATTTTCATCCTTGGTTGTTTCGTCTATTCATTTTATTCATTTTAACGACAAAAACAGTTAAAAACTGTGTGCCATGCTATGGGGGAAGTGTATTCTGTGCACGTTTTCTGAAATTCTAGGAAATGAATGTCACTGCAGCGCCTCAGACCGGGAAGTCCTAGATTCGAGTCCTGACAGCGGAGGATTTTCGACACTAGCTTTTCAGCTAGGTCGAATTCAGTCGCTGTCTGGTGGAGAATTCTAGCGGCCGGCTGGTCTGATCGGTAGTTTTCCGTGGTTTCTCCGATCGACACCAGGTGAATGCCGGAGCGGTACCCTAACAAACGGCCACGAACGACGCGCGATCTGTCCTTCCTCTTCCTTGTCCTATCTTCTCCCCTTGTACTCACACTTAAACTAACATTCACTACACTACCATATATTCCGGGGGACCGGTCGGAAGCTTACAGCTTGTCCTGGCTGAGGCGGTGCCCGCTTGGGGAGAGTCCTGGTTAGGGGGAAATCCCACTAGCCGACGGTAGGTCGGCGCCGGATCTCGCCATCCAGCGGAGGAAGATCACCTCCATCCCCCGAGGAAAAGCATGCACTACACTTACGGGACGAATGACATAAACTGTTGACGCCCCCGGAACCACTAATCAACCAACCTGGGAAATGATTGATAGTAGGACCCTCTGTGCACCCCGCCGCTCATGCTATGGGGAGAATAAATGATTTTAAATTTGTAGGATTACAAGCATTTTATGGATTCGTGAGGATAAGAGCGTTCCGTCCTTCGGTAAATGGGAGTCCCCCTTCGTGCGCTTTCGTTTTGCGGTTGGGCCCACTGTGCTCCGCGCCGTGTCGCGAGTGGCGGGTATGCTAATGGGCGGGGCGCCCTCGTTCGATGCCCGTCCCCTTTCTCCAGGGCCTCGGCCCACGCGAGCACCCTGCTCGTGAAGAGCAGCGACGGGCGATTGCCTGTCAACGCAAATTTCACTCGGGTTTCTTCGAGAAATTATTCTTTATCTGATTCTACAGCTTTGCACGACTTTTGTCGTGTTAGTTAAGAATCCAGAAAGTTTTTCGGGGGAGGGATAGTTCAGTTTCTTATTACCCCCAATAAACACAATATTATTTAAACACTTTTTTTAAAATTTAAGTCATCGTCTAGGTCATTTGCGACCACTATTGGAGTTAACGGCATGGTAACTATGTGGATGAAACGATATGGTGATGCCAAGGGGTGAAAGGACGAGCACAAATACAACCATGCCCGAGGCGGGACTCGAACGCGTGACTCTTGGTCCGAGATCACTACGACACTACTGCCTGAGCGATCTCAGCCACCGGATCGGCGAAACACTTTTGTTTCACTGAAATAAGAAATGTGTGTTCTTAAATGTAATACATCGTCGGATATTATGCGATAAATACGTGGTATTCGTATGAACGTGGAGAAAATTTTTTAAAACTAGTTGGCTGGGGGGGGGGCAGCAAGAGACACTTTCACGAATCATGAATGAACACAAGGCGTTACAATGCATCCCCGTTAGCATAATTACGTTAATGAGTCAAAAGCTTTGTTGTTCAGCACAATAAAAGTTTTTGTGTAATAACTTTCACGTTCATTAAAGCCGCTAAGATGTAATTTTTTCTGACAGGCAAGATAATTAAAATTGTTTCTAGTCGCCCTTGACTTGAAAGTAGTGAATTCATTTGTGCTGTGAGTCATAGCATAGCAAGTAATATGAAAACCTACGTAGCAGATTTCACATATATGAATTGTGGGCGATCAGGATGAACATTTTTATCTACCGCTTTACAGAATGAACGAACAGTTTCTCATTTTTACGGCTTAATCAGCAGCAACATTTTCAAATATTGTCAGAAATCATCACATTAACGCGCAAGTTCGAGTGAATACGAAAGCCTCACTACTGAGATCCCACTAACCACAGTGTACGTGTAGAGCCGTACCTAATACGAAAAAGCTCATATATGTACGTAGTAACTCGAATGTTTACCACTGATTAACATCCATTTCAAGTTAGAAGTAAAGACACTCCCTGCATCGAGTAGGTGGAGTTTTACACTCCAGAGATTTAAAAACTGTCGACTGATCAGGGAAGGTTATCGTATTAAGGCTTTCTTCCTTTCTATACATGCAAACGTAGCTATAATCCTACGCAAGAAATTAGGCCATAAAGTGGGTATAAATTGGAGTGGGTTTGATCTACCTGGTTCAGTTCTCGCTGATGATTTATCCACAAATAATTCATTCTTTTGGATTACAGATTCACTTATCCTGTGCCGGTATAGCTGATTGGCCAATATTGATTTACCGCAGTAACGGAGCAAATCATTCCTTTTAATTAAAACCACGATCTGTTCAGGACTGTAGAGATTAATGCGTCCGGCGACAGCCGTGAAAACCTAGGATCAACCCGCACCGCTCGTCACTTCATTTCGAGCACTTTAATCGCGATGATCGACGTGTGCGGCTGATTGGATTGGATTTCTAATGGTTACTAGGGGAGGGGTGGCGCGGATAATGCTTAACGCGGTGAAGGGCGACCAACAGAACAGGGTTGGCAAAGTGCGGAGCGGGGACGGGCGGATACGGAGAGGAAATGGCGAGATGACACAGGACGGCGTGGAGTGGGGCGGGGAAGAATAGTTAAGTATGAGGTAGAGCGGCGATGAATAGTTAAGTATGAGGTAGAGCGGCGATGAATAGTTAAGTATGAGGTAGAGCGGCGATGAATAGTTGAGTATGAGGTAGAGCGGCGATGAATAGTTGAGTATGAGGTAGAGCGGCGATGAATAGTTGAGTATGAGGTAGAGCGGCGATGAATAGTTGAGTATGAGGTAGAGCTGCGATGAATAGTTGAGTATGAGGTAGAGCGGCGATGAATAGTTGAGTATGAGGTAGAGCGGCGATGAATAGTTGAGTATGAGGTAGAGCGGCGATGAATAGTTGAGTATGAGGTAGAGCGGCGATGAATAGTTGAGTATGAGGTAGAGCGGCGATGAATAGTTGAGTCTGAGGTAGAGCGGCGATGAATAGTTGAGTATGAGGTAGAGCGGCGATGAATAGTTGAGTATGAGGTAGAGCGGCGATGAATAGTTGAGTATGAGGTAGAGCTGCGATGAATAGTTGAGTATGAGGTAGAGCGGCGATGAATAGTTGAGTATGAGGTAGAGCGGCGATGAATAGTTGAGTATGAGGTAGAGCGGCGATGAATAGTTGAGTATGAGGTAGAGCGGCGATGAATAGTTGAGTATGAGGTAGAGCGGCGATGAATAGTTGAGTATGAGGTAGAGCGGCGATGAATAGTTGAGTATGAGGTAGAGCGGCGATGAATAGTTAAGTATGAGGTAGAGCGGCGATGAATAGTTAAGTATGAGGTAGAGCGGCGATGAATAGTTGAGTATGAGGTAGAGCGGCGATGAATAGTTGAAGTTGGGCATGACGTGGAGCGGGTTTGGTGCAGTTTGGCCCGGCGCAGGGTGCATGGGCGAGACGAGGGGGGGGGGGGGGAAAACGGGGGGCGACACGTGGCGTGGGGGGGCGCGAGGGAGAGCGAAGTGCAGCGGCGCGGGAATTGGCTGGGAATGGGAGGGACGGCAAGGGGTGAGCCTGTGTGGGAACGACGCAGGGCTGCCTGGCTTGGGATGGAGGGAGGGCGGGGCGGCGCGGCGCGGCGCGGCGCGCGCGCGTGGGCTTGGTCACGCGGGGAGTGGAGGACGGGACGGGACGGGCGGGGCGGCGCGGCGCGGCGTGGGCTTGGTCGCGCGGGGAGTGGAGGGACGGACGGGCGCGCCTCCTCGCGCCCCATCGCTTCCTGTGGCGTCGATGCGTCCGCGGGGAGAGGAGTAATTAAACGAAATTAACGAGCTCTGCACGCGCTCGCAGCCCTGCTGACGGACGCGCGCCCGCCCTCCCTCGCGCCACCTGCCCCGCTCTCCGGCGCCGGCTTCACACAGGGATGGAACACTCGATTCGTCCAGGCCTAATAACAGAAAAACACAGTTACCATCTTCAGCCACGCCATTCCTATGAGACCTAAGAAATACTCAGTACACTTTGAATACAATATTCTCTCATATCTTCTCTCAACTCAACGTTTTGAATTTATTCTTTCAAATCCTTAGCATAAAAAAAATTGTCTCGTACGTGAAATTGAAATTACATACTACATTAAATTGCTCTGAAACTTACATTGGTATCTTCGTTTTTTTTTTCATTATTAAAATATTCCGTGTTTTATGGGTTCCTTCTCAGTTACTATTACTTTATTATTTTATTAACAAATATTGTAATACTTGTTACAAAGGTTTTTAATACAGTGAATTCAAAACATTGATATATTTGGAAATTCTAGGCCTCCAAAACTATAATGAAAATTCGTATCCAAGAGAATTCTGTATTAAATGCGATCTAGTCTCATGCTGCTCCTCCCCTGCTCTCCTGGTGAAGTGAAGCAAATCGTTGGCTCAGCATATTTTCGTGGCGGCGCGTGAGCCGGACAGCAAAAAGCGTAAAATGTCGGCGTTATTCTCCCCTTCGCGAGGCCTGGCGCGTGGGCGTCCGTCCGCTGCGGCCATCGCGTTAAGCGCGGGCGGGGCGGACAGTCCGTCCGCTGCGGCCATCGCGTTAAGCGCGGGCGGGGCCGCCCCGGCCCGCGCCCCGCCCGCCCCGCCCCGCCCCGCACCGCACCCGCACCGCACCCGCACTGCACCCGCCCGCCCCGCCTCTGCCCCGCCTGCGCCCCGCCCCGCACCGCACCCGCTCTTCCCCGCCCTGCCCCGTCCTGCCCCGCTCTGCCCCGCCCGCACCTGCTCCGCCCTGCTCCCGCCCCTGCACCGCCCCCGCCCTGCCCCCGCTCTGCCCCGCTCTGCCCCGCCCCGCACCTGCTCCCGCCCCTGCACCGCCCCGCCCTGCCCCGCCCTGCCCCCGCTCTGCCCCCGCCCCGCACCTGCTCCCGCCCCTGCACGCCCCGCCCTGCCCCGCCCTGCCCCCGCTCTGCCCCGCCCGCACCTGCTCCGCCCCTGCTCCCGCCCTGCACCGCCCCGCTCTGCCCCGCCCGCACCATTCCCGCCCTGCTCCGGCCCCGCCCCACTCCGCGCCTGCCATCGCGGCCGCGCGTGGCGCGGGCTGCCGGTAATCGCCCCAGCCCGAAATGATCCCCCGCCAGGGATCCACAAAGTGGGGCCCCAGAGTCGTGTGCCGGCCGCTAGGGTCCACCGCAGGGACACGGAATGCATTTGGGCAATTAATGTCGAAAGCAGATCTGGTGGTGGCGTAGGGCTTTGGGGAAAAGGTACACCTCAGTATGTAGCGAGGTTATACATTTCGAATCCCACATAAAATATTTTTACAGTTTTAGTAGAGTCATTGAGACAGTTCAGGCCCCATGTATAACCCTCATTCGGCCCTCATTCCTTGAACGTATCCGGTAATGATAAAGAGGGACTGCGACAAAAGCGCTATCGGAAACTCCACTAAATCCAGTGGAAAGGTGCAAGCACGAAGGTGGGTGCACGGGCTACCTCGGGTGTTATGAAACGTTCTAGCAGAGGCGGGCTACTTCAGTGTTCGAGGGAGTCCGGGGCAGGGCTTAGCCGAGTAGAGTTTGTCGTAGGTACCTCTTAGATGCCAGCGGGTAATCGGTCGAGCAAACTGTAATATTAGATAGACTTCACCGTAATGAAAAAGAGAGGAAAAATTCATTTAATGAAGTTTATTTTACATGCAAAATGATGCGCAAAAGTGAGGGCTCGATTGGTGCTAATTCGGAAACCGCCTAACAGAAGCACATATGTAGGATTAAAAGTGCGTTTTTTTTGTCGACGGTACTGTGATTGTAAAATATTGTTATATTTAAATACTTTGTAACATAATTTAAAATTATATTCAGAATTGTCTTCAAGAAACCGATTTCATTATTCATATTGATACAATTTAGAGTCCGGGAGGAAGGGTAATATGTGCCTCGCCTCTCGCTCCTGGATCTCCTCTTGGACTGGATACACACAGCGTGCACTGGGTCTCCGCTGTGGAGGTTTGGGTAGTGGAAGACCCTCCCCCACTGTCTGTTAGTGCGTTTGCTGTTTGACACATCTGTTATCCCACGATTTCTTCATGAAAAAGCAAGGCTAGTGGAATTTTGTGATCGGCGTACAAGGAGTGTGGATACACGTTAGGGCGAAGCTCACATCGGTGACACTTGAGCACTCTACGTGAATGTGCCCAATTACATTCCTGGGGGACAAACTTTCTGGGGCTCAAGAAATTTTTCGAATTCGCCCAATTACTTTAGCTGTTGAGTGAAGAAATGATAAGTATTCAACACCTATATAGTTTAATGATAGTGGTAGTCACTTTACGTGTAGCACATTTTGCATTTTTGTCTTACAATACTCTTGTCAGGTAACGAGATTTACGAGGCATTACTCAAATACATGCTGTGAGGCTATACTTTTTTTATTTTGGTGAGATGAAAATTACCTATTCGAAAACCCCGATGGGGAGTAGGCCAGCTGAAATTAAAAAGGGGGTTTGATATCTATCGCGAAGAGAACGTAGCAGCCGTTGGTAAACCTGTGAACCATAAGGCGGCCGACCGGCCGTAGTGCGCCGTTTCGTGACCATTGCATACGTTACAGTTCGGGAGAGGTGGCTCAGGGTTCCAACTTCGTTCACTACAGTGACTCTGAGCGGGAGGTTGTACGCAAGTCCCAACGGTGGCAGAATTTTCGACACTAGCAACATAGCTAGGGCGTCGCCTCGTGGAGAATTCTAGCGGCCGGCTGCTCTGATCGGTAGTTTTCCGTGGTTTCTCCGATCAACACTAGGCGAATGCCGGAGCAGTACCCTAACAAGCGGGCCACGGATTGCACGCGATCTGCCTTCCTCTTCCTTGTCCTATCCTCTCCCCTTAAACACACACTTACACTAACATGCACAACACTACCACATATTCCGGGAGACCGGTCGGGAGCTTAGAGCTTCATCCGACTGGGATGGCGGGGGATACCTGGTTGGGGAAACCCCAGGTAGACGGTAGGTCGGCGCCGGATCTCGCCATCTAGCGGGGGAAGATAACCGCCTCCTGTCGAAAACAAAACCAACAACACATTCACTACACTTATGGGAATAACGACCTTAACATTTGAGAACCCGGAATCTGTGGTCAATCAAGTAAACGTTATAGTTGATTTTCATATTGATGTAGAAAACATGTGTTCGGTATTTCAGAATTATTAGGGGGCTCCTTAGTTGAGTTATGCTTAATAATTAATAATGCAAACGATGCTAATCCGGCTCTCCTTGGGAGCCCGTTCTCGGCTCGTGCGCTGCCACCCCTGGCGCTGGGGCCGTCGTGGGCTGCGGGTGGGCTGGCCCTCCCTTGCGAATGGGCATCGGAGCGCCGAGCTGTGCAGCAAGCGACCGAGATGCGTGGGAAGGGGGCGGGGCTAATGAGCATCGAGATGAGAAGATAAGTCCGCCCGCCAGGATGCTTTCATGTCGGGTGCACGAGCCTTCTGGTTTTGCCAGTTGCCGGGGTTCAGCTGCCTCATTCACTGACTCCAAGGCTCTTTGTGTCGGCCCAAACTGCAGCACTGCTGCTCGCTCATGATTGGGTGGAGAACACGGTTGTTATTACAGGCCCCACGGGAGGCCACCAAGAAGCAAGATCCCTTGCGATGTAATGGTATGTTGATTAGACAAGAGAAGAATTACAAATTTTCTGGAATCCTAATCGCATCGGAATCGTTAACAATTTCTCAAAATGATGACATTTTTGAAGGTTTCCCTACAATTAAATCAGACAATAAATTCCTAATGTTCTTAAATGACACTTACGGAACGTTTAATACGAAATATATAATGATCTAATGTGCACAGTAAAGTAACAAATATATGTATTCAAAAACTTGAAAGCTAAAAACAAACAAATCTTAAACATTTGGAGTCTAAGAGACCATGAAGTTTCATTGAAAATTGAATCGAAATCTGGATAAAATTCCTGTTTTCGCATCTCGAATCTTTTAGAAAGCGAGGCATTTAAAGATTAAAGAATCAAGCATCCCAAAACCAGTAAATGAGGCGATGTAAAATGTAAAATAAGTTAGTTAATGCCTTATTTTACGTGGCGAGACTCGGGCCATCAGGCCCACTCTTCCGCCTAACCACGCAAATTTCGCTACGCTCCTTTCGCCACCTATCGGAGAAAGGAGGTATTATCTTGGGCGACGAAACAGGCGGATCTCAATTTTGCTCAGAGGCTTCTTTTAGGCTTGAGGATCTTTTATATGCAGTAAATGTACTACATGGGACAGCCGGCTTTACTTCCCCTCCGAAGGAAGGCGTACGAAGGATTTTTCGCCCTTAAAAATCCACGGCTTCGATGGGGTTTGAACCCGCAAACTCGGGTACAACAGTCCGGTACGCTGACCGTTATAACGCCGAACCCGAAAATAAGTAATATTACCTTTGGCGAATAAACTCTCACCCAAGGCGTGGCTCTGAATTCAGAATGGTATTTCCAACTTTGCGAGCAGAATTGTATTTTTCAACCTGGTTTTCCCACAGCCTTGATATCATAAAGGCAAATCATAGTCATCTTAGATTAGAGTGTAAGGGTATTTGAAAAAAAGAATTTACCCCTCCTAGTCACTGATTAATTAAATTTCATTTGTTCTATCAGATAATCCGAGAAGGGGGGCAGGCTTATCGCCTTAATACAGTCTGTTCACGAACTCGAGTTGTACTTCGAGCTGGAAAGATCATAATAGTTTTGGTCTTCAGCGTTCTTTGAGGCAAATTGATGCCTTACATTGACGGGTATATGAAAACGCGGCAAAATCCATGTGAATAAAGCAAGTTCATTTTGTTTAATAATACAATTTTAATTGGACACATTGATATGTACGATTTATACTATTACCCCATAAGGGTTCCACGAAAATACATTCAAATAAGCACGGCAGCAGCCCATCTTCCATTTTCCGTTTTCATCATGAGCCCATTGCTGTGTAGTGCAGCCTGCTGTGTGCATGCCGGACCTTGCAGCGGCGGTGGCGGCAGGCAGTGCCGGGATCGTGTCCCGCGCCGCCAATATTTGCGCTGCACTCTTCTCCAGGCGAAACAGGTTCCAGCCCCTCCCCGCCTCGCCCCACAAGCAGCGTTCGCTAAGAGAGTCCTTTGTGCTCGGCCCCCTCCTCTCCTTCCCGCCCCCACCCCCGCCCGTGCGCCTGCTGCTCCCCGCACTGCTAGAACCCTTTCGGAGCTGCCGCCGCCGACTATACCACTGCCGTACTGACTGCCAAGCCTACGTCACCGCCCGCCACTGCCGCTGTTTCCCCCCCCCACATCGCTGCCATCGCCAACGCCGCCTCACTTCCCCCTCCGCTAACGTCTCCGCCTTCGCCGCCGTCTCCGCCTTCGCCGCCCGTCTCCGCCTTCGCCGCCGGTCTCCGCCTTCGCCGCCCGTCTCCGCCTTCGCCGCCCGTCTCCGCCTTCGCCGCCCGTCTCCGCCTTCGCCGCCCGTCTCCGCCTTCGCCGCCCGCCTCCGCCTTCGCCGCCCGCCTCCGCCTTCGCCGCCGGTCTCCGCCTTCGCCGCCCGCCTCCGCCTTCGCCGCCGGTCTCCGCCTTCGCCGCCGGTCTCCGCCTTCGCCGCCGGTCTCCGCCTTCGCCGCCGGTCTCCGCCTTCGCCGCCGGTCTCCGCCTTCGCCGCCGGTCTCCGCCTTCGCCGCCGGTCTCCGCCTTCGCCGCCGGTCTCCGCCTTCGCCGCCGGTCTCCGCCTTCGCCGCCGGTCTCCGCCTTCGCCGCCGGTCTCCGCCTTCGCCGCCGGTCTCCGCCTTCGCCGCTCCGAGACCACGCATGTCCGCAAAATAGCGACCTCGTAGTGGTCGCGGGTGGAACGAGGGGCGCGTTTGAAGTGGTTCTCGGGTCAGTAGGAGTTGACCAGATCGTTGTCCCTCAGTAGGGCTTGCCTTGAGGGACTGAGCTACTCGCTTCATTCCATCTAGATTTTTCTCACTTCTTGTGAGGAGAAGAGTTTGTTCTTGAAATTACTCTGCGGTTTCTCAGGTTTTCGTTGTGGTTTTGTTTTGCTTTACGTACTTTCTCATTGATGATATTAAGTGTTACAATAAGGGAAGCCAACTGGTATGAGAATAAAAAGGTTAACTTCGAACTTTCCATCACGTCTGTTTCGCCATTTTGTATCCAAGAGAACATTAATTCGTAATCATTTTTAGATTTATGCAGAATTGTTCATTTTATTTTGAAAGTAAGTGACTGGCTGAGGTGGCTCAGTGACATCGCCCATTGCTGCAGCGTCTTTAATCAGTTCCTAGGGCCTGAGTCCTGACTATGGCGGATTTTTGACGCCACCTAGGTCACTGGGTCGAAATCAGACTCTTAAGCTTCCAGAATTATCAATGGAAGGTCCTGTGGGGAAGATAGACACGAAGTGGCACTAAATAGCTACAAAGTCGAGTGGGAACTTAAACTACATGTTCAGTAGTATCCTTCATGATAGGATCGTCTATGCAACGCTGAAACATTAACATAACGTTTCGCAAAAAGTTTCTAGGATAATTTATGTTCTGCTCAACATAAATACCTCTCATTGGATCGGAGAGTACATTCAGCGTTTTGTAAATTATTAATTTAAGAGTTAAAATAGTTTTATACTGGAACTTCACTGCAGATAGCTGGATTCTGAACTGTGCGTTAGCATTACTGGACGGGTATTGTGCGAAGGCAAAGATTATAATATTACGAGACCATTTTTGACAAACAGAAAGACGTACTCCATTTCAATTAAATTACACAGAGTGCAAATTAATAACTTTAACTTTTACATAATTCGTCCTCCTGTGCTACGGAGGGGAGTGCCCACAAGAACTAAACCTCCGGAAAAAAATATTGAATAATCAAAAAGATCTCATTTTTTAGGAGAAGGATTAAAAAACATATCTCGATCCGTACGTGGACGAACAGGATTTTAAGGACCTTACATGCGCCGTTTCTCAGTTATGCGCTATGACAACGTGGCAGGGCGAAAGTAACGTGTCTGTTGCATTGGCACCTGCTGATTGATTCTAAGCGCGTTTAACGTAGATCTACATTTTCGCCTTAAATATATTTGATGCATTCCTGGGAGACAACTCCCTATTCAACAGTAGCACATTTACACTAGTTTGTGACGATGGGGTGTAATAAATCGTACAAAACCATCTATTCCATACCGTACTATGTTTAGAAGGGATAAATCGCTTGTAATGCTCTTAGGAGTGCGTTCTTGCTGTTTCATCTCTTGTTTAGATAGTCTTCTGTTTCTCACGGCGGAATTTGAACCTTGGCGTGGCATTCGCGTTCTCCGGCGCTGCCAAGAGCTGGAGGATGGACCAAATCGGATTGAGGGGTTTGGTTCCAAGAGCGGGAGTGGAAACGGTGGTGAAGGATCGATGCGGTCTGTAGCTTATTGTGTTCAGTTCTGGAACTGAAGATCTTTCCGTTGTTTTTCCTGGAACAGATCAGATTGACGAATTCCTTGTAAGTTCACTGCCAGGGTTATTAGCCTCGTTAGTATAGTGATATGTTTTGGAGGAAACCACGGATAAGACATATTAAAGCAGCCGACCTTAAGAATTCTCAGCCACTTATTGACGTGGCATGGTTTGACATGACCGTCGTCTATCTCTGCGGTAAGGTGTTTGTGTTGTGATATGATGATGATGATGATGAGGAGGAGGAGGAGGAGGAGTGATTGGAATGATTGAAGGCGTTGTCATTGTCAACAATAGTATTATTTCACAAATAGCAGCTTTCGATGGCTTAGCCATCATCATCAGTTTTCTGCTGTCTGGGAGCCACAAAACGACTAGAAACTGATGATGATGGCTAAGCCATCAAAAGCTGCTATTTTGAAATAAATACTATTGTTTACAATGCCAACGCCTTCAATCATTTCAATTATGTAAATGTCAACTACACCTCACCACTGAAACAATGAGAAATTAGCTTCAATGAGAGGTAGGAAACCTGGGAACACTACAAATCTGCATTGTCCACCACAAATTCCTCTACAATCGACCGGGGGGAAGGCGCATACACTGACCGCATCACCACACGTCGTCCCGTGGTCAGTGTCTCATCTCACCCAGCTACTTCGCTTCGTCGCCGTCAGATGACCCTCGGACCCCTCGGTCCATTGAGCTTCAGCTGCGGACTGGCACCTGGATGCGCAATGGGCCCGCCTTGATGGACTGCTCGGCTGGCTGCTGCCGGAGCCCATGAGGCACGAGAGCGGCCAATTAAACCCCTCGGTCCATTGAGCTTCAGCTGCGGACTGGCACCTGGATGCACAAACATAAGCATAACACATACACATAAACATTAACATAAGCGAAGAGTTGGCGTATCCACAATGTCGAACATAAACATAGGCAAAATAAGAGTTTCTATTGGCTATGACAATATTCTAGTTTACTATTGGTTGGATATGAGAATCGATTTCGAGATTTCAAAACAAATACGACAAACACAACCACGCAGCACACGAATAGTTCGCCTATCGACTTCGATACTCGATTTTGAGTTATCGAACTGTGATTGGCTCATTCCTTATGTCTGACATAAGCATAAGCACAGAAGCTTGAAGCTTGCAAGCTCTTAAGTTAACGTCTTACGTGTTATGCTTATGCGAACGCATTGTGAATGAGTCCACTTGTAGACGTAGTCCTAACTTTTATGTTAACGCCATGCTTATGCTTATGTTTGCATTGTGAATGGGCCTTTACAGTGTGTTTGAGCGCAGCGCGCGTTGAGTGGGGCGGTTTTCGGGCGCAAGGAGGCTGGCCCTGCGCCAGGCGCCGCCCAGCGCGCGCGCGGACAAGGGACCGCGCGATAAACATCGACGCCCGCGGCGGCTGGGCGCTAAACATTTCACTCCGCGCGCAACAAGCGAAAGCTCCTCACGAGAGCTCCTCAGCGGAGCAGCCGATGCCATCTGAAAGGCAGCGCGAGCATTGGGAGCTGGATTCGCGTCGCCCCTGCACTAAACATTTCAAGTTGGTGTTGGTGATAGGGTAACAAATGAGTATTCGATAAAACCGGGGTTCATTCCGTTCCTTTATTAATGTGTTGTACAAGTAGGTAGTTTTTCAAAATATTTCCGGCATGAATAGATTGTAAGAAATAAAATGTTCGTACATTTCTCGTAATTTTTCACAAATGTAAATTATAAAAATTAGTGTTATGATTAAATTGTCGATACAAGATAATGAGATATTCGATAACTTAAACATTCAAGACTATGTGCTTAGTATTTTATTCATTATCACGTAAGGGAATGCGCGAAAGTGTCAATGAAATGTCCAAACAGTGAATTACATCTTTCCAATATATCATTTATTTTATTCTTTACGCGTATATCATGTTGGGGATAAAAAAACAAATTTATTACGTGTAAATTATAGTAGTATTAAAAAATTGACTCAATAATAATAGAAACATCAAGTCATCACTCGTGCGATTACATAACAGAAAAGAACTATAGAAAAGTTATTGTAGAAAAGTAAAAAAAAAGTGCACTATAAGAAAATCGAAAACATGAAAATATTGCATCCTGCCGTTCAGTACTTTTTCCCCAAGACTAACGATATGAGTGAGATTTACAAATTCTGGAGCAATACAGTCACAGAGTCCAACAAGTATCGAAAATGTTTTATTACCAATATTTGTGCACGTACGTTGCAGTGAACTATAACAGGAATTTCTGCTATAGTCCATCCACCTTGTCTTAAAACGAAATGCATCACAAAATTTGTATAAAGAGATACGTGTGCCAACCGCTTGCTGGACATTACATGTTTATACATTCATTTATCTTTGCGTTTAAAAACACTCAATCTTCGAACTCAAAAAGCTCTCTATCTTCCCTTCGCTAACGATAACCTCACAAAACGTCAACTGCTATGCATCCTAGACCAATTGCATCTCGCAAACCAAGACAGCCAAGGCAAACCGTATTTCAATTATATAATGGGCTTGATTACCCCGTAATGGCAAAAGACGGTATATTATCGCTTATTCCATTTATATTAAGATATTATTAAAATTTTGTGTTTGTTCACAGCATTTCATTTGGATGCAAAGACCACGAAATTTGAATATGTAGAAAAATGTAGAAGTATGTAGAATGTAGAAGTTTTATTCTACACGAAAAAAACTTTTAGTGTATGTATTTGCCTAGGAAATGAAAATGTTTTGTCGGAGACAGCTAACACGAATAGTGTTTCCACAGAGATGGACAGCACCTTAAAAATACGAGCTAATTCATGCAAAGTCAGACTCATTGGCGACGGCGCGGAGTCAAAAATAATGGAATTTTTTATATAATATAATCAGAAGTGTTCTGAATATCGGGCGGGCTCGAGTAGGACTGGAGAGTGCCAATGTTTCAAAGCCGTTTGCGCGAGACGAGGAGAGGGAGTTTAATGAAAACTGTCCGGAACTAAGGAAGAAGCGCAAAAACGCAACCTGCACTTCCGGTAGCACTCGAAATACTGAGCCGCTGGCCTGGAGCAATCAGTGTCGACGACCTGGCGGCGGAGCGTTGCATAGCGGTAAATCGCAGAGAACGACGATTCAGCGACAGGGCTGGCGAGAGAAATTTCCAGGGCAGGAATTTCACCCCTGTCATGTTTCAATAATTAAATTTGTTCAAAGAATTGCTCTCCCCGACCGGGATACGAACCCGGGCTTCTGGTTTACGCTTAGCTGCTCTGACCGCTAAGCCACCCAGACAACGAATCCTTTGAACGTTTTTCACGAGCGCAAATATCGCTCCTTGTATGCATGTAGTTGTCACCTTTTTGGACGCGATTACGATCGGAGAATACGTTCCGCAGTCGCAAAGAAACACGCATTGTGACCATGTTACTGAGTAACAATGTATCTTAATAATTAAATTTGTTCAAAGATTTGTTCGCCCCGGCCAGAATTTCTTTACGACTGGGGAACATATTCTCCGCGTAATCGCGTTCAACTAGGTGACGGGAAAGGTGACAGTTTTATCATGTTTTATTTCATGAAAAATGATTTAAATCTGTAAATTGAAAAAATAACAGGGACTGCAAATTATGTTTTCTGCAAGGTGTCTTTACAACTTTTCACACCCACGTTGATGTCGAAAGAGCTTGGACACTGGAAAAAATATTATTCGGCAAAGATTCGGAACTTGTCATCTATGACAAAGAAACTATTATGAAGTAAAATTTATCGGGTAACAGTGTGCAGTTTTATCTGTTGTATACGTTCATTGTATACATTCTTGGTAGGTAGGTGCGATGACCAAGAGCCAAACCAATAGCGTATTTTTTTGTAGAAGATACAGGATAACTACGTTAATAAAATTTTATAGTAAATGTAAGGTATGTATTGTTTATGCATACAAGATGTAAAACTACTTCTGCCATCGTTGCCATCCTCGAGCGGCTTGCAAACTGAACTACTAACTACCGACTGATGCATTCATTACATTCAGATTGTAATGAACCCCTTTCCTTATTTGTATTTCACATGGTTAAGAACTTTTGTGTGGAATAGAAAGTACACTTAGGTCCAGAAGATATTCAGCAAGTCTGCACGTAATCTATAAATGTAAAAGAGCTTAATACATAAAATAATTGTAGAAAATGAGCAAGATGAGCACAGTTACTGAGAAAGTTATATTTCAAGATTCACTCAAGTGACATGTATTTGAGCGTTTGCAAACCATTCATTCCGGAATGAAACTTAAGTTAGAAGTTAAAGAAACGGGATTTTACTTGAGCGTTGTTATAACTGATGTTTGACGAAACATTTTTGGTGCATGGAATGCCATTTAACACATCGTTGAAGGCGATATCAATGCGGCATAATTTTATTAATGGACTCCCGACATAACCTTTGTCGTCACGGATTTGGAGTGTTGCCAAGTATATCAAAGCTGACTTTGATAACTTTACTATCTTAAATACTCCTGGATGGGGACCTTGCAACATAGTTTGCACTTTACCCTTGCCCAAAATGTAGAGCAAGTTGATTTCCATTCATTTTAAGATTTCCTCTAATATACATGTTTATCATTAAACTGCTTGAGAAACCCTCGCATTAAAAAAGCAACTTTCCTATTGAAAAGAGAGCCACGTCAAGTTGACCACGGACAAAGTAAGGTTCTGCTAAAAACACGTGAAGTCGTAGGCTTCCGCGGCCGGAGTCATGAGAATGATCTTGGCTGTCCGGGTGACGCCGCGTCAAAGGCTGTGTTGCCGACTTTTCGATCAGTCTGAGACCAGCCCTGAGGAAGACCACGAAAAGATGGTCGAAACGTCGGCAATACAGCCTTCAACGCGGCGTCACTCAGACAGCCAAGATCGTTCACTTCTAAAAACACGCTTCTCAAACGCTATCTTTAATTTTTTGATTGTGAAGAAGGCGGCGTACACCTCTGCACCTTAGTGCGGTCATTGAGGTCTCTTGTCACAGAAAATAATTCTCAGCATTTTGGAACCAAGTAAATAATAATCATTCATTCGAATTGTTTACCATGTTTGTATCAAATTCCTTTTCTGGGTTTCTTTGCGTTTGTTTTGCATCCCTCCTAATTTCATTATAAAAGTAGTGCGATGTGTGATTTTCACTGAATGATCTTTTGTGGTAGATTTGTTTCCGTCTGCTTTTCAAAGATAAAAGACTTCAATGAATATAAATTTAAGTTTATTGTTAAGTTCCAAAAAGGAAGGTCATTTCTATTAATTACCTTACTGTCTGACAGTAATAAGTCTATTAATTGTTCAAACCAAGCGGAAGAACTGAACGCTAGACTTTTTAAAAATATTCCTTCCTCGTAACATTTGGTATGACGGAGTAGATTTCACTGGAAGGAATTGATTAAAGCTTTACTAGTGCCCTAGAGACGAAAGCAACAAAACCGTCAACTTTCTCTACATCGGTGAACAGGATAAACTTTCTCGTCTGTATCTTTGCAGATTCTCTACAACTGCAAACTGACAAGAAGTTTCCAAATTACGGCCATGAAGAGTATTCTATTGTTCCTAATGAGATAAGAAACTTTTCCGCGCTGAAAATGAGAAGAGAAACTCTGATTCTTTTTCTTCTTGATTTGATGTGAAATGCATTCATGAAATTGATTTTTGATGAAACAAGTACTGGAAAATTCACTCAACACTACCAATTATCTCTTAAAAAACTGCAAATTGTGTTTCATAAAATCAAGATGTGTATAAATGGAAAAATACCGCATATTCCCAAAAAACAAATTGGAGGTAATGTTCACAAAGGGAAATGTAAATAAAAAATGTTTTGGAAAAATGTGAAAAATTATTCAGTGGGCTTAACACAAAACAACTATTATTTTATTAATATTTTGGGAGTGGAAAATATTATTATTATTATTATTATTATTATTATTATTATTATTATTATTGCATATTTTGAGGATTAAATTTGAAAACGCGATCTTTCGCAAGGGGAAGATTTTTTCAGTTGTGACTCTTTGAAGTTAACTAAATTCAGCTAGATCAACACAGTTTCTAATGCAATGATGTCTTGTAAAAACATATGAACAAAGAATATAACACTTTTAATAATAACAGTTTCCAATTAAATGAATAACTCTATTTCACAAAATCCTGTTCGTAATTGCCAATATGTCATTCTTGGCGCATCTGTTGGTAAGTTTAAGTGCAATAAATACAAGTGCACACTGGTGGGCTGGAATTAAAACTAAGTTAATACAGTTTTGATTTTTAATAGGAGGCTGCTTACCTTGTTACCGGTTATGATGTCTCAAAATTGAAGATTTTTGTTGTTGTTTTTTTTTTTTTTTTTGTCACTTCAGAATCACGTGTGCGATACCATCGTTGCATTTCGTGGACGTTTACCAATCGCAAAGCGCGGAGGCTGCCCAGTATCAGCAATATGAAATGGTAATGAAATACCGAAGATCAATAATTCGACGTTCGTACCTATGGTTTGTTACGGCATTTTAAGTATTGAAGCAACTGTCACGGCATGCGTAAATCTGCAAGCTACGACGGACACTATAAGGGATGGCAAAAAGGGATCTATAAAGACGCTATAAGGGATGGCAAAAATTCATCGATGTTTTTAAAACATCGATAAGTAGAACATTGATTAGAAAATTTCAGTCAGTCAAATTTAAGGCAAAGTATACTTGAAACTAATAGCGACGAGTTCTGTATCACATTAGAAGCAGGACATTTTACTCCGATGATTTACGAGTATGAATGAAAGTGAATAAATGGGAAAACAGCAAAACACAACGTCCTTTATTTTTATTTCCTTCTTTACATTGAATAAACATAATTCATAACATATTTCTTTCGTACGTGACTAAACAATAAAAATAACTCAATTAAGTACTATATTTAAAAATGGAAATAAGATGGGAAAATACCATCTGTTTCATATTTCAAACGTCGATATTATGAACATCGATGTTTTTGGTCGATATTTTCATTAACATCGAACACCTTTTGCTGATGTATCGAATTATCGATGTTTTGCTTCAATTCGCCGTCACTAGACGCGATGGCTGATTCGGGGTGGCGTGCGCGGCCCGCTCCAGCTGCTGGCGACCGGGCCAGCGCGGGCTTGGCAGGGCAGCTATGCGGAGTCAATTGGAGGCACTTGGACGGCCGTAATTGGCATATAGATGAACGTGCAGCACGCGGCGGCGAAGGCGCGGGCGCGGGCGAGGACGAGGGCGAGAGCGCGGGAAAGGGCGTGGGCGTAGGCGAGGGCGTGGACGAGGGCATGGGCGTGGACGAGGGCGGGACGTGGACGAGGGCGGGGACGTGGACGAGGGCGGGGGACGTGGACGTGGGCGTGGGCGTGGGCGTGGGCGTGGACGTGGACGTGGACGTGGACGTGGACGTGGACGTGGACGTGGACGTGGACGTGGACGTGGACGTGGACGTGGACGTGGACGTGGACGTGGACGTGGACGTGGGCACAGCCGCTCCCGGCCCGGAGGTTGCCGCGTTCGCGGATTCATGTTCTCCTCTTCGTCTCTTGTATCCGTCACCACTCATTTTCTGCCTTTCGTTTTGCATTATTTCCTCGGCCCCCCTATTCCTTGATCTCAATTGTTTAATCCAGGCTTGCACACGGGCCCCAGCGACGCGCCCCAGCGGTGGCATCCCTTCCGCGCCCCACCGCCTTCTGGGGAACGACTTTCACTTTTGGAGCAAATGACCTCTGCCCGAGCCCTCGGTGGCAGGAAAGCCCTGTGGCTCTTACGACGTTGAATGATGTTGAATTTGACAACTAGATTTGATAGAACAGCTGTTCTTTGTGGAGAGGGAAGCTTTCGTTTCGTATACAATTATTTCAGATTAAATTGCTCAACAACTCCCACAAATTTCATGTTCAATCTTTAGTGTTGCAACTGATTTTGAAACTATTTGTAATTTAAATAACAAGAACAATAATAACAAGAACGATCTGTCATTGTTAATAATTATACGCACTTCATTAATTTAATTCTGGTTGCAATACACTTGACCATACTTTTCTAAATGTTTCAATGTTGGTAATTTTATTTATAAGGAAGAAAGTAGAAGTATAATTGGAGATAATAATAAAGAGAACAAACTATTTCGAGACTCACAATCATATCGTTTTTATGAAGCAAAAATCACATCAAGTTTCACATTTTTAAAAGAAATGATAGGATGAATATTTGGCGGGTGCTCGTGCCACTGCCACTCGCATTGTCGACAGCAGATGTGCAAGTGTCATTCGGTGTGTGGTCTTGGTTTTTTGTAAGTTCATGCGGAAGACAAATTGCTCTCATTGTCAGATATAAGTGGAACCGAACATTGACAATACTAGTACAGTTGCGACGTTTCCCAACTACTTGATTTCGTTCGGGACCTGTCAGTTAGCACCCTCAGTTCAACCATAGACTAAAGAGGTACCGACTTACTATTTCTGAAACAAAAATCTAAAGAGCAGAAAAGTGAAGGGACAGCTCGGCCGTCGGGGATTATGCCACCTTTCCTGGTTCTCGCGGGGCGCGGGCTTTCCAGCGCCCCAGGAAGGGGCTGTGCACCTCTGGTTTAATCCTTCGTTTTCTTTTCCATCTCTTTCTCTGGCTTGTAGCAGGTTCTCGTATTATTCCCTTCATATGTCTTCTTACTGTCCGTTTTTACTTTGTCAGGTTGTATTGTCACTCACTCACACCTCATAATTCTCTTATCACTTACTGGACATAATTTCCTGTTACACGACTTGTCTCTTCACTCTTATCTTGGTAAACTACTCTTCAGTGACTTTACAAGTTCTCCCTGCCTGCCCTCTGTCGTTCCTTTCTCTCTTCTGTATCCCTTTCTTCTCTGTGTCCTGTTCTCGCCGCCTCCTATCCCTCTTTCACCCCTGGAACCCACTCTTTTCATCTCTGCCCTCTCCTCCCATTTCCTTAAGTCTCTGCCGTTCGTTCTGTGTGTGCACCTTGTCTTCTATTCGTGGGTCCGCCTGCCGCCGTGGGGTATCTCGAGAGGCGCCTGCCACATGGCCGACAGGCCGGATTACTCCGCATTACAGTGCCTGTTGCTCCCGCCTATTATGTTACCCGGTTACAGATAAATATAGACAGGAGCCGTTGAGTGGGCGGGCCGCGTTTCGACTATTTCCAGCCGCTAACGACCTCTCTCTATCTGCCGGCCTCTGCGGTGGGGGGGGGGTCGGTGGGGGGGGCGGAGGGGCGCCTGGGCCCTCGAGTGGACGCGCGCCTCCACAGACGCGGCGCCGCACGTGCTCGCGGCCACTCCGCCCCCGCGAGGAGATCAGAGGAAGACTCGCAGCGCCGACGAGCCACGGAGCGCTCGGAATATCCTTGTTTCCCCTCCACAGTAATCCTGAGGAGGCGGGAATTTATTTAACTACGTCAATACAATTTGCGCTGCTGCCTTGCGGCTTAAGCAGCTAAGAGGGAGAGGTAAAAAAAAGCTAATACTAACTTAATAATTATGTAGTAGCACTTTGGCATACTTTGCTTACACGAAAAATATTATTATTTTTTTTTCTTAACACTAAATAATGTTTTTGTAGGGTTTGATAGTTGATTATTTTTCTGAATTTATTTTTCATTCACGCATCATTCATTTATTCGTTATATACATGGCCATTCATTCGTTATATACATGGCCATTCATTCGTTATATACATAACCATTCATTCATTGTATACATAACCATTCATTCCCACAGCACTGCACTAATTCCTGTTCTTCTGTTCGCCACGGCACTGACTTGGCTCAGTGTCCGTGGCGCTCTCGAAATACCCTTGGGCTAGACGCGACGTAGTGGCCCGAGGTGCGCGAGGAACGTTGAGTCGTATGTTTGTCTTTCCCACGAAATATCGTTTTTGAGTCACGTGAAATTGTTCAATTTTTATAACTTTTTCGTGATACTGTGCTGTAAACACATCTGCGTAACGAAACCCAATAGAGGAATGAAAAATGCCGCCCGACGTTAAGGAATCGCCTGAGCTACAAAATATTTATTCAACTTGTAAGACAAATA
Organism: Teleogryllus oceanicus; assembly: GCA_964035755.1. Taxonomy (NCBI): domain Eukaryota; kingdom Metazoa; phylum Arthropoda; class Insecta; order Orthoptera; family Gryllidae; genus Teleogryllus; species Teleogryllus oceanicus. Next base: position 178,965,370 of record CAXIVR010000003.1, read on the forward strand.
AAAAACAACGTAAAACATAATATATTAATTTTCAGCTCTTAAAAATTTTTATTTTTAACTCATTTTCTAATGTCTCGTTATACATAAATATTAATGAACAGTTACTGTTATTACTAATTTCTAAACCTTCCTAAGAAGTAAAAGGTGTCGACGTCGACGTACTTGAATCATTTGATGAAATATGGTTAGTGCTGAATAATTGCTTAGAAATTTTAACACTTTTAGAAACAGATTGTTCAATGTAAGTTTCGGCTGCAGACGAGGACTCGCTACCTCCATCTGCAATTTTGAGGGAAAATTTACCTTTTTAATGGTATCATGCCACAAAGCCACCATGTAAACAATCGAATCGAAATGTCTCGCCAAGTCCATTATAGTTGGTCTTGGAATCGCGTCTGAATCCATATAGAAGGGGGCGTTGCATTCCTACGTAAGCAAAGGCAAGAACATTTTTTATTCATATTATTTTTCTTATAAGAAGATGGAATTACGAAAGGTATTGAACGAGACACGGCCGATAACTCAAACAACAGACTTGGTTGGTTACAGACCTCGGCTATCGCATCAGTTTACAAACTTCATCCACGCATGTTATTTGGTGTCTATCGGCTTAATGACGTTTAATACTTCAACATCAGGGTATCCTTTTTCCTGTTAGGTCAATCGACGTACAAAGTTTACAAACAATTTTTTATTCTTCACATATTCAGGAACACGTTTTGCGTATCACTCATAAGTTTTTTGTGGTGTGAACCAAATTTTTATATATATATATATATATATATATATATATATATATATATATCTGAATGTACAGTATGTCTGAGCCTTTTTGCTACAGTACAAGCATTAATGCGCTAAGATTAAAAGAATATAAAAGTCCAGATCAGCTTACACTGCCGCGAAAAATTATTCTTCGAATTGTACAGGTTCAAATTCCGCGTGAGGCATGATTGTTTTCACCTTGCGATCGGGGCGTGGAAGGCCAATACAAATCACTAAGAACTCCGAAAAATCATGTAAAGCATCACTGACCCTTTCTTAATAGCCGAGGAAAGAGAGTTCTACGTACTACATGAGTGCCAACATCCCTCGAGCGATATGACACTAGGAGAAGAGGAAAAAGATCTGGTTGCTCTCGCCTGCTTGATGAGCTCAGGAATCCTGTTTTTCATTCCAGTATCGTCGCGACTTTCCTCAAGTGCGAATCGCTCTTCGGGGGCAAGTAGCTCTTAAATGGAGTCTGCTCCGCAGGCTGTGCCTAATTGTGGCCTTCTGGCGGGACGAATCTGAAACCGAGCTCTCCGCGCAAGGCCGCCCCTGCCCCTGCACTTGGTGATGGAATGCACACAAACGGAATACAAATCCTTGCCACTTAGCATGCGGATAAGAAGTTTATCTTATTACTAGGTTTTCGTGCATCTGAAACCAAGAAATTCATTTAAAACGCAAGTCAAGGAAGATAGGTTTTGAATTGCAGGTGAATATTGCTAGTAATTTCTATTATCAACAAATAAAAATAAACTTATTTCAAAAATCGTGAAATCGCAAAAGTTCTTTCGCTAGAAAATTAGACATCCTCTGATCTTTGAAGCGAGTTTAGTTGCAAAATACATTTTGAGAATGAGTTATTCGGCCCTTAAAAGATGCGAATATTAGATAAATGCTCACCTCAAACTAGAAATTTCAGTTGTACGAATCACTGAAATTATGAATTTTGAAAATTGATTCTGTCTGTTCTACACGGCAAAATTAATTATATTTTCCTTGGTTTCTCCGGTCAACGTGAGGAGAATGCCGGAGCAGTACCCTAACAAACGGGCCATGGACCGCGAGCGATCTGTCCTACCTTTTGATTGTCCAATCCTCTCCCCTTACCCACTAACATGCACTACACTACCACACATGCCGGGAGACCGGTAGAGAGCTTAGAGCTTGTCCCGGCTGAGGCGGTGCTCCGCTGGTGGGAGATACCTGGGCGAGGGAAACCCGCTAACCGACAGTAGGTCGGCGCTGAATCTCGCCAACCATCGGGGGAAGAACATCGCCATCTCCCGAGGGAAAGCATGCACTTCTCTTACGGGAGTAATGACCTCGGTAGTTGACGCCCCCAGAATCACTAACAACGAACCAAAATTAGCGGTGCACAGGTTCACTTGGATTCACCTGAGGCAAAACTAATGGTATCACTCCCTCCATAAATTATATATAAAAATATCTATTACTGAATAGTATATAGATTTAATAATCACACGAGTATATTTGCACATGCAATTTATTTATAATATATTAAAAAGTATGTAATTAAGTCTACTTGAAATATAATTTTTAAATAAACAATGTAAAACGAAGTATAATTAACAAATCCAAGTTATTTTTAAAAACACTTTTCGAGATTTAAGGGCAACAAACTTATCTATAATTTTTGCAAAATCTATAGTATTTAAATAATTAAAATTACGTAATTCCAATTATAAAATTTTGTTAATGGTGATTGGTGTCACCCCTAAAATGGTGTACCCCCCCCCACGATATCTTCTTCCCCAACTACGCCATTGCGAATTAGTATGTTTTCTTCGGCCAAAATGTATAGGCATTATTTAAAGAATTTGCAAGACTCTAAATTGCGGAGACAATCTCTGAATCGAGGGTTGTCAGCGGGGTGCCCCTGCGGAAGCCCTCCTTCCTCCCACTTCTGGGCAGAGGGGCGTGAAACGGAGCCGGGGCGGGGGCGTGGCTGCGATGTGCTGCCGCGCGTGTGTGGGTGGGCGGGTGTCGCGTGTCGCCGCTGCCGCCCCGCGGGGGGTGGGTGGGTGGGGGGCATGTTCACTTGGGTAGCTGCGGCTTCACCGCCGCAAGGGAGCGCTAACCTGGGTGGAGAATCCTCTCAGGACGCACCATTAGGAAACAACGTGATTAAGCACGTAGGCTTCCCTATCTAGAGTCATTCAGGTCTTGGCTGACCGAGAAACGAGCACAACTAAAACTAACAGATGAATGGAACACGTTTGAATGTGATGTGAAGTGGGAGGTGGTTCAATAAATTGTACATGTTATGGGAGTTGGGTTACGTAAGTTTAGTAAATACATCGCCTTGACTGTTACTGTTAGTTGTTCAATTAGTTACACGGTCATTCAGATGCTCTTCTCTATTCACAAAACAATTACGTATTCCGAACCGACTAAGGTAGCTGATTGAATAAGGAGCATTGATATCAGTGCAGTGCCTCTGACCTAGGGTTTGAGTCTCGACGGTAGAAGCATTTTCAATACTAGCTTTTGGGCTAGGTCGAATTCAGTCGCTGTCTGGAGGAGAATTCTAGCGCCCGGCTCCTCTGATCGGTAGTTTTCCGTTGTTTCTCGGCATTATACTAGGTGAATCCCGGGGCAGTTCTCTAACAAACAGGCCAAGGACCGCGCGAACTTTCCTTCTTCCTTGTCCTACCCTCACCCCTTATATACACTTACATTAACATACACTACACCACCACTGGAGACCAGTCGACAGCTTAGAGTTCGACCCGACTGGGGCGGTGCCCCTCTGGTGGGAGATACTTGCTTGGAGAAAACCCCTCGCGCTGACGGGAAGGTCGGGCGGGTCGACAAAAGTATTTACTATACCTGCGGGTCTGATGACCGTAGCAGTTGAACTACTAACTGGGATTACTAATTCATGTATCAACTTATTCCGATTTATTTCAAAATAATCTCATACAGGAACACGCCCTTGCTTTTAGCGCCCCTTCCGCATACGGTTGCCGCGGCAGTATTTCGCTTGCACCCTCCCCAATTTCGTGTTTTTTTTTTGTTTTTTTAATTTTTATTTTTATTTTTTTTTTTAAGAAAAAAAGTGGGGAAAGGACCGTTCGTGGGGTCCCGCGCCCAGGCAGTGTCTTGTACCATCCTCTGAAGGCCGAGCGCCGAGCGCAGCGTTCGACGGGCGAGGCACGAGCGGCGCGGGCGGTGGGCAGCGGGGCGCCCGCAGCCGGATCCTTCCTTCCACAATTATGCCCCTGATTGGTCACGACCTCCCCGTTACGGCTCTTGGACGCCGTCCATCTTCCTTTCAGCCGCCGAGCCGCGCCTCGCCTCGCCGCGTTAACGGCCCCATCTGCGCCACTCGGAAGCAGCGCAGTTACGGCTTCATTACGCATGCGCGCGCTCCCTCGGAAGAGGCCTTTTATTCGAGTGGCAGACGGCGTGGGCGGCATTGTGCTCTCGGGATTTGCGTCGAGAATGCGGGGCAAGATTCGCCTTGTCCTTCTTCCCCTCGCTCCATTGCATCATTTTTCTTAGTCTTTTCGTGTCAATTTCCTCTTACTCTTCTTGCCACCACTTCCTCTTACTCTTCTTGCCGCCACTTCCTCTTACTCTTCTTGCCTCCACTTTCTCTTACTCTTCTTGCCTCCACTTTCTCTTACTCTTCTTGCCTCCACTTCCTCTTACTCTTCTTGCCTCCACTTCCTCTTACTCTTCTTACCCCATCTTATTCCTCTTCTTAAACTGCTTATTTTTTATCTTCTTTCTCTCATCCTGCTTCGTCTTGTTTCTATGCTGCAACAGACCAAATCTATCCTTGCGCCTGATTAACATTCACTAATTCGCATTCCTGCCGAAGTCTTGTTAGATTATTGAATATGAGTCATGGTGGACGGAAAACCAATCTTTCATCCGACATAACTTGGAAGTTGGGAGAGGAGGGGGAAAGAAGGACCTAGCATAATGCAGGGCTCGTTTTTTGGCACTGCTCTGAGATCCTCGTGGAACTGACCTGAGGAAACCACGAAAAAGATAGATCAGAGGATGAAGTCTTTGTACTGTTAGAAATGCCATTAACTCTAACGCAGGTCAATGTATTAATGTACACTTAAATTAATATACCTTGGACGTTAAAAAGAACTTAATATATTAGTACATTAAATTTAATGCTTAAATACAAGTCAGTCAGATTTAAAGGAGAGGTTCTTCCGTTTTCCTTGCCGCTCATCATTCATATGTTTTAGTATTCATAATCACCAGTCCATCAAGATCATTCATTCCAGATACGACCTTACAGCTTTGCCTATTGAATGCTAAGGTACATGTGCTCATTAAATTGAACATGCATTCATGTTAATTTTCTTAATGTACATTTCAATAAAGTAGTACAGAAATTTCCGACAACGTAATCTATAGATTTCTTACCATGGCAGTGACACACGACTCAGCAGCAACGATTTAGTAGGTGTTGAAAACCCGCCACCGCCTGGATTCAAAATGCGGATCTCCCAGTCTACGAAATTGTGGTTTCGATAAAAGCAACACTTTTTCTAGCCACCACTAGCATATGCTAAGTGCATATTGGTAGTTGAAGTGAAGACTCCTCCAGCATGCCAGAAGCGTTCAAAAGCGTGTATTAATCGCAAGTGCACGTTGCTGCGGATGAACGCACGCTGTCCTGGACCGTCGCCAGACGGACAGTTGTGCTCCAACCCGTGCGGTGCATAGATAACTCGGGGCGACAGCCTTTTGTGTTATACTCCCGCGCCCGCTGTTTACACGCGGCAAGCGAACGAACGTCGGCAACAGCGGGCCCTGTCCCCGCGCCCGCCACGCCCCGCCCCACCCGCCCCTTCCCGCCCCGCCCCTTCCCGCCCCGCTCCTCCCCGCCCCTTCCCGCTCCGCCCCTTCCCGCTCCGCTCCTCCCCGCCTTCCGCTCCGCCCCTCCCCGCCCGCCCCCGCCCGCCCGCCTCCGCCCTCCCCGCCTCCGCCCCTCCCGCCCCTCCCCGCCCGCTCCGCCCGTCCCGCCCTGCCCCGCCCGCCCGCCCCGCCCCGCCCCGCCCCGCCCGCCCGTCGCCCCGTCCGTCGCCCCGCCCCTCCCGCCCATCGCCCGCCCATCTCCCGCCCGTCGTGGCCGCCTTGGCCCGCGGGTTTTTGCGCCTGGGACGTCCCGCCGCCCCGCCCCGCGCCGCGCTCTTCCTTGCAAAGCGCGAGCGGTCGTTGCCCGAAGTTTCCGGATCAAAGAGACTAAACGTATAAATGTTGGAAAGGTAAAGATTTGTTGATGAACCCGTTCTTTGGCATTGCTTTCGTACAATAGAACGACTATATATTGTAAATAACAATTTGGACAATAATTCTGGCTGTGATTTTAGAGTTAGAATCGTTATTTATGATACGAGATACAGCCTATTTGGACTTACTTGCATACACCTCTGGAGCACCTGTAGCAAGTACAGTATCCAAATCATTTAAAGATTTTAATCCAAAGTATTAAGAAGCATTGCCAATGCCCCCTGGCATGTTCGAAAGGATGTAATTCACTCCGATTTTAAAATGTCAATAGTTAACGAAGAAATAAAAAAAAATATAGTTGTAAATACACAAAAAATTAAAATGTCATATAAATACTTTAGTCATAAAAAATTTGTTAGATAACAGTTTGGAAATGAGGCGTCTCAAGAAATTCAAACCTTTAGATTTGCCTCACACATTTCGATGTATAGTTATATGTATAATCAACTATATAAATGAAAAGATACTACTGTGTATCTTCTTCTACCACTGTTAATTATTTAGTTAAAAAATTTACGTATTTTTCTAATATACGAACAGATTGTAAATAAAATGTTTAAAAAAAAAACGATACGATAGGTAAAAGTGGTATTTTACTTTGAGAGTGCGAAAGGTTATGACCTGAGACCGATAGGGCTGAGAGGCGCGATTGTACGAGAAACATAAAATCACTTCTGCCACGTGCATCATACACATTTCAGACGGACTTACTGACTTTCCTTTAATTTTAATTCCAGTATATAAATCACTTAATTACGTGCCATGTTAAATTAGGTCAGTAATGGTTGATGCGGGCAGACGATAGTGTTTTGTTTGCTTTGTTGCACAGATTTATATGAACACTTGAGCATTGTCTCAATTTTAGCACTAGTGCTAGCAAATGAGCTTAGCACGTCATGCCTGTCCTACAAAAATTGCTTTTTCTAATGGCTGTCTAAAAATTAATTTTTTAGGTAGCCAGTAATAAGAGCGGTTATTTTTAGAACTGGCACCGCTTTCTTAAATTTCAATTTTTAGCAGTAGCGATAAAATTGAGACGATGCTCAAGTGCTCACACAAATCTGTGAATGCAACAAAGAAAACAAAACACATTCGTTTGAGCACATCAACTACTTCTCGCCTTAATTTAATTTTTAATCATTAAGTAAGTTGTGTCCTAGAATAATGTAATACTTTAAATTTATTAATAGCCAGAAAAAGGACTAAATAAGTGAAATCATTAAAATAAAAACTCCTACGAATCATCAATTGGTAACTGTTCTTGTAAGTAGTTTCGAGATATGACCACACAAGTAACTAACTGTGGTATGTTTCATTTGAATGCACCTCGGGTCGCAGAGTTAGATCGTTTTGAAGCTTGTTCCAAAGAATATTCATTTTTAAGGTCGCATCAACATCTAGGTCATTAGCGAGAATATTCTTTGTATACATTTTTTGATACGAAATAAATACGATGTTCTCTAATATATCAGTAGATAATACCACCCTTGATGTCTCACGACCGCATGATTTTCAACATTGCTTGCAGCGGACCACATGTAATGATTGTTGTTGGTCATCGACGTAGAGGGAGCGGCGCCGAAGCTACATCAAGTACGTGACGGTGCAAGAAATTGGCGAAGTTAATTCGTGTGGAACGTCATGTAGGCGGTTCGTTTGATGGCGATGTTCCCGAGATTGCAACCAGCAGCGGTTTTTGAAAGATCTCCCGATTCTGCCGCCGTGTTTGCAGCCGGACGCTTTCCTTTTTCGGCTAGGAAGGTCATTGACCGCTAACCTCTGTTCGGAGGGCAGCGGTTGTGCGCGTCGCGCGCACCCACGGGACTTTCTCGACGTGGAGCTAGATGTCGCTAGAAACGCGCTTTCGTTCCGTCAGATGCGAGTTTCTTTTGTTTTCTCTGCCCGACTTACATCTTTAAAGAAATGCCTAATCTTTATTTCACAGATCAGCTAGCATCTCTAAAAAAATCGAATTGAAATCATTTTTAGATTATTAACTAGATTAGCAGCTCAGTCACCATAATTAGAACTGCCTTCAAGAAACCAAGATTGGATTATTGTAGTCAACTTCAATAATGTATGACTTGTATTTTCCTTGCGTTCATACGAGTTATGTAATCGTGACGAGACCGAAAATAAATAAGAATCTCACGAGTTACTTCGATTGAGAACCATCGCATCCTATCCGTAGGTTGGAATTAAGTGTTTTTCTATGCGTATGCTTATACTTTCGCGTTAAAAGCTGGATGATGTCGATGGAAACAACCAAAGAGCTTTGCTATTTTCCTCGTTATTTGCGAAGGAATGTTGCAAATGACTATTTTCGATTGAAGACTTTCGTGACGTGAACAATAATGAATAAAAAAACTCCAAGGTAGCACAGGAACGTAGGTTGACTGGAGAACACCGATAAAAGATGGTCGATATTGGCGACATAATCACGTAATTTCTGTATTTACTGGTATTGAGAATCAGAATTTCCTGCTGAACTGCCACACACGACGATCTTTCACTAGCTGGTGACTGTTTAACCAGTATCACAAGGACCCGTTATAAAGCAGAATACTTCCTCGAAAGCAATGGGGTGCCAACAATATTCAATAGCTAAATAGCGATGAACTGAAAATGGGAAAGATGACATTTTGGACAACGATGGTGATACACATCCTGTTATGAGTCGGAAAACGTCAGGTTCTATCCTGACCAGAGCTTTCAAATGATGGCGTTGATTTCAATCTCCTATCACAAACATAGTCGAACGAGGCATACAATTAATAAACGAGCGAGTTCACTTTCGTGTAAATAACAAGAAACACGGTAAAAAGTGCATGAACTACAACAAACTTCGCATTTTAAGGGAAGTACTTATTTCGGTGTTTTAAGGGAATGTGCGAAATAAAGGCAGGTGGTAATGAAGCATGTAGTTTGGGCTACTTGAAAGATGTAGTAGAGTCTATAACTCGCTTTTAAATTTATTTCACGAGCAAAAAGAATGACAGAGCAGAGTCCACAGGTGAAATCAAGTTGACAAGAAATGATCATTCACAGCTGATACTTTCCACGTTTAAACGTCCACTTTACTGTGCCACAAATTGCGAGTCAAACCTATGTCTCGGTCTATTTTTTTTACGTCAAAAAACAGTTAAAAACTGCGTATGACGTGCTATGGGGAAAAGTGAATTGTGTGCACATTTTCAAAATTCTGTGATCCCTACACTAAGTCATATACTACTTAAATTTTGAATTTTTGAAAGGGGAAAAAACTCCCATGTAATAAAATCTATTTTCAAGGATGTCGAGGGTCGATTGTGGCTTCCGCGGCGGCAGATGGGACGGAAGGTCGGTGGAGTCGAGTCGCGCCGCGTTGCGTGGGTTCCCAGCGCAGGTCCTTCACTCCGTAACGGACAGGCGGCGCACAGTGGCGGGCGAGCGAAGAGCGACAACACACTCACCACACACGCCAATGTTTCATTTCAATAAAATTTCGAGGGAATGTATACATTTTGTGTAACGATATAACCCATGAAGTCCAAATTGCACAATTCAAAATGCCGTATACAGTACAAGCAAGACAAAAAATCTAAATATTAATGCATGTAATTTAATGCGTTTGATTCTCATAGTAGAATATTCACATATTCACAGCGCGAATAATGTTGTTGAACATCGACGAGTTCACATTTAATTACTTCTTAAGTGTTGTAATTTTCTGACTTAGTATATATTTTAGGTTTTGAGGTGAAGTCAGTATTTGCTAACTAAACCTGTGTATATTTTTTTCGATCTTATTAAAGTAACAGTTACATTTGGAAAATAATTGATGATGAGAGTAGGTCGTATAATCGTCGTATAAAGACGTACTTCCTACATTACTTAATTTGATTGTTGGCGAGGCTTTTTCTCGAGATCAATCATTTCTTGAATCATTTAGAGATAATTGTAAACATATTAAAAGGGGATCATCATATCCTCGAGATAAGTGACAGTTCTACTCGTTCTGTTCACGGACGAATTTTGTCGACACCTGAAATTCTTCCAGAAACACCTTTGTGTTGCTTGTATCATGAATGTCCGTGCATATAATCGTGCTCCGAACACAGTCCACAGTAAAATCAGGTAGAGAAATACCTTCGCTCCTCATCTCTGGCCATCACTGGCTTCCTAGTTCATGCGAGAACAGGGAAACGTGGAAAGCGTGGGTGGGAAAATCGGGTGCCATTGGTGCCTTTTGATTGATTGATTTTTCGTGTTTCCGGGCGCGTCAACTGCTTTGGTCATTAGTCCTGTTAGTGTAGTGCATGTTTTTTCGCGGGAGATGGCGGTGATCGTTCACCGCTGGATGGCGAGATCCGGCGCCGACCTACCGTCGGCTAGTGGGGTTTCCCCTAACCAGGACACTCCCACCAGCGAGGCACCACCTCAGCCGGGACAAGCCGTAAGCCCCCGACCGGTCTCCCGGAATATGTGATAGTGTAGTGCATTTTATTGTAAGGGGAGAGGATAGGACAAGGAAGAGGGAAGACATCGCGCATGGTCCGTGGCCCGTTTGATAGGGTACTGCTCCGGCATTCGCCTGGTGTTGATCGGAGAAACCACGGAAAACTACCGATCAGAGCAGCCAGCCGCTAGAATTCTCCTCCAGACAGCGACTGAATTCGACCTAGCTAGAAAGCTAGTGTCGAAGATCCTGCCGCCGTGGGGAGTGGGAACGTAGTACCTCCCGGTCAGAGGCGCTGCAGTGACATCAGTTGATGCGCTGAGCTACCGCTCCCGGTTTGGTGCCTTCGGTGGTCGGCGCGTCGCGTGGGACAAAAACCGGAGTCAGCGACTGAATTCGGCCTGGGACCACTGTGCTGGGCGGAAGCGGGCCGCATTGGGCGCGCGCTTGAGTGCGCAGGTTCTGCACCGCGCCGCCCATTCTGCCCCGTCCGACATCGTCGTCCTCGCCTTCCCCGCCGACCTCTCTGCCTTCGACGTCCTTACAGTTCTTGTCGCCCCCGTCGCCCCAACTCAACTGTCATTACCAGGTTCATTAGAGATTTAGATTTATTATTAATTCTGCGAATACGTTTGAGGACGTAGTGGCAGAATACACTAACTAAACATTACAGAACAACAACTATACAAGATTTTACAATATTTACAAACTTTACAAATTAACTTGAACATTTCACCGTGCAAGCTTCCATAGCCTTCCACCTGAATGTGCACGATGCCTTTTGGTAGGAGGCCAGGGCGTCCAAAATTCTGGGCAGGAACGAACCGGTGAATTGACGTGTGAAACTAATATTGATTATTTCCGATTATGTTGAAGAGTAAATGTTCTGGGGAAGGTTTTCTTTTCCAATTTAGTTTTTTTTCGATGCCATTTTTTAATGCGTGAATTTTTAACATTTCAATCATGTAGAACATTCAAAGATTGGAATATCATACTTTTCCAACATTTCTAAGTGTGAATATCATGAAAGAAAAGCCTAGGTAGGAGGAACTGCGCCTTCGGGAGGAGAAAATTAGCAGGGAACATCACACTTTCTTGGGGGGCGGGCCGATCCCCGTCATCCTCTCCAGGCAAGCCGCGACGCGTTTTAAGAGAAGAAGTTCCCATGTGCAAATATAATTGCCGTGAATTTATTCAAAATTAAGTATAAGAGTTTAAATAGCCCCAAAATCATGGGGCAACCCGTAGTTTAGAAGTCCTAGCCAGGGCGTGTTCACGACCTGCAACGTTTGGAGTCTTCTTCCAACTCCGTGCTTAATCGCTAAATGCCTATGGTTCAGTTGATGTGAGAGTTCGCTACTTCAAAGCATACAGTGGTTGGTTCACATCTAAGGTGGGAGGAATATGCAACTAAGAGAAAGGTATTTTACTGCTTGTCATGCAGAAGAAAAACGCTCTTGTGCGGAAGGTTTGAAACGGTCTAACTATATAATTTAGCAACAACAATTTGACTAACTTTTGCAAACAAATGCTACCGGAAAGCTTCAACGGGCGCGACGATATTGAATGCTCTCAGCGGCCAGCAATACTCACTCGGGCGCTAATGTAAGTGGCCTAAAAACCGCATGGGTGCGACTCGTAGCGTAGCGGTCAGGGCGCCAACTTTCCAAATCTTTTTTTTTATTTAAATCTGTAAATTTACAATCTGTTCAAAACAAGAACAATAAGTAAATATGATGTTAGAAAATACAACTTGCATGGAAAGGTCACCCACTGGTGATCTTCCTTCATCGTATTACACATTACAGTATTATCACTTACATATTACACATTACAGTATTATCACTATTGTCATTTTAAAATCTATTTGGCAAATCCAATGGTTTGGACTTTTTCAGTCTTTTGACTTCTAAACTATTGTCCAGTAAGTTTATGGCTAGTACATTTTTATGGTTTTCTAGTTTGCTAACATATTTATGGCTAAAATTTCTAATTTCTTGTTGTACTGTTGGCATGTTAAAATCATTTTGTAGCACATCGTTTCGGACGTACCAGGGAGCACTAGCAATGTCTCTCAGAACCTTGGATTGGATTTCCAAATCTGACTACCGGAGTTCCAATCCCTGTCTTTGCGTGTGACATGTGTTGTGGACAATGCGTTGCGTGTATGAAGAAATTTTCCTTTGAATGTCTGGAACAGTAATATAATAAATATCAGAAGTCGGGGTTATTGACTTGGCCCCTGTGTGTTTTGGTGTGCCGCAAAGAGAGCGGAGTGCCCACTCAAGACATATCTCTTGATGTTTTATTTGTGCAAATAATTGCAAGCTAAGCGAGCTTTTGTTTTTTTAAGACGTAAAATGTGACGTGCAAAACTCGTATGTGATCTTATGCGTAGACAAACAAATGAGGCCTGTGTCACATGAACGTTGCGTTGACGCCCGTGTACAGGACACTGAAAACTCATTATCAGTCGACAAGAATTGGGTTCGTATCACGTAATGATTAAAAGGTACGGTTTTTCTTACCAAGAATATGATAATGATTTTTAAATTTTTTAAATTTTAAAAGGGTTTTACAGGCAAAAAGGCAAAACTTGACTTCAATGTAATGTCTTTTATAAAATGTCTGCAAATGTAACAAAAGACTTCAAATACTTTCATTAGAATAATCTCAATATGTTAAGTTGTAATTCGGCGTTAACGACCTGCCTACGACGACAGTCGCCTTGGGATTTTGGCTTCAGATCTGCAGCAATTGCCGTTTCCCCAAACCCCTCACCTTACAACAAATGAATGACAACAAAAATTCAGCGCTGCGCGATCCTAAACTCCCCGTGAGCCGATAAATTAATTCCTGTTATGTTGTAAACTTTCGAAAGGTCCGACAGTGTTGATGCGACAAACGTTTACTGCGTTGCTGGACTTGTAGGATATTCATCAAGAGAAGTGAAAGTTTCGAATCACAATTTGAACGCGCAAAATAATGATTCAATGAAATTATTCAACAATCATTACGTACATTGTCAATGTTTTTTAACAATTCAGGATTTGTGTCCACTTGCTCAGTATTTTACCTTGAGCAGTATTACTTAAAAACACTTAAAATTTATATAGAAATGATTATCAATTCAAAACGTTTCAGGATTCCAAATTAGGAGTCATGAATTTGAATTTTGATTTGTCTCACTTTCATCAGAACGAATCGAAAACGTGCGTTCCGATTTCATTGCCAGACTAGAAATAGTTTTCTTCCACTGCTCTTTTGAACTTGATCCGAGCTGTAATTAATTTATTTCGTGTTGTTCGTATCGCTGCGAGTTCATTAAGCGTTTCATGCAGTGCTGTTCTGCTTTTGTGCCGGGAGCGGCGACGGGGGCTGGGAGCGGGAGAATCGTCTCGTCACGGCGGAGGCGGCCAGAGTGTATCGTACACGTTAGCAGTCGTTGAGGCGGAGGAGGAGGGGGGGGCTCCGCGATGGCTGTGGGCATCACGACGCGCCAAGGCCAGCGGCCGCCGGGACCCGAACCAAGGACCCCCGCCTCCCCGGCGCGCAGCCGGAGGCGCATGGAATGCACTGCGAAGCACGCGGATCTTGCAACCGCCGCCGCGGCGGTCTGGAAACTGCTTCAGGGGAAGACTCGGGGAGGACAAACCGAGCTCTGTTGCTGCAAAAGTTGCATTTGCTGTTATTAGAAAGGCTCTTGTAATATTCAATGCCTAGCTTAGGTTTCAAGTGGAATTCAGTTGCCCGTCCATCCTCGCGCATTAAAGTAGCAGCTTCTTGGAATAGTATCGGTAGAAAAAGTTTTTTGAATCTTTCTTATCTAAAAGAAATTGTTTGATTTTCGCTAATCTGACGAATCAAGTCGTAACGATTCATGTTAAACCCAAAGGAGTATATCATTAAACAGCTTTTCACTCCTGTGTGGTGAGAAATAACGAAAATCACGACTGAAGCTCTGAAGCGGCAGGAGATGGAATTATCCGCCAATTTCATCTGCTCTTTTCCTGCTACTGTGAGGAATCGAGTAGTGCTATATGATCCAAACGATTCACGCACGCACGCCTTTCTAAATATATGGCCTGTCATTTGTAACCGTTAGAGAAACTTATTTTCTGTGCGATACACATTTATACGGATTATGAGGGATGGAATTTCACTGGAATTATTTTTTACAGGGCAACCCACATTTAGTCGCTAACTATTCAAATAATTTTATCATTTTAGTATTTAATATATAATTTTAATATATCATTTTAACATTTTTTTTAATATATAATTTTAGTATTTAGTATATAATTTTAATATATCATTTTAGTATTTAGTATATAATTTTAATATATCATTTTAACATTTAATATATATTTTAATATATCATTTTAATTTAATATATATTTTTAATATATAATTTTATATTTGGTATATAATTTTAATATATAATTATTATAAAGCACTTTGCCAGTGACGCGCGACACCATCTTAGCTGAAGGGAAGAAGATAAATTTCTCCAGCCTTGCATACATTGGCATTAGCAACACCTATAGCTTCTGAGAAGACACTTGGATCTCGAGTTCAATTCGCCCGAATCCTCGAGGATCTGTTTTCTTAAACTATTTCTGAGCACAGTGCTTTAGACATTCTGAAGAGATGGTTTTGTACATATCGCTTAGGCTGAAGACCGAACTCTCATTGGCACCCAGGATGTTCCCAAGGGCAGCAAGTGAACGTGACCCTACAAATTTGTTTTCGTGAGCGAACTCCAAATTGACGGGATGTGTCCAACATACTTTATTTAAAACTTATAATGTTGTTTCAAGAATGGAATTGTGGTATAAAAATCCGATAGTTCAGTGCGCGAAATTTTCACTCGCATTTTATAATAAGTTAAATACAAAATTGATATAAAACTCGTGTAGAAAGTATTTTCTTCTAGGTCAAAGGCGGAGGCACGTACTTCCCTCACACCCTCTTCGACTCGTCGTTAGGTTCTTTGAGTAAATATCCAGTGCCAGTCGGAACGGACTTCACTTACTTTTAATGCGTTTATTTAAGAAAATATGAAGCGCATACTAAACGTGTTGGTAAAGACGAAGTTCATTTGCATTTTTATTCCAGTGCCAACATCTCACTAGCAGCGTAGATTGCAGAAGTTGACTGGAATCGTACCGACGTAAATGTGAAAAGTCAATTCACGAGATCCCACAACAGCGTTATCTTTATAAAATAATTATCTGTGCCATCGCGCGTAGTTCAAATTAAGTGTAGTGTAGTATGCTAAGGACAAATATTCCTGTGGTGTAAATCAAAGTACCATTAACAGTCACTTTTGTGCCAGTCATGTTTGAGTCCAAGACGAGAGTGCAAATTCACAAGCAGTTAAGTGTGTCGCAGGCTCCGCGGTGTTGCCAGATCGAAAAAAGTTTATTTATGTCATAGTGAAAAAGTGTTTCTTGCTATGCGATGGGGAAAGAGAAAAGGGATTTACATTTTTAATTTGTAAAAGAAACAATAATTCCGTTGTCATACTGTTTCTAATTTAATTCAATGGGAGCTTGGAATGTCTTTTGACTGCAGAGCCTTGTGAATGACAAAGAGAAAATGTTCTGGGTGTGACATGACAAACATACGTGTTATTGTGTCTCAATCCTTCTAGAAACAGTCAAGCGTATACGACTCAACAATTTGAAAAGGATCAATGTAATATTATTGAAGAGACTGGTAGGGGCAACATTTTGTATTTTTGTACTTTCCATAACAAATATTTCCAAACGACCTGAAGAAAAATAAATCTTCCTGAGAATACTGTTTACACTTCACATATCGGGAGACCATTCGGGAGCTTAGAGCTTATTCCGACTGGAGGAGTTCAGGGATATGTGAAGGGTAAAATAACAGAGTGTAGGTCAGTGCGGAATCTCACGTGCAAACGGGTAGGATACTGCCACCTCCCAGCTGTAATATGCACGACACTCACGGGGTTAATAGCCAAGGTAGTTGTCGCACACGGAAACTCGAAGTACTTACCCGCTAAACTGTCAGGAATGAACTTAAAACCGTTTCATCTTCGGAGGGTGTAGGGGCATCCCACGGCCCCAGAGACCCGCGCCTTTCTGCTCGTGTCCCTGACGCCAGCCGTCACCGCGCGCGCCGCGCCTCCACCTTCCACCCCCCCCCCCCCCCCCTACCCCCCCCCACCCTGCCCTACCCCACCCTACCCTACCCTACCCCACCCTACCCTACCCTGCCTATCCTACCCTACCCCTCCCTACCCTACCCTGCCCCCTACCCTTCCCTACCCTACCCTGCCCCGCTCTACTGCGCCCTCGCCACACGCCCCCGCCATGCACCCACCACCCCCGCCCCGCTCCGCCCTGTCCTGCTCCGCCCCGAGCTTCCCCGCCTCCGCTTCACCCCGCGGCCGCCGCTCCGGGGCGTGGGTGGGCGCGCGCCTGGCGCCTCCAGTAGGCGCCGCTCGACGGCTGCTTTCGAAACGAAGCGACAGGGTGCAGAACCGGTCACGAGCCGCTCAACGCGCTTCCTCTGATCAGTGGGTTCGTTGCGTTGGCTCATCGCGTGGACGAAATGCTGAAGAGCGAGTGAATAATAGAGTTTGGAAGGCGCTGTAGAAAACAACAGTGAGAATGTAATTGTTAAATTCACCTTCTTTTTTTTTAGTATCCGATACATTTTTTTGACGTTTTGTGTTTAAGTATTTATGAGGAACAACTTGAATATCAGATATCCTGGTTTATTTGTTATTCCACACTTTTAAACAAACTTACGAGTTTTTATTTGAAATATTTACTACTATAATGTCATAAAAATGAACAACTCGGCAGCCCATAGTCGTAAGCCACTTGAGACAAATGAAAATAAGCCAAAAGTTCTCATGTGACATTGGGTCTGAAAACTTTTGAATCTGAAACATCTGAAAACATTTTCGTTTTCAATGTTTTGCCTTATTCTTTCTCTTCGACATTAAACGAGATAAGAGATTTTCATTAATTGCCACCACGTTCAAAAAACACTATTTGTTGGCTTAGTGTGTAGCCTACTTATCCTGCTGATAAATGTGTCGTTGCATGGAGCTACGATTTATGGGCGTGGCCCTGTCTGCGGCGGTGCAAGTGCCCCCGTCTCGGCCACCGCTGCGTCACTGTCGCCCTCGCCCCCCACTCCGCCCCGCTTGCCACATGCGCGTTTCACTTCACCCGCGCCCCGCACTTCACTCACAGCGCGCACACTCACACATACATAAACACAAACAGGGTCCCCTGCACCACCGCTCGCTCGGAATTGGCGTAAGGACACCTCGTGCGATAAACCGCCGAGATAGTGTATAATGGAATAGCGTAACCCACAATTTCTTTATTAATGTTTGCTTACTCCGTACACCGTAGACGTATTCAGAAATTGAAGGTTCTGATTTGAATTGGGAATACATTTATTTTGATTTCGGGATATTGAATAAATTTAGATAATTTTAATTTTTGAAATCGTCGAATAATTTTTCCCTAACACATTGCATCCTTGGTTCTCTTCTTGGAGATGTGACTTTACGTGAATCATTGTACATTTATTGAAACCAAAGTAGAGAAATGGGTTAATATAAAAACTCTTCACTGTGATCGAAAGTTCATAAAAATCTTTAATGTAGCAGCATTTCATGCTCATGCAATTGCAGAGTCACTAATGATGCTGAAATTGAAAAAATGCAGTAGCTACTTTGCAAAATTCTTTCCCTACAATATTTTGAAAACAGACCACATAGAATTATTTGTCGACTTTTAATGAATTCCAGGTGATTCGATTTTTATGATTTGATTTGATTTTTTCGTGTTTCCGGGCACGACGTCACTGCTTTGGTCCCGTTAGTGTAGTGAATGTTTTTTCTCGGAATATGCGCGGTGATCTTTCCCCGCTGGATGGCGAGATCCGGGGCCGACCTACCGCTGGCTAATGGGGTTTCCCCCTAACCAGGACACCCCCACCAGTGGGGCACCGCCCCAGCCGGGACAAGCTCTAAGCTCCCGACCGGCCTCGGAATATGTGATAGTGTAGTGCATGTTAGTGTGTGTATGTGTAAGGGGAGAGGATAGGACAAGGAAGAGGAAGGACAGATCGCGCGCGGTCCGTGGCCCGTTTGGTAGGGTACTGTTCATGGTGTTGATCGGAGAAACCACGGAAAACTACCGATCAGAGCAGCCGGCCGCTGGAATTCTCCTCCAGACAGCGAGTGAATTCGACCTAGCTGAAAAGCTAGTGTCGAAAATCCTGCCACTATCAGGACTCGAGCCTAGGACCTCCCGATGAGATAGATTTTTATGAACTGTATATGCAATTTTTTAAAACGAAAAAGGTTCTCCTTTTCGCATTATCTACGATATAGTCTTCCCTCTTTAGAGTTTAGCATTTCCCTCTATGTAACCTCCGTAGGTGCCACTCCACGCCGCTCACTGTGCTGTTTACTGTGCGAGACGGGGACAGCTCTTTTGAAGCAGCAATTGCAGCGAACGTGAAGCTCATTTTTTGATCCTCACGTGACGCAGTTCGACTCACAGTGCACTTGGTTGGCCGCCACGGCGGCTTTGCGCTGTCGCTTCGCGATTTTACTGCGACAGGAAAACAATGTCTGTATTTAGTGCTCAAGTACCTAGAGGCGTGTCGCTGTTAGTTATACTTTTTAAGCTCATTTTGTAAGAAAGTGACAGAAGTTGTTTTCTGAAGTGTTTTCTCTGAACTCTGAAACTCATTCTTTCTATTTTCGCCTAATATTTACGTTTTTCTAGAATTGAATTTTCTAGAATTGCCAATGTGCTTACAGGTATGTCAGGGTAGTGGATTTTAATATGAAGAGGGAAATAACAACACGAAAATTGTTTCCTCTGTATTTACAATTTCTGTAATGAATTCTACAATTTCCATGGCTGGAGTATCTCCTTATTCATTAACTTGTAATTAATATTTTCTGAATTTGTACTGATGGTTCATTCCGAAGAACATTCTGCCTGCGGGCTCGGCAGCTATGCTCGTGATCCCCAGGATCCTAGAGAGAAGCCCATTGAATATGAACGTGATAGCTGCACGCTCTCGCGCGTCGTGTTGCTGGCGCTGCTGAGTCGCGACCGGCGCTGTTGGCGGAACCCCTCGTGGGGCCACCGGCGCCGACGGCGGCGCGGAAAAGGCGCGGCGCTCAACCGGCCCCAGCGCCTCACGTCACGATCCGCGCACTGCGGGAACCTGCCATACCCCGCCCCGCCCCGCCCCGCCCCGCCCCTCCCCTCCCCGCCCCGCCCCTCCCCCCCTCCCCGCTCCGCCCGCCCTCCTCCCGCCCAGCCCCACCCCACCCCACCCCACCCCGCCCAGCCCCACTTCACCTCCTCCACCCCTCCCCTGCTCCCCACCCGCACCGCTACCCCATCCGCTCCCTTCCCAACCCCTCCTCCTCCCCTCCCCTCCCAGCATCTCTCCGCTCCTCCCTGCGCATCCCCGCCCTGCCCCTCCCCGTCCCACCCCTCCCCGTTCCGCCCCTCACCTCCTCTTCCCGTCCTTCCCCGCCGCACCCTGCCCTTCCCAGCCCCGCCTTCCTCTCCCCCTCCCGTCCCTCCCACGCGCGCCAGCCCACCCTATTACAAACTAGTTTTTTTGGCTTTTTAACTTTAACGTGGAAAAATGTAGTAGCATGATGGTAATTGTCACATGTTTTCGAAACAAATCTGTCCATAAAGGAAGTAAACCGTTGTGTTCATATTCCGGAGTGATTTGAAGTATGTTAAATGAGCTGTAGTAAAAATAAACTATCTTAATAATAACGTGTATCAATTACATTGTACCTGGACGGGAGTGAAGATTGTGGCGAACGTCTCTTATTGAAAAAGCGGCCTTTGTTAACTATTTACAACCAAAACAATAAGAGTTTTTTTAGAGTGCATTGCTTAGATAAATACACATAAGGAAGATACTACAATTTACCACTAAGCATCTTGTGCAAAAACGTGTGATGAATCATTGTGCAACTTCTAATAAAAATGAAAATGAATTTACGACTTGTATAAAAGTTTTGAAATTTCGCGTCCTTGGTGAGATGCGTGACAGCGCGAAGCCAGTTATTGTATACACTAAGCACCAACTCCAGAGTCTCGCACATACGCGAAGTCTTATAGTAATGTTTGAGGACTATCAGAAGATTTTTCTCACCTATTTTATTAGGTTTGTGTGATGAACCTATCGATAATGTAAGTGGTTCCAATTTGTAACGGCAGTATGGGCTACACTAGAGACATAAGAAAGCAAATATGAAACTAAATACACAGTATGAAACTGTAACATGAGCGACCCTTAAAATTTAATGATTGTGCCTTTAAAATTTGAAAGAATTTCCATAAACCGAACGTCAAGAAAATAAGTCAACGTCACTCGAAACGTTAAGGACTCATGAGGTAACCTGTTGGCGGTGTGCTGTCAAATCTCACGGTGGCAGTGCGAGAAGCTCTGTTCTGGATGGGGTGCTGCGGGGGAGGGCGGAACCTGCTCGCCTCCTCTGACGTCGCAGCCCCGCGCGGGTTTCGAAGAAGGCACCCAGCGCACGAAGTTGCCAGAAGCTCTGACGTCGCCCGTGGAGAAAAGTGGTTGGTTTTATTTCCTCGTTCGGCATTTCATCTTGCAGGCTGCATTCCAACAGCGTACGTAGCGCTGGGAACATTATTTACGATGCCAGAAGTTTGATTCTTATGCAAGATTCTTGAGGATGTTGACATATTGAAAAAGGGAAGAATTGTACAGAAATTTTGCGCACTTCTTGTGGTCATTCACTAGCTTGTTTGTTTTCTTAGAAGCAATTTCATGAATTTGCCAATATATACATCGAATTTTTTTTTCTTTTTGTGCTTATTTAATGTCAAGTAGAGTCGGGCAACTTTCTGATTCGATTACCCTTGCAAGGTGTTGAAACGACTTAGTTTATCGTGACTCTTGTATTTACTACTTAAGAAGTTGCATGTTCATAGAACCAAGTAGGAGTATTGAAAGTAAAAGAATATTCACAAATGTCATGGTCATTTCATACAAACTTTGTTTCTACGATTCTTGGAAGCAAATTCATAAAGTTACCATCATTAAATTTTTAATTTTGTTACGTGTGAAGTAAATAAAAACCTTTTTTTTAATTTTTTAATTTTTTTTTAAATGTTTTTAATACAGAGTACAAAATTTAGAAGAGTATTACTACATTGTTTTGACACTTTCTTCTTTTGAAAATTATCTTAATTGGCTATTAAGTGTTGCAAGACAATAGGGAATGCATGAACAGTTTTTATAAAAATAGAAATGAATCCCATTTTGCCGAGAATGTTGGAAAATCTATTAAACTGCGATGTTTTTATAGCTTAAGGATACAGAAAAAAGTCTTAATTCTTTTCATTTTTTAATTATTTGAGTTAGTGATTTAAAAATATACTTATAGTTGTTTTATAAAGTGTCTTCCATTCGAAAAGTATATTTTTATTGGGCGAGAAGTGATAAGAGATGGATGATAAAAGAGGAAGCTTGGCGAAGACTTCGTGCGGGAATGCAAAGGAATCTCCATGGAGTTGTCCCATTTCTCTGAGAATGTTGGAAGATAATTCGATTACGTGTAATTTTTGTGTAAAACAAAAAAAAACATTTTTTAATTCTTTGAGCTGGTGATTTAAAAATAGACGTATTTTTTTAAATTTTCGTTCATTTCAAAATTATTTTTCATCGGGCCAGAAGACATCGTAGGCTCCACGCTAAGAGAGAAAGCTTGATGAAGATTTCCTTCGAGAATGCAAAGGAATCTCCATGGAGTTGTTCCATTTCTCTGAGAATATTAGAAAATTTTAATTCTTTGAGCTCAGGATGTAAAGATCAATATATTTTTTTGAAACATTTTTTTTATCGTGCCAGAAGACATCGTATGCTCCATGATGAGAGAGAAAGCCTGGCGAAGATTTCCTCCGAGGATGCAAATGAGCGCCCGTCGAGTTGTCGCATTGCTCCGCGAGACGAGAGGAAGCGGAGACGTTGGCCTCGTTTGACTCCCAGTTCGGCTCCGCCGCGGAGCGCTGCGGTCGCGTTGCCCCGGATCGCCAGGACGTGCACTTTCTGATCACTCGCCGGGCTAGTGCACGGGTTTTTAAAACGCGGTCGCTGAGTGATTGGAATACATTACATTTGAAGGTGTGATCTGATTAATAAAAAAATGCAGTGTCCGACGAAGGCGCGTGCAGGAAACGGGAATCAATATAGTATTAACTTGTAGCTGTAATTAAATGCATTTTATTTTATTTGTTGATTAATGAGGAGAAAAAAACTGATCGAAATTTTGCATTTTAGCTAACATCCCAACAACTAGAAATTAGGTTTATTACCATGAAGACGGAATCTATCCACAAGGACACACGGCATTACGCATTTCGTGTGAGGTGAATGTCTCTGAAGCTGCGATTCCCGCGACTCCGGTTGCCGCGTACATTAAGGTGTCAATAATAATTTCGCTCACTCTCAAGGAAGGAAGCAGTATGTACTTATAGTAAGTGCTTTACCTTCATCAGTTTAAGGCAGCGAGTTGCTAAAATGGAGAAACACTTTTAGCTTCGATACTCCCTATTTGTGGTGCTGCACTCATACACTTTTAAGGCCAGTGCATACCTGGTCTAGGCCAGACTAGTAGGTGCGTTCGGGTAATCTCCTCCCGCGCAATGAGCCAGACGTTCGTCGGCGCAAGGCTCCCTGTTCAGAAGATTCCCCATTAGTAGGCATTCCTTCGCGTGCAACGCAGAGCGTAGGCCGGTGTGACATGCTCGTAAGCAAGATCGTAAAACTGTGGTTGCGGTGTGCTTCCTGCTCCTGCGAGGCACGTTAGCTCTCACGGCTGGAGGCGGGAGCCGTCGTTCAGCGCAGCCCCGCCCAGCACAGTGCAGCACAGCACATCACAGCATAGTCCCGCCCAGCACAGCACAGCACAGCACAGCACAGTCCGCCCATCTGAGCTCAGTACAGCAGCGCACTGGCTCAGCACAGCACTGTCCAGCACAGCACTGTCCAGCACAGCACTGTCCAGCACAGCACTGTCCAGCACAGCACTGTCCAGCACAGCACTGTCCAGCACAGCACTGTCCAGCACAGCACTGTCCAGCACAGCACAGCACAGCACAGCACAGCACGGCACGGCACGGCACGGCACGGCACGGCACGGCACAGCCCCACCCAGCACAGCAACTGCTTTTATTTTTCACAAATCACTTTATAAACGCTCTTACTTAAAATTTGACCTTATTATGTGTAATATTTGTTCGGAACTGGTATAATACGTTAAGGAAGGCAAAGTATCCATTTGCAACCTAAATATATTATATTTACAGTTCGGCTTCATACAGTTTCTTTTGTGTTAAAAATACCAGTAGAAAGGTCCGGCATGGATTTTGAACCCGATTCACAAATCTTTGATTCTTGTTCGTGGAAACTTACTATTGCATATCGTTGTTCCACCTCGAGTGGCCGCCCCTGTAGCCTCCCTCCTGCAGCCCTTCGACGCCCCTTCGACGCCCCTCCGGCGTCGCGCGAAGGCCGAGGCGGAAGCGCCTCTTGTGGTGATAGTACACGGCTTCGAACAGTGGGCCTGGCTCGATAAAGCGGATGGACTAAACGAACATGGAGAGAATAATTTCGTTCCTACTTAAAAATAAATAATTATGTAGCTGGGCTCTAAAGGGAATGTTTTTGGAAAAGATAGTTAACCTTAAGTCGAAGCACCATCTCGTATCCTGTTATGCTCTCAAAAGTAGTGCACCTTTACCTAAATTAGATGTACAAGCAATGCTTGCCACTTACTTCACTGTTCATATTCGCAGTTGGTGCAGCTTTCTTAATTGACTGTGGCATTCCCAGTGTCTCAACTTGAGATAATGTTTTCTACTTTCGAAATTAACACGTTCCAATTCTTAATGTTTTTCTTCCAAATGAGAGAGGAACTAATAAATAAAGTGTTTAAGTATTTTCATTTATAAAAATATTTCTCAATTTTATTGCTACGAAACTAAATTTGTTCGGAAATGCAGTGCCAAAAAGTTTGGAAATAGATGTACAAAAACAAAGTAAAAAAAGTTGTGCATATTCAAATCGTTGAGAAACTACTGGTAGGGTGCGTTGCGAATCCTCGGTAGAGACCGATATAAGACGTAGCGTTTGAGTGTTGCCGAAGGAAATGACTCATTCTGGAAACAAGGCCGGAGCAGCGAGCGTAACGTTGCATATACGCACTAGAATAATTTCAGCTTTTCACCAGCTCCGGGCGCTTAATTTTGTAGATTTTTTTCTTTTTTTTAGAAAAGTTGGACTTTTGTATTTAAAGGATTGATAATATTAAACCCTAACATTTTTTATGTAATTGAAAACAAAATAATTGAAAATTCATTAGTTGTTCCACTCATAAAGAATGCATCATGAATTATTAATTTGTGGTTCTGAATTTTATAACATTTACAGACAATTGAAAACTTATCTTGTGAAAAGTACCATTTTTTTAAAACGTTTGTGTTTGGTTAAATCTGTCTTCAGTGGATTTAGAATATCATGTGCGAAATGTAGCGAGGTTTCTTTGAAGTCATCCAAATTCTCGGTTCATCGCAATTCTACTTTCTAAATTTCTTGATACTCATTGTTCAGCTTACAAGTCATTATATTTCTAATGGATTAATGCGTTCCCGAATATCATGTGGAATGCGATGTAATTTAATTGCAGTAAAACATTTCCGGGAATCCGGCGGATGGAGTATTGTCGATTTTCTAAATCGGCTAACTTCATTTACGACAGAATCGGTTATGTAGTGATTCGATGAGCTTCTAAGATTCGGATTTTTTGTTGTTGTTTTTTGTTTTGAGGGGAGTAGTATCTAATTTGCATTCCAATCCAAGGCCCGTTTCATGATTGTTTTTAAAATGATCACTTACAGGATTCGTGCCTAGGATTCTTGAGGATTTAGGCTTTGAGGTTTCACCTCGCCTCGCCCGGCGCAGTCCGTTTTGTCCAGCGAGATCGCGGCGCTCGCCACTCGCCAGAGCTCCGGCGGCGCGGGGGCCGCGCGTCCAGGACCATTACGCCGCCACGCTCGGCCGCTTCCGCGTATTGTCTCCCCTCCGCCCCTCCGCCGTGGACACGCACACGCACTCGCGCACGCGTCACCTGCCCCGCCCTCTCACCACCCCCACCTCAGCCCACTGCGCTCACCTGCACTGCGATCACTCCCGCCACCGCCCCACTGCCGCCCCCCTGCCCCGCTCCGCCCGCCCCCCCCTGCCCCCGCCCCTGCCCCTGCCCCTGCCCCCGCCCCTGCCCCTCCACTGCCCCCGCTCCTGCCCCCGCCCCTGCCCCTGCTCCTGCCCCTGCCCCTGCCCCTGCCCCAGCTCCTGCCCCAGCTCCTATCCCCGCTCCTATCCCCGCTCCTGCCCCTACTCCTATTCCTGCCCCCGCCCCATCCCCCGCTCCTGCCCCTGCCCCCGCTCCTGCCCCTACTCCTATCCCCGCTCTTGCCCCTGCGCCTGCCCTCGCAACTGTCCCCGCTCCACGCCCGCTCCCGCCCTTTGCCTGCGGCCCCCTTACCACAGGCACATGCAGGGGAAGCCGCAGAGCCCTCGCGAACCCCCTTGCCATGAGGCCCTCGGGGGGTGGGTGGGGGAGACCCCCCGCGAAGGGCGACCGCGCGCGAAACGGCGCGACGAGACGCGACGCGCACTGCGCTGCTACGAGCGAGGTGGCATCGCACGGCCGGGCCACACGCGGACGCGTGCCTGGTGAGGTTTCATGCTGGTCAATTGTAGCTATCAACATGATACGGCGTGTTCAATTCTGAGCGATGTGTAAATGTGACATTATATATTACAAAAATTACATATTTAATCAATTTGTAATTTGAAAACCTGCGAAGTTGAAATAACAGTGAAGGAGCTGTTATATACCAGTGAAATTCAATTAGAACACACATTCTTTAAGCTTGTGTTCTTGTAAGTATTAATTAGTCAACGTTATGTTATATTGTAAAATAGAGCAACATCAGCTAGTAAAGTCGTGGAATGCAGCGGAATGCGGCCTCGGTACCACGAGGAAATGCACGTACCACAGTCTGTTGCCATTGGACATGCTGAATGCTTCGACGTAATACAAATTTTGATTTTTAGGTCTCGTTGCATCCAAACAAGTACGTGCGTTATTTTACATGCCTAATGATCCAAGAACTCTTGTGTCAAATGAAAGACTGACAAAATAGTGCCCGATTAATAAATCGTAAATTTTTATTGCTTTTTAATAGGTCCGAAATATATTTTTCAAAATAAAAATATTGGTGCACGTGACTGATAAGATATATTTCAGTTTTGATCGATTCTATAATTTTTTTTCTTTCACATAATACGAACACATACAAAAATAAATCCTCTGTAAAAATTTTAAACACATTTTTTCAGGAATAATTACTCGGATAATTCATAAGGCATTGCTGATGGCTCCTAAGATATCTGAGAATGGTGATGTCTTGAAGGGTGGAAACGGAACGCTTAGAGCGAAGGTGAGGCCTTCAAAAGAAACATAAGCCTGCGAGCGGCGGAGGCAGCGAGGCGGTTGTTTTGAGGCTTGAGGCTTTTGTTCTTCTGCACCCTTGCATAGCTACTGCTCGCGCTCTAGTTGCAGAGAACAGGCTGTTGGGGAAATAAGGGTGAAAGAAGATAAGGACTCGCAACTGAGGATAAAGGGCGATGTAGAGCGCCTGCAGAAAACAGCTACTTCCATGATGCCGGCTGGTCGACACCAAGCTTGACTTTATAACTTCCTTTGCTATTGTACGGGTTCAGAAGAAAGCATTCGTCAAATTTCATATGAACGACGCAGCGTGTCCAAGCTCCTTTATGACCTAAGTTATTTATGTTTGGGAAGAGTTTGTTATGTCTTGGAGAACTGTTTGTTGAGTCCCAGTGTCCCAAAGAATGTGTCACTTCGTTTATGTAAACTGCACTTCAATTTGTTTTGTCGCAGATCGTCCTGTTTGGAAATGTTCTTTATAGTTCTCTGGGACACACATCGTATTGCGTGTTACATGTTCTTGTTTGCAATAGCACCTATTTCCTTCAGAGGCATCACACTTTGCGTACTGAAGACAACTATTTTACAGCATTGTCATTCGTACTTAGGGCCATATTGGTAATTAGAAAAAGTTATTCTTTCTTTATTGGAGTTAATATTTCAGTTACAAATGTTCAGGAGACGAGGATATTGGATTGTGTTATTGGTTGTAGTGAAAGGTTTATTTAGAGAAAAGGAGAGGGATGGACTAATTAATTGAGTAATTGAAAGAATTTTTAATAACCCTGAAAGAAAAAAAAAGATTTATGATTTAACACGAACAATAATCAATGTATTTCTTTTCTCTTACTTGTTGCACTAGAAGTTTCTGTACAGAAACTGAACGAGGCGTTTATACTTCTAGTTTTGGATCTTGAAGTTTCTGTACAGAAACTGAACGAGGCGTTTATACTTCTAGTTTTGATGTTGAAGTTTCTGTACAGAAACTAAACGAGGCTTTTATACTTCTAGTTTTGGATCTTGAAGTTTCTGTACAGAAACTGAACGAGGCGTTTATACTTCTAGTTTTGGATCTTGAAGTTTCTGTACAGAAACTGAACGAGGCGTTTATACTTCTAGTTTTGGATGTTGAAGTTTCTGTACAGAAACTAAACGAGGCTTTTATACTTCTAGTTTTGGATCTTGAAGTTTCTGTACAGAAACTGAACGAGGCGTTTATACTTCTAGTTTTGGATGTTGAAGTTTCTGTACAGAAACTAAACGAGGCTTTTATACTTCTAGTTTTGGATCTTGAAGTTTCTGTACAGAAACTGAACGAGGCGTTTATACTTCTAGTTTTGGATCTTGAAGTTTCTGTACAGAAACTGAACGAGGCGTTTATACTTCTAGTTTTGGGATGTTGAAGTTTCTGTACAGAAATTGAATGAGAATCTGCACGAAAATTGTACCGCGTCCTTAAGAAGAGGGCGCTCCGAATGCCCGCGGGAGGCGCACGTGCCTGGAGGTGTGGGGGAGAGATGGGCGGGGGGGGGGCGCAGCTCGCGTGGCCGTGTGGAATTCCACCCGCGCGTGGAAACGCACCGGGGCCGCCACGCCGACGCGCCCACGCGCGGAAGTGACGTGCTCGCTGTGGCGGCGGCGACGTGTGCCGGCTGGTTTTCGACGCGTGTTCTGGCAACCGGACCCGGGGCCGCTCTCCAGCACTTTGCATGCGCCCTCTGGTGCTGTGGTCCTGTTTTTTTTTTTTGAGCGGGGTGGCGGAAATTAAGAACAATCCCTGTTTAGTATACGATAAGGAAATATGACGGTTTTGTGCTGTTTATTTGAAGGTATCGACACAAATCTCAGCACGTGTGCACCGGAAAATGTAGCTCAGAGCATCAACGAATCTCATTGCATTGCCTCTGACCGGGAAGTCCTAGGGTTCGAATCCCAACGATGGCAGGATTTTCAACACTAGCTAGGTCCAGTTCAGCCACTGAAGGAAAATTCTAGCGGCCGACTGCTTTGATCGGTAAATTTCCGTGGTTTCTCCAATCAACTCCAGGCAAATGCCGGAGAAGTACCCTAAAAAAACTGTCCACGGACCGCACGCGATCTTTCCTTCCCTTTCCTTGTGCCATCCTCACTCCTTTACATTCGCATGCATTACATTACCACACTTATCTGGAGTTCAGTTGGAATATTAAGAGCTTGTCCCAGCTACTGCTGTTCCACGCTGATGGGAAATAAACTGATTGGGGGAAAATCTTCGCAAGCCGACATAGGTCGCCAGCGGATCTCATCATCAAACGGTGGAAGATCACTGCCATCTCCTGTGCATGAAAATGCACTACAATTACAGGACTAATGACCCTTGCAGTTGACGCGCCCGAAATCACTTACAAATTAATCAACATGTGCGTGTGCTACTGATGTAAAGGAAATAACCCCAAAGAGAGCATCAAACAGAAGAAAAATTTTATTGAATTTCACCGGTGATTATATAAGATAACCAGAAAACGCAAAGGCGGCTACAACATACTCTACCATCAAGCTGAAGTAGGAAACAATCCTAGGCACCAGTAATCTAATCTCTTTAGGTCGGAGAGAACAGAGTTGTTTTTTTGTATAGCAATCATAAATAACACCTTTTTGGACGATAAAACGCATTTTAATGGGTATTTCCACCCCATAACATTTGTTTCAGAACTTTTTGGCGTTGGGTTCTAGAATGAAGATTATTCGCTTAAAACAATTGTTTAAGAAGTTTGGAATGTTCGCACGGTTTAAACAAGTTATTTGTAATACCTCTTTTTTTTTGTTATTTTTATTTTGTTTCGTCCCCTACGGACCAGGAAAATGTATCAGCATGGGAAAATGTATCAGCAAAGAATCTGCAGGGCATCCTAGCAATTTATTTGGTGAGAAAGCTTTTCTGCTAATTCGCCAATAAATAGAACGATTGCTAGTCATAGATCATACCTAAACATGGTCATTCACAGAAACCACATAGTTACGGCAAAGATTGTTAAAACATTCTCTTCTTAACGACCTGAAATATCCTGGTCGCCAATCTCTCCTGAATGCTTACAGCCACAACAAAAATATGATTAATGAGTTCCGACTTAAAAGCTTTGAGCTTGCATAACTTAAAGTATACTAGATGCAAATTCCAAATGAACTGAGTACGGCTGTAGTAAGTCGTAATTAATAGTCGTCATTTGTAACATGAAATATTGTAGTGTGCTTTATTCTATGAAATATCGCATTACTCCACAGGATTCTCGAATTATATTTTGTATTATTTGTTTCAAATGTCACATTTTTAGTTCACTGGAAAGGTACAACTTTCCAACAAGTTAATGTGCGTTGAATAAGGTTCAATTTCTGTTTACTATTTCTTAGCGGCTTTCTATTTTTCTTTTACATCTGAGGTAAAAATATTCTAATGTTTTGTAATATTTTTAAATCTGGTTAACGCAGGTGGATCAAAGACAATGATTTTCTTATCTCATTTGTAAAATCTATTTTCTTTGTTTATCGAGTGCGACAAGTTTAATATTCCTGTGTTACCTGTCATTTCAAACTCGTCTCGAACCCTACGCGGTCTATATGTTTATTCAAGGTCTTCAACATATCATGCAGCTGGAAATGTGTGAATATTTCATCAGTGATTCTCGCGAAATATTGCCTAATAAGTCGTCTCTTTAG
This sequence comes from Teleogryllus oceanicus, assembly GCA_964035755.1. Taxonomy (NCBI): domain Eukaryota; kingdom Metazoa; phylum Arthropoda; class Insecta; order Orthoptera; family Gryllidae; genus Teleogryllus; species Teleogryllus oceanicus. The sequence continues at coordinate 178,996,149 of CAXIVR010000003.1, forward strand.
TCGTGAATGTTTTTCAGCCAAATGTGCTTTTTTTAAAACTCGTCTTACGTCAACCACTGTAATTGTATAACTGTAGGTGGAAGTGTAAGAAGAACACGTAACAACACGAACACACACACAAACATTCTTGCCCGAGGAGGGATTCGAACCCGCGACCCTTGGAGTCGAGGCCCTTCAGCCTTTGCCAACCAGGTCGGCGAATGTCCCCATGTTACTCTCCCCCAGAAAGAAAAGCTCTGATCATGAAACTGACATCACATATGACCACAGCTAATTCGAGTCGTAAAATTCGTTCTCGCCAGGGACACTGTCAGCAAGTGGCTGCAGTGTGTGTTGGAGTTTCCGTGGAAGCCGGCAGATGTCGTCTACGTCATCGTCGTTCGTTGCCCTCTGGCAAGGAGCTGCCGAATTGGCTCCGATTATTTTACGATGGCCTCCGACCCCCGCTCTGCCCTCTCCAATTTCCTCCCCCCGCCCGCCCAGGAATGTTTCCGTGGCCAGCGGCCTCAGCTGCCTACGTCGAAGAAGTGTTGTGAAATTCACCAAATCGCTCTTTTCCTTATTTGCATAGCTCGGACCGGTTCCACGGCAAAGCGGCGGAGGAAGTTGCTTTGATTTCGTTCTATCCTTCGTTCGGAGGCTGTGGCGAAAGCTGTCTCGTAATGAATGATGCATGTTAGATATGTATCTTCAATAGAAACAAACCAGGAGGCATGTGCTACTAATAGGATGGCGACTGGTTAGGCCGTGTTGCGGATGTAGTTATCTAGTTTCATTCAGGATCATAATCATTTGAAACAGCATTCGCAAAAAAATATTTCGCCTAGAAATATTTTGTGAAAAATTAGTTGAAAAACTTGGTGAATACGACAAAATCATGACATCTTTGACATTGGTATTAAAGATGCAAGACCCTTTGCATCATGGAATCAGAACAGATGAATATTATTTTGTACAATCAAGTATGTGATGTACAAAATAATATTAATGAGCTTTATGGTCATATACGTGCCAACATGTTCATTGAAAATAGTAAGTTACGTCGAAGTAATTCAACTCTGACAAATAATTAAAATTAAAAATATTTTTAATGTTCTTCAGTGCGCTTCTAAATTTATCAATATTTTCAACTGTAGTTCTTTACCTTAGTGATCGAATCAAGAATAATAATTTACAAAACGTTTTTATTCACATCAAGTAAAGGGAGCGTGAACTTAAAAACCGGAAAATGTAGTGTTAGGTTTTTCTTGCGAAATCACTTCAGAGTAAGTGATGTACTGATAATTGGCCTATTTGAGATACCCATGCTCTTTTCCTTGATCTGTGACTTTGTTACTTCAGCAAAAACATTGAGTTCTCATGTTGATAAGTTCGGAATTGGTTTATTTGATAGAAACTATAACCGTCTGATTATTTGACAACAGTCGTCAGTAGATAGTGCTGCCCTTGCATTGACTGTCTAGTAAAACCTGCGTGGTCATCCACAAACGCCTCTAAGAAAAATTGAATCAATCCACAACAATTGGAATATGTTACTAGTCTTTGAACATTGTCAAGGAGACGCTGTCTAGGTAATAAAATTGACTTTATTACAGTGCTCTTTCAAATTGATTTGATAAATATAAATCATATTGAAACGACAAATCTGTTCTATTTTCGACATTATTTTCATTCAACAAAAAAGTTCTTTCCATGAAAAAGAAAGTCTGCACCATGCGCACTCACTATTTATTGAAGCGAGAGCTGTTTGGCGCTGTATCTGAAGCGCAACCCTTCCTTGAAGGCCCTGACGTGCCATGTTGATGTTAGTGCTCTCATTTGCCGGCGCTTCCGACAGCACTGCGGCCGCGCTGCGTCGCTCCGAGCCTTGTTGCGCCGCCTGGCCTGGCCACGTCGGGATCGCTCATCCGCCTTGTTAGCGCGCTCTGCCGGCACCACGCCCCCGCCCCGCCTCGCCACCACCTCCTGCCGCCGTTCGGCCGTGGACCCGCCCCCACCACCTCCCGCCCCCGTCTGCCTTCCGTCCCTCCCTCCAACGCAAGCCCCCTGATCCTGCGTCCCCGGTCCGCGTCCCCGGTCCTTGCGTCCCCGGTCCTTGCGTCCCCGGTCCTTGCGTCCCCGATCCTTGCGTCCCCTGATCCTGCGTCCCCGATCCTTGCGTCCCCCGATCCTTGCGTCCCCTGGTCTCGCGTCCCCGGTCCTTGCGTCCCGGTCCTGGTCCTGTCGGTCCCGGTCCTGCGTCCCCGGTCCTTGGTCCCCGTCTCGTCCCCGATCCTTGCGTCCCCCGATCCTTGCGTCCCCTGATCCTTGCGTCCCCGATCCTTGCGTCCCCGATCCTTGCGTCCCCGGTCCTTGCGTCCCCGATCCTTGCGTCCCCGGTCCTTGCGTCCCCCGATCCTTGCGTCCTCCGACCCTTGCGTCCCCCGACCCTTGCGTCCCCCGACCCTTGCGTCCCCCGACCCTTGCGTCCTCCGACCCTTGCGTCCCCCGACCCTTGCGTTCCCCGATCCTTGCGGCCCCTCTCCTTACGGCCCCCGATCCTTGCGTCCCCCGATCCTTGCGTCCCCCGATCCTTGCGTCCCCCGATCCTTGCGCCCCCTATCCTTACCCCCCCGTTCTTTACCCCCCTCGAACCTTACCCCCTCCGAGCCTTACCTCCCGCCTTTCGCCCCCCCCCCCCCCCTGCTTCCGCGAGGACCCCCCCATCAAAGTGCTTCCTCCCTCCGGCGCCCAGTCACCTGTGCTCCCCTCCCTCGCCCCCTTTCTCCCCGCTTCGCATTTTTTTCGCTTTCCCTTCGTCTTGTCGCGTCTTCCCGTTTTGTCGTAACTAAAATTTTATTATTTGTCTATACTGAACTTCCTCTAGCAGTCTCTTGTTCTGGTCACATCTCCGCTGTACTTTCGCGCCCACTTCTCGTCTTTGAACGCGCCTCTGTTGCTCCGACCGCCTACTCAACATTCTCCTCTTCGCTCGTGTTCTCTCTCCGCACGTCTTCTTTGTCATCAGCTATCGTGATCCGTCCGTTTGTTGCTCGCTGTCCGCCGGTATCTCGCCACGACAACCCCTTTGTCAGTGCCTGCCTCCATTCTAGCGGCTTGTTAAGAGCTCTCTTCTTGCCTGCTGCGAAGTGTCGCGATCTACCCGAGAAAATGTTGGTTCTGTCGGGAACTACTAAACATTGGACACAAGTCTGTGCAAATGATTGGACAGGTGGTTTACTTGTGTAAGGCCTCCTTTAGCTACCGGCTGCGATCAGTTCGAATTGGGTCCGGAAGTTGCCACTTCCACAGGTATTCTTAGATCTTTGAAGACGCGAGAATGTTGCCTTAGAGGCCGTTTTAATTATAGTGATTTATGAAAAGGATAGGACGTTTGAGAATCCTTAACACTCTAAAACTAAGAGATCCGAATGGTTGAATATCCGTAATTAATTCGTCTTACAAACCCTTCGAAACCATTACGAATCCTTGCAATTTTTTATGTAAGAAATTAACGATGGAAATTTGACTCGGCGAAACCTATTGTTTTGAAGGAGAATTTTCAGAATTTTCTCTTTTGAATTGTAACGGATCCCGCATTTTCTTTTTTTTTAATTTTTAAAACATCTCAACTCATTGCTCAACTATAGCTATTGCTTTGACAGGGGGGTTATAGTCGTGTTACTTCAATGCACAAACAATTATTTTAATTATGCCCTTGGCATTAGCTGTCGAAGTGCCTTCTGCTTTCTCTGCAGTTCATGAAAATTACGCGAGAGTGCGGCTCGGAAGATCGCTTCACACAGAGACGAAGGTTTGTCGCGCTCGATTCATTTAAAGACTCATATGCAGACTTTCATGATAAAACTTGTGGCTGCGTAGCAACTATGCAAATGCCTTGTATTACTTTGTCACACATTCTCATAAATAATACTATTGTGACAATTTTTTCTTGATACAAACGCTTTTGGTACTTCTGAATTGTGTGATGTGAACAATTAAGTTATTTCTGTCTTTGATCTTATCTTGCTTTATGCAAAATCATAGTTACAGTGCATGACAAATTACTTTCGTCAACCATTCATTGCAAGTCTGTGATGCTCCTTATGTATTTTTGTTTTTTGTTGTAAATTTATTTTCAGAACTACCCAGTAGGTGTTCTACGTGAACTATTTTAATTGTATTGCTTCTTAATTAAAAAGGCTAAGTGTGCACTCTCTCTATTGTTTCAGGTGAGTCCATGTGATGGAATGGATGCTATGCTCTGAGGTGAAAATGCGTAAGTTGACAATTGGAAAATATAGAGAGTAATTTAGGAAAGCAATTTATTTGAGTAGCTACTGAATAATAATATTTTCTTGCAACCTCATAAAGAAAGGATTCAAATGAAGAAAGTGTTCCGAAAAAGTTGTTTACATGCCTGATCTCAAACGTATTTGATTTTCCTCTACCACCGAATTCCACATACTCTTCATTGGGTTGTTCAAATGGCAACTGATTATGAATTATATCAGAGTTATTGTTTATATTCAAATATCACTGAAAGTGAGATAAGGTAAAATTGAACGGAGCTGCTCTAGTAAATAAACTGGCTCTGAGATGGGTTCACAATTGTAGACCCTGCCTACAATAATTTACTTTTCTTTTCCTTTTTAATATCTTTGCCTTGGGAATCTAGGATTTCAGTACTTTCTAAAAATGACTGTTTTAAATCATTCTTTCGTTTCGTATTGATCAGTGCAGTGCTGTAGGATTGCGGACTTCCTATCTGTCGCAACCATTGACGTTACTCGCTTTCGCAGAATGATTAGACTAGGAAGATATTAGTTGTACAGGAAAAGTGAATGAAATGACCAAACTGATAAACGTGTACCATTTGATTGGCTTAAAATTGTTTATTAAGAAATTCACAAATTTCCTAGTACATAAACTTCGATATATTTGTGCATTCTATGGAAATAACGGTATTGATCTCTCATTGTTATTTACTTTACATTAACGTATTTTTAACATTTCTCAGCCTTTTCTATGTAGCGTTTTATATATTACATGGGATTCATGATGTTCTTCAAACATTTCTTGTATAGAAACTGCCATTAGATCAATAGTTGAAACAAACGATTTGCAGTATTCAGAAGTAAACAAACACGTTCTCACCGGTCTGTAACGACAGAGAACTTCAGTTCCACGTCACGAATTCGTAATCTATTAAGATTTCTTTGCTCATCTCTTATGAATTAGTTCGTGTCTTCTAATAGAAATCAAATGTTCTAATAAAAGTACTCTTCGCAATAAAGGGAAAATTTGTGTCCCTATCTGAAATCTTTTAAGGAGACCACTAACGTTTTACGACCCAAAATATAGCAAATACTTTGTTCCTCTTGTGCACCCACGATCCAAATATGTGTGATAAGTTTCTAAGTGGAGCTACGGAGTGAATGTTAAATCCTTTTCAAAGGACGTAACACGAATACGCAAGCGCTGGGGCACGCACTTCCCAGTTGCGTCGCGATGCATTCCTGCGTGTCTAGATGTGCCGCTTCGCAGCAGGAGGGGGAGGAGTCGCGCGCGCGACCAGTGCAGAGAGATTACTGTAAAGCCTGTTTTACACCGTCATGTTTTCATCATTTCCCGTCGGTTCAGACAAGTTACTGAGCAGACTGGATGTAATTTGTACGAAAAAATTATGCATGCTTCATTTTTCCGTACATATTTCATCGTTTGACTACGGCGCCCCTAGTGTCACTTTATGGAACTTTCTTCGATTGTGTGCGTTCTCCGGATACGCGGCAGCAGATGCCACAATAATGCTAGCCGCCGTAGCGATTATTGTTTTCTTTTCCATCTCGCAAATAAAACCACAATACCTCACTGTCTTTCTACTCCTTACACTGCGAATTCCTAACTACGATCATTCTTCCCGCTAATTTCATTTGTTTCCGTAAATTCGATGTTCAATTGTTAAACGTCCAGCGCGTCTTGCGGCGTTTCGAGGAAGTATTTTCATCACGATTACGTACAGACCAGGAGTGACCATGTAAAACGCTGGAATCACGTTTATCCAGTTTCGGTACGCATAGAACCGAACGTCCTTTTTCCATCCAGTTTCTGTACAGAAAAATGATGAAAAGAGGATGAAAAAATGACCGTGTAAAACGGGCTTAAGAAGGGACTGCTTTGACAGCTACTTCCGGGCCATTGTTGGACGTATAATTGCCAACAATAAAAGTTACGTCCATGCAATCATTTTGTCTGTGCGTTCGTTTACAGTTAGCTCATTTGTAAATGGCTCCATCACCATCTCTTCCAATGTCATCACCACTCACGACGTTCATTTATTTCCCGATTTTTACGTGGTCTTGTCGAAGTGACTTACATGGTGACGGATAAACGGAGATTGAATTGAGTCTAAAAAAACGATCTCGTATCTCTAATACGCAAAGGAAAGCTGTGTTAAACTATTAATATCTGAATAAACCCCCGTGAATATGTTACATCAGAATATTACCACCTGGATGCATCAAACAGCTTTAAAACGAAAAATGAAGAATTTTGAAGATTATCCTGGATAATAATTGGTAGGTGCCGTCCATACCCACAAGTCACATTATATCCATACCACTGTTCCCATCGTGTACAACTCGTTAAGTGTGTGTTCTTGGACCGTAAAGCTCTGTGTTCGGCAATGCCATTGGGAACGTCGAAATATATTTCTTTCGTCGTAATCAACAAATTGGCAATTTTGGAGCTTTTATTACGGTTTTGGAAGTTTAAATTCTCGGCCTCATTCATTAGCACGGGTGGTCAGAAAGGAGGACTTCGAATACGATACCGACTGAGATGACAAGCAGGACCTAGTCTTATTGTTAGAGTTCCGTCTGTGGTGGTTGCCCATTTCCCATGATTTCCCTGATAAATACCCGTCGAAAGTCGCAGCAGTAGCTTAAGAATCGCAAATGCTTGTACCGTCCATTGATTTGCAATTTTGAGACAATTTCTGAGCCTTCAATCTGTGCTCATGTTACGTGCGATAATTCCGCAACCTCCAATCGATTGGTCATAACGTGAGAAATGGAAATGCGCGACAGTTCAGAAGAAAAATACCCTTTGACTGGTGAAAAAAGCTGATAGGCATTTAGTATCGCGTAAGTTTTTGGGATAGATCTACCAATGTATTATTTTTGCCTCGCGGTCTGGAACGAAGAATAGTAACATTAGAAACGTCCTACTTGTAAGTCCCAAAATGATCTAAATAAGATACTAAAAATTAACTTACACGTTTTAATTAAGGTTTTAGGTTAATAAGCTTTTCTTGTACTTTAACATTCTCGCCCTTTACGTACTTACGTACTGAAGATAAGTATTGAAATGTTGCACTGGAAAGTGGCGGTTTTTCGGTAAAAAAAACTATTGGACCTGATTTTGAAAAGTGTGTAAATAATGTATATATAGTTAATTAATTCCTCTAGCACGATGTGTTAAATTTATAAAAAATATGTGCTGTTGTAGCACTACTAGTTTGAAACAGTTTAGTGATAACCCTTGGTCTCTTAGTTTACTGACAAAAACTGTTTCCTCCCTCTATCTCTATTCAACGGGAGATATTACTCAGGGCAGCAACTGATGTCACTACAGTCCTTCTGATTGGGAGATCCTAGGTTCGAGTCCCGACGGCGACAGATTTTTCTACACTAGCTTGTCAGCTAGGTCGAATTCAGTCGCTGTCTGGAGGAGAATTCTAGCGACCGGCTGCTCCGATCGGGAGTTTTCCGTTGCACACATGCACACATGCCTGGAGTCCGGTCGGGGGCCTACAACTTGTTCTGGTTGGGACGGTGCCACGCTGGTGGGAGGTACCTGGATGGGGAAAACCCTGCTAGCCGACGGTGGGTCGGCGCCGGATCTCGCCGTACAGCGGGATAAGATCACAGTCGAAAAAACACGCACTACACGTGCGGGATTAATAGTAGTTGATGGGCCAGGAATGACTATCAATCAATCCACCTCTATTCTGCGTCAGTTTCCTGAAACAACCTGTTTAGAATGTTCTGGTAATGGAATAAAATTGAGCACCTACTAGTCTGTGAAATGTCTCCTTAGATTCATTATTTACTCATATCGTGAAATATAATATATTTATATAATTTTAACTTACCTCTTATTCCAGAAATAATGTAAAGAATGTTTACAAAGATGCAGTTTTTATTTTATTTTCCTTAAATTTTCTGCTTTCTTCTAACGCCTTGGGCAAATTAAATTGTTCTCCCTGAAATTCTTCGTGTGTGTATATGTGTCCTACATCCACCTACACCACCTACGTCCACCTACATCCTGCTTCAAATCTCCGTTATATACGCTGCCTTCCCGTCTGCTTCGGCTTCGTACATTGCTCCCTCTCTCCTCCCTCTTCCTCCTTCTGCCCCCTCTTCACTTCCGCTTCTTTCGCGAACAAACGCCTTTGCGCTGAAAGCGTCCGCGACCGATATTTATCATTCAGGGGCCGCCCTGTGTATTTTTCCCTTCTGGATCCATCCAGTTGTTTGGAAGAGCTCTTAAGAAATTAAAAGTGGTAACAAAGTGCTCGAAGTTCCTTGGAAATCTTCGAAATAGACGCTGCCACCTCCCCGCGTGTGTATCTTGGTGTCCGCTCAGCCGAAGTGACGCATCGCAGGAAAATCTTTCCTGACGAATGCATATTTTTGCAGTTCATAAGTTCATTTTAAGATCGATATTTTGTTTTGTTTTTTCCTTTTTGTAATTGCCCTTTCTTGCTGTTTTGAACTAGGTGTTCTGTATAAATGATTAACGACTGATGTCCGAATTTGGCTGATTTGCCAATTAGTTGGTATATGTTCACGTAATCCAAAGTGGGAGGATGTAGTTCATAGTCGGAACAGGTTTGAAGAATACAAGTAGTGCGGACTTCAGCCAGTGCACTTTAGGCAACACGAGGTGATTGATGTGTGGCCGTAATCAGACTGTTGGCGGGAAGTTTCCAAGGCTAGTGTATAAATTCCCATAGTCACAGTCGGGGATTTCTATTTACACGATACCGCTCGTAACCTGACCTGACTTCACTAAAATGATGAATTGAGTTTTGCTGCGCATTTCAGAGTTGGGGCGACTTACTCAAATCAACTTCGACTTTGTGCAACGCATAATTTCCAACACACTTTTATGCCACAATACTTCTCTCGAACACCTATGACATCTTTCACTCGGACAATCGCCTTGCTGTAGCCAGTACCCTGTGGCTAATTCTAACAATATCCGGATTCACAGAATCGTAATTTTTTTCTGATTTATTCAAGACGCCCAGGTACTGTGAGAATCAACCAGGTAATTCACTAATCTTAGCTATCATTTGAACTTTTGCAGAAGCAAGTAGTTGATGGCAATGGATTTATCGATCTTTGCTCTATGCAAATTTTCAGTCTGTATATTAATATATTGGCATCAGAAATTTCCGTATTTTTGCCGAACTGTTTTTGTTTAAAATAGTGTTTTTAATTGAGACATATTGAATCAGTTATTAGTACAGAACTCTATTGTTCCTAACAATAGTTGATTTTACAGAACAGAAAGTTTCTTTACTCACGTAGAATTTAAATTACCGTAATTATGTGATCGAGATCATTACAAATTGTTAACTTCTGGGATATTTGGAAAATAGAGTTTAACACCTATTTATTTTTTTCACTTCTTCATATCCTCTTGAATAAAATGCGATGTATAGAAATGCGATTTATTTTATTCCATAAATAACGCACGTCGTGTTCTGACTTCCAATATAATTTCGGAAAGTGTTCCTTATTTAGCTGCTGTTCCAAGATTCAGGGTAGATTATAGTTCTATTGCATGCATGTAAATTTTCGCGTAAAGACCTTTTCATTTCGAAGTATTTACTCTTAGGTAGCTAGGGTCAAGATGGAGATAGCCTGGCAAAAGTTTTCACTTTCATTAATAATTTCATTTATAATTATTTCTGCTTTTTAAATTTTGCATTAAGAATCTAAAACACATCAAATCCGCTGTTAAAGCAGATTGGAAGTTATGTCTCCTTACATTTTTATTACTTCTAATCTATTATACGGGAACTCACAATATTGTCATTTTTCATGTTTCTTACCTTGGAATTGAACATTTTTAGTCGTATAATTCGATAGTCTTCCGGCCTCACGTATGTATCGTATTATTGTGAATGACGTTTTTCCTGTTATGAAGTCTATTTGCTTTGAAGAACTTGAAGATAAGAACGAACAGAGATGTGCATTGAATGTGTCTGCAGCAATCGTTTTACCAGCATATCAGAAAACTGTTAATGTCCTTCATTTCCACTACGTAACACAATAAAACTATTGTGGAAATAGTTCTGATTTTTCTTCTGATCGGTCCGATATTTCAGCATTTTCTACATTGTATTTGAGGGCTACGTAATTTTAGCTAGGTGATAGACTGGAGATTTCAGTACTCACAGTAAGGCCGAGCTATTGCAGATGTGTTTTCTGAAGAACCCATGAATGTTCCTCCACTGTAAGTACAAACAATATTCAAAGCAAATTCGTGCGTTTATAATTGCTCATCCTTTCTGCATGTCTCATCTCAATCAAATGCTGGACGATCCCTGTGGCCGTTCCTGTGATGGAAGCAAGAGAGCGTGATGCAGGGCGACCTGGACAGTGCACGGGCGGAGCGGAGTGCGACGGGAGCGACTGGGTGGGGGAGGCGGGGCGTGAGTTCGACGCCCGGGATCTACCCGTGTCGTAAATTCCAAGTCACGGCCGCCCGCGGCCCTTCCCTTCCCCGCGCACGGCCGCCGCGTCGCGACGCCACTGCGTTCCAGCACGCGGCGCTGCGTTCCTTTCCACGCCCCGCGGGCGCAGGCACGGCCCACCCGCGCACCCGCGCGCCTCCCAGGAAGCACAGCCAAAGGAAGGGAAGGAGAGAGATGGAAAGAGGGGGAGGAAGAGAATATGTAGAAGGGGTGGAACGGTTTGGAAGTCAAAGGGAGGGACGGTGGGGATGAGAGAGAGGGGAACGGTGGGGATGAGAGAGAGGGAGGAACGGTGGGGATGAGGAGAGGAGGAACGGTGGGGATGAGAGAGAGGAGGAACGGTGGGGATGAGGAGAGGGAGGAACGCTGGGGATGAGAGAAAGAGGGAGGGACGGTGGGGATGAGAGACAGAGGGAGGGACGGTGGGGATGAGAGAAAGAGGGAGGGACGGTGGGGATGAGAGAAAGAGGGAGGGACGGTGGGGATGAGAGAAAGAGGGAGGGACGGTGGGGATGAGAGAGAGGGAGGAACGTGGGGAAGAAAGGGATGGAGGAACGGTGGGAAGAGACTGAAGGGGACGGTGGGGGAGAGAGAGGGAGTAAAGGGAAGAAGAGAAGAGTTTCTTCTATTTTCTTCTGCTTCAGAACCTTCCTCATTGTTAAGTGAAACATTTTTGTGAGGTACGCTAATGTTTACCTCGTCTGCGCCGAAATTTGAAGCATTTTACAAGCAGACACGCTGCATGTTCACATTCTTTTAGATCAGCACCAGCGAGTTTCGTACACTCAGAGCGTTCCGTCGCTAGCGGCTGCCTGCGAATTGCTCGTTTTCAATACTGATTAGCTTCGCCCTTCTACAAGGCGACCTCTCGCCTCGACGTCCTGGGTAGGACATGCGGCTGCCAAGACACAAAGCATCGTCCATTCCTTATTTGCAAATAATGACTTTTCCATTCAAATGAAATTCATTAAACATTACTCCTCAGTAACTCCCTCGAGGATCAGTGCCGACGTCGAAAATTGCTAATATTGCGAAATTTAATTTTACGGTATTTTTCGTATTTTTTCATATCAATACCAGCCGAATATGGGAGCAACATGCTAACAAACGGGCCATGGGCGCCGCGCGATCTGTCATTCTCCTTCCTTGTCCTTTCCTGTTCGCTTACTCACACACTAATTCACACACACACACACACACACACACACACACATTTACATGCACTATACTATCATACTCATCATGATACTAAGAGCTCGGGAGCTTAGAGCGTGTCCCATCTGGGGCGATACCCCGTGGGGAGATACCGGGAGAGGAAATCCTTCGCTAGCCGACGTATAGTTCGGCGTCGGGTCTCATCATCCCTTGAGATGAACACCGCCACCTGCCGGGATAAAACATTCGCTACACTTAAGGGACTAATGATCCGCTGTTGACTTGCTCAGAAACAATCGATCAATCGATTCTACTCAGTCCAAAACTGGACGTAGATCGTGTGGTTTTTTAGTTCTCACGCATTGAGACTCCTTCACGCACGGGTAATAAAAATAGATCCAGCCATTCGTCATCCACCGTTCGCCCGCTGTCCTGTTTTTGGTACGTTGAAAATCCCTCGATTATTTCCTAGTGATTTCATGGCCATTGTATATTTTATTGATGTCGGCAGCATTTATAATATTGTTAATATTGAGTCAACTATATTGTTTATCAAGCACGAATTGTACTGTAGTAGTCTTCCTTATTGACACTGTCATTTTACTTCCATCATTACTCCCCGTAACTTACATCCCCCTTCCATCTGTGAATTGACTTTCTTCATCCGTATTGGATCTGCGGGAGTATTTTTGTGTGTTGTAGCTCCTCTACTTAATTCATTTCCAGGAAAAGAGCAAGAGGTATTATTACTACTAATAGATAGAAGTGATAGCTAATATTGTTGGACTACGTTCATTCTCTGTAAGACTAACTGCAATCTTACACCTGTTGACAGTTTTTTTTCCGTTTGCAGCTATCAATCCGTCCTTTTCTTCAGAGTTTGCTTTGTCTTCGCTCATTCTAAAGTTGTATTTTTAGGCGCTTTGTATGGAATGTTTGAAGTGAATCATGAAATAACCAAATGCAAATTATGAAAATGAAATTGATATTTATAGCAGTCTGAAAAGCACTATAACAGTCAAAAAATATTACGCAAATGACATATGCTAGATTTTTTGACACATATACATTCATATACAAGTAAAGAATACTTTCCTAAAACCCTCCGTTCTAAGGAAGGAAGCAATTGTAAGTGTGTTTTGGTTTCTTGCAGAGTAAAGAAAATCTGCTACTAGATCATTGTATAAATGCTTCATTCGGAGAGCACGATAAAAATAATATTATGGAATCCACAATGTCCTCATCACAGTTGTTTGCTTCACTTGGACCTAAATCCAATCTCGAGACGCAACCAGTGCCCCGAGGCAAGGCATCTTCCCAGGCATTGTGTGAGACTACAACGGCCAGATGGGGATTTGGAGACCACCTCTTCACATCCCGAACTGCAGAAAGCTCTGACGAAAGTGATCGAATTGTTCTGGAGACAGTCTTTTAGAAACAGAATCGCCCGGAACGCGAACAGAAGCGCTCTGAGAGGCACTTTTGTTTCTCCTGCAGGGACTCTTCCTCGAGGACTAAGCTCTTCGCCAAGCGACATCGCAGTGGTTCAGAGCGAATGAGAATAAAGCGAGTGTAATAAATCAGTGCATTCAACGAACGGGCAGCCCGTAGTTTATTCTGCCTCTGACCGGGAGGTCCTAGCGTTCGAGTCCCGACCGGTGCAGAATTTTCGACGCTAGCTAGTAGGCTAGTAGGTCGAATGCAGTCACTAGTCTGGAGAAGAATTCTAGCGGTCGGCTGCTCTGATCGGTAGTTTTCGGTGCTTTCTCCGATCAACACCAGGCGAATGCCAGAGCAGTACCCTACCAAACGGGCCACGGACCGCTCGCGATCTTTCCTTCCTCTTCCTTGTCCTATCATCTCCCCCTTACACTAACATGCACTACAATGCCACATATTCCGGGAGACCGGTCGGGAGCTTAGAGCTTGTCGCAGCTGGGGCGGTGCCCCGCTGGTGGGACAGTGCTGGTTCGGGGGAAACCCCCACTAGTCGACGGTAGGTCGGCGCCGGACCTCGCCATCCGGCGGGAGAAGATCACCGCCATCTCCCGAGAAAGAAACATGCACTACACTAACGGGACTAATGACCAAAGCAGTTGACGCGCCCGGAAACACGAAAAAAACAAACCATTCAGCGGGGGATATCACCATAACCCCCGCGATGCACTGCACTGCACTTACGGAACTAATGACCTTAGCCATTGTCGCGCCCGGAAACACGAAATAATCAACCTTAATGTACTGAGACTGCTCACATATTCCACCTCTGGGTATAACGTACGGCATGCGGAAGGCACCCATTATGCCCATTTGAGGAGGACTAAGTCAATTCCGTTTCCGCTTTTCTGGGCGTTCCCCCGCATTTTCTGCCTCTCATTCCTCATGGCTCCGTCGTTCAAATCTTATCGTCAACCACACATAAATATCACATCGGGTATGGGCTGAAAGGCCGGAGGTCATAATAAAGAATAATGAACACATTTATGGAAGTGTTTTTTTTTCCTTCTTGAATTTTTTTTACGTGTACATGTTACAACGTGAAGCAAGATAGCATGAACCGCTAACAGCTAACCATTTGATCATTTGGCTTTTTATGGGCCGATTGCGTTTTGCAGATATTTTCTTCTTCCAAGACGTTATGTGCTATCACTGAATACCTAGGATCGCGCGTTCGATTGGTGTGTGCTAGTTTAACATTTGTTTGCTTATGCAATGAGTTTAGCGATACAAGCACAAACTGACCAGACAGGAGGTCATCATTTGCATTAATATAACGTTTATGATACAAGCCATTGAACTCGATAAATGAGTGAGATGAAAAACCATAATTCTTTAAGGCAACGTTGTTCGCGCATTCCCACAGACTTCTAAATTTGTGCTTAGGGACAAGGATATCTTGCTTCACGCTGAGGGAACACTTTCCTTTGTTTTGGCTTTCTCGTACTTTCCGTAGGTTTTACTTTCCGTAGGATTTGACGGTTAGTAAATTCAAGACAATACCGGAACGCCAAAATAATTGATGTGGAAGAGTCAACAATATAATAACACAATCATTATATTTACACGAAAGGGTTACAACCGTTTTATTTATTTAACTTTTTACCATCACGTTGAAGTAAAACAAATTGATTGAATTTCAGACGCTTTCCGCTCAACTCGAACCACTGTGCGTGGCCGTTAGATAGCGCCTGACCGCGCAGCCTTTCAGAAACACAATCTCGGGCCGGGGTAGGGCTGGGGCGGGCGGACAGGAGAGCGCAGATCGCGGCCTGCCCGCGGGGCGCGTCTCCCCCGCCAGGACAAGCGGGGGCCCCGCCCGCCCGCGCCCGCGCGCAGAGTCAACCGGCGGCGGCCGCCCCCCGCCGGAAGCGCTGGCCTCTTGCGGCCCCGCCCCCTCCCCGGGGCTATTCTCGATGCCCCCTAAGGCCCACGGCCTAAAAAAGCAACGGAGGCGTGTGAGAGGGCGAGGGAAAGTATGGGAACAGTTTGGCGGCTGATCTGGGAATCTAGGGTGGGTTGGAAAATGCATTTTGCGGGGGGCGATGGTTGGTTGGGGGGGAACCAGGGGCGAAGTGTGTGGGTGGGGGATCCTTGGGCGAGCGGGGGAGTGAAGGAGTGAGTGGGTTGGCTGCAGCTGGAAGTGCTACAGACGTGTATGAGCTGATGGGTTCGCAGATGGTCTGACAAGCTGAGGTAGTAAGTTCGTTCCAGTCCCTAGTCAAATACTCAGCCGTTTATTACATCTTCAAATTAACAGCAACTGGTTATAAATTAGAATAGAGCTTTTAAATAATTATTTATAAATAGTGTTTAATTGTTGCTGTCGAAACACAGTTTTTGATTTTTTCATCTGACATTTAGTGTATTTTACTATTTTTCATTGCCGTAAGTGTACATTACTAATACAGATTAAGGTGTCTTCGGCTCTCACACTTTTTTTTTTTTTTTGTTTCTGTTTTGAACAATAGTCTATATTAGTGCCATCGACAGGGAAATTTTATCGAAGAGATTATGTTTGTGGATGTGGATGATACAAAATTTTAAGTTAGTACGGTTTTCTATCACGCTCAACGAGAAACAGTGCTGACAACGTGATTTGTGCTGCATAGCTTGTCGGCCGAAAGATTCCTGTTGCAATGAATTTCTTCGCAGTTTTTGATTAGTTAGTGCACAGAAGGTCCGATTTAGTACATTACATTTTTATATCATTAGATTTCTCAAAAAAATCACTTCCTATTGATTTAAAGATAAAGGTATTTTCACGTATAACATCAAATTTTAGGCCGCTGGCCTTGGGTGGCATCGAGAATAGCCCCGGAGAAATGGGGAAAGCTGCGGGTCACCAGTGGCCAGCGGTGTACATTTCCGGGATATGTTAAAAGCGCGCAGATTTTCCATGAGCAACTGAAACAATTTAAATTTATATTATTAAAAAATAAGCCAGTAAGGCCCAATTTTTTTCGTCGTCTTCAAGAATAGAGATTTTTCTTTTATTTAAAGCAGGAGTTTTTTTAAAACAATTTTCCTCCACGGCTGCCTTGACCTACACGAAACTTCCCCGGCTCCCCTGGTAACAAAAAGTTTCAGATATAAGGGTTAATATAGGCCTACTAAATATTCAACACAAATGAGAGATACAATAGGCTATTGGTAAAGGATTTGCAAGGTTGAATGAATCCACAATTAATTAGGACAATAAATCATATACATTACAAATAATATAATTTATAATAGTAGAAAATGCATAAAAGACACAAGGATTAAAGTAAATGAAATTTAAAGATAAATTTGAATAAAACACCTACCGTATGGTCGCGACGCCCGTTTGAAAACCCCTGATTTAAAGACTTTTTTAGGGAGTGGGTGGTACTTACGATCGAAGGAACATACTATCTTAATTGGGCGTGCTCTCCTGCGACCTGCGGCAGCATTTGGGAGGCGTTCGTGGAGCTGTGAGGGCTGTTCGGGAGCGACGGAAAGGGTGGGCGGTCGTGGCGGAAGGACCTTCCAAGAAATCTTATCTGGACCGATTCCGTGTGGGAAGGGATAGGGATGTGTGCCGAGCTTTCTATCTGTACCAACAAAAGGGCGTAACATTTTGTGTGCTTAGTAAAGTAAAACTCTAGTTGGTAAAATATTTTCATGTTTTCCCAACACGTTTCTGATAAATCACGCTTTTCTGATACCCAGTTTGTTTGTGGTTTATTCGTTTGTTTGAGGTTCATGTACGTATATTATTTTTAAATATACTGTATTTACGCAATTTTTTACTCGAAAATTATCATTGTTCATCACCTTATATAATATTAATACGTTTTTGTTTTGTTTTATTTGTTTTTCAAAGAAATGCACTTCCTTGAAGCCGTTGTTATCTGTACTACACGACCGTGTACTAAGGGTGTAAAGGGTTCATTGGAATAAATAAAAGATTATTGAAATCCTCGAATCCTGATCTTTTACACTTCAGGATAGGAAAGTAAGGGCAGGACCAGATTATTCTGCCAGTTTTAAGATCATTCATACTTATTCGATCCGCATTTGACGTTTCTTTGTCATTATTTGTTTCGCTGATAATATTTCTTTCGTACATTGTGTTGTCTAAATTTATTATTGTTATTATTTCTGGCGGTATACCTGGGGGGGAGAGGCTCATGAGAATTCAGTTCCCTACCCCCAAAACTCAAAAATATGTTAGATAGCTGGACACAACACCTAGAGCCCCGTTACACACACACACACACACAAAAACATATATATATATATATATATATATATATATATATATATATATATATATATATATACATACACATACATACAGAAAAATCCAGGTGGCGCCTCTGGTATTGCTGACAATTTTTGTAGATTCAAGGTTCGAGAATTCCTGAATGCTTTTCGGATTCGAATTTGACAAAATTTAAGATTCGTCTCACCGCTATTTGTGTCATTCTGCTGATGCTTCTTTTCGTCCTGCTTCTTCTTTACCTTGTTGTACAACTGAATCTTCTCTGGCTTCTTTTTCTTCTTACCCGACTACCGCTTCTTTTTTTTCTCTCTGTGCCACTTCTACTTCTTCTTCTAGTCAGTTTGCCAGTTTTTCGTATTCATTTCTTTTGATACATGCACATGGCGATATTTCCGGCAGCGTATGTTTCCGGAGGATGGTCCTACAGATTGAAGCGCGAAAAGCCGCAACTCTCCGCTCGTGCGTACGCGTGTCGGCGCGGGGATGGACGTTTAATTGTTGTCTCGCGCGCTGTTTGGGGCCGACTGCCTTGTTGGCGGCGCGGCGAGGGCGCGCAGGTTGGCCTTCTCACGCCGCTCGTTCGTCTCGGTAATTAGGCGGCCGACACGGCGCAGCCGGCGGCCCTCGCCCCGCCCCGCCCTCGCCCCGCCCTCGCCCACGCCCGCGCGCTCGCCCTCGCCCACGCCCTCGCCCTCGCCCACGCCCGCGCCCTTGCCCGCGCCCTGCCCGCGCCCTCGCCCTCGCCCTCGCCCTCGCCCACGCCCGCGCGCTCGCCCTCGCCCACGCCCGCGCGCTCGCCCGCGCCCACGCCGCGCCTCGCTCGCGCCCTCGCCCTCGCCCACGCCCTCGCCCGCGCCCTCGCCTCGCCCTCGCCCTCGCCCTCGCCCTCGCCCTCGCCCTCGCCCGCGCCCTCGCCCTCGCCCGCGCCCTCGCCCGCGCCCTCGCCCTCGCCCTCGCCCGCGCCCACGCCTCGCCCGCGCCCGCGCCGCGCCCGCGCCCTCGCCCGCGCCCTCGCCCGCGCCCCTCGCCCTCGCCCTCCGCCCGCGCCCTCGCCCGCGCCCTCGCCCACGCCCTCGCCCGCGCCCTCGCCCGCGCCCCCTCGCCCCGCCCACGCCCGCCCACGCCCTCGCCCGCGCCCCGCCCACGCCCGCGCCCACGCCCCGCCCGCGCCCTCGCCCGCGCTCCCTCGCCCGCGCCCGCGCCTCGCCCGCGCCTCGCCCACGCCTGCGCCCTCGCCCGCGCCCTCGCCCCTCGCCCGCGCCTCGCCCTCGCCCCGCCCCGCCCGCGCCCACGCCCGCGCCCTCGCCCTCGCCCGCGCCCGCGCCTCGCCCCGCCCGCGCCCCTCGCCCACGCCCTCGCCCGCGCGCGCCCTCGCCCGCGCCCACGCGCCTCGCCCTCGCCCCCTCGCCCGCGCCCCCCTCGCCTCGCGCCCGCGCCCTCGCCCGCGCCCTCGCCCGCGCCCTCGCCCGCGCCCACGCCCGCGCCCTCGCCCTCGCCCGCGCCCACGCCCGCCCCCTCGCCCGCGCCCTCGTCCACGCCCGCACCCGCGCCCGCCCCCTCGCCCACGCCCACCCCGCGCCCTCGCCCGCGCCTCGCCCGCGCCCTCGCCGCGCCGCGCCCCGCCCGCGCCCTCGCCCTCGCCCCCGCGCCCTCGCCCGCGCCCACGCCCTCGCCCTCGCCCGCGCCCACGCCCGCGCCCTCGCCCGCGCCCACGCCCTCGCCCTCGCCCGCGCCCACGCCCTCGCCCTCGCCCTCGCCCTCGCCCGCGCCCTCGCCCACGCCCGCGCCCGCGCCCTCGCCCTCGCCCGCGCCCGCACGCCCGCGCCCTCGCCCGCGCCCTCGTCCACGCCCGCACCCGCGCCCGCGCCCTCGCCCACGCCACCCCGCGCCCTCGCCCGCGCGCTCGCCCGCGGCCTCGCCCGCGCCCTCGCGCACTGCCCGCGCCCTCGCGCTCGCCCGCGCCCTCGCCTACGCCCACGCCCGCGCCCTCGCCCGCGCCCACGCCCTCGCCCTCGCCCTCGCCAGCGCCCTCGCAGCGCCCGCGCCCTCGCCCACGCCCGCGCCCTCGCCCTCGCCCTCGCCCTCGCCCTCGCCCGCGCCCGCGCCCTCGCTCTCGCGCCGTAGCACACGCCCTCGTCGCCATCGCCATCGCCATCGCCATCGCCCTTGTTCGCGCTCGCCCCCGCGCCCTTTTACCAAGCGCCACACGCGAGGCAAGGCGAGGCGACGCTACGCGGGCGATATGCGGAAGTGACCAGCGACAATTCGTTAGAGCTATCATTAGCAGGAAGTGCTAAGCGAATCATACCAGAAATGCGGAATGGTTGAATGCAATATAAATTCCTTTTTCTGCGTCTTCTTTCTCCTCTTCCTGCTTCCTTTTAGTCTCCTCTCCGTGCGGCTTTTTCTTCTCCGTTCCATGCTTTTTTTCCTCCTCCTCCTCCTCCTCCTTCTTCTTCTTCTTCTTCTTCTTTTTCGTCTCCTCCTCTTATTTTTTTCCTTTTCCCTTTTTTCCTTTTCCCTTTTTTTTCTTCTTATTTTACTACATCTTCCTGATTTTTCTCTTCTCATTCTGCTTGCCCTTTTTCTCTTCTGTCGCATCAGAGGCATTTAGGTCAACCAATACGAGCAGCTTTAATAATGCTCCACTTTCTCAAATTAATATCACCATCGTAAGAGGTTCTCTGATCTTTCAAACCCTGCGTAATTCATATCTTCCGATTCCTCTGTACAGTAATATCAAGAATGTAATGAATTCAAATAAAAGTGAAAGAAATAAACCTACCAGGAAATCTTTCTAACGGGAAAATGGGTTTCTTGTCCAATCGTCTAGTCTTTTTGTTTTTCCTCATCCTTTATTTCCCCGGCATTGACAGATAAGAGAAGGATATGCGTAATAGTAACAGGACAGCGTAATGTTTATTAATCTAATTATGAACTTTGGTACTTCAGTTAAAATTCAATATTAATTGCAAGTCAAGCAACGGCGGAGACTTGAAAAAGTTTGTGAGGAAGACTGCTCGTAATTCGTAACACTTTTATTACCATAATATTAATGAATATTCAAGTAAATGAACCCGAGGAAAGGGGAAGAAATTCCATTAAAAACTAATTGCTGTTTCTTTCTGTTTCCTACAAATGCTTCATGTCGGTTGGTGTGAATTAATGAGTTAGAGGAATGTTAGTCCATTATACAGTCTTCTTTCTTTTTTCTATCAAGGGGGTGCCGATGTCTGAAACGTGATATAGTTCCTTGGCCAGAATTTTCTTTCGCGAGTAGCTCAGCAAGTGAACATTTTGCATAAATCATTCAGGGCAATAAACTGACATAATTATCAAACCAAATACTGGTGTGTTTGCGTAACATATTGTGAAATCCGATAACAAAAGTTTGACACGTTTTTATCTCGTTTGGGTATGAAAGATTTTGATATAATTTGTTCTATTGTTTTGGAAACAGTTGAAATTAGACAATGGGATAATATTATTAACTCCATTATGCTATAGTATTGACCTCGTTGCACAATATTAAAGGAGATTACCTTATTTTTCGAGGGGGTCTGTACTCCCATTCTTGGGCCCCTTCCCTTAGCTAAGTGTGTGTGAAAGGCATTCAATACACACACACACACACACACACCTACCTTATACACAAAATATTGACCTTGGTCGAGGATACACAAACTTATGAGAATATACAAATAGAAACGTAATCGAGCTGTTGTTTTCGCTGGAAGATCGCAATTTGTGCCGGGTACACCTAGAGAATTCACTTTTCAGACATCGTTCCTGTTTGCTACCTGGTACGAGGTATTTCCTTTATGCTTCAGTTAGTTCGTCGGCACCATTTTACTACATCCATTGTGCGCTTTTTACTAGGTATCGGAATTGTATGGCCTAAGAATTTGAAACTCTCCTTTTACAAATCTTTTGTACCATCCGTGTCAAAGAATTTTCAGGTACCGTTAAGAGGGGATATTTCCATGGAAAATGGACTTTCCAGACAACTTAGTTTCTGGTTACTAGCAGTCTTGCATGACTCAGTTCGTGTTTTCCCATCCCAGGACTGGAAAAGTAACACAGTTAATGTAAAGATAGCGTTATGATACTATTTCTGCTAGATAGTTCTTTTTCTTTGTAGCAATGGCGATAACATGACCTTCACCCTAAAGTTCAGCCTTTTATGTCACCATTGGACATCACTTCGACATACTTCTCGATATCAGTTCATAACAATTACGTCAAATGTAAAAACTTGGAACTACTAGTAATGATACATCTTTAACAGATGAAAAATGCATATTACTCCTAATTTCTGGGAATTTTGATTGATGAACATCCGAGAACGTGTCTTTCTTTGAAACAGCGTGCTTCTGGCGAAGTAAGAGATGTCTCCATTAATTTTTTATCGAAAAAGTTGTACGCGGCTTTATGCAAGTGTACGTCAATTAATAACTGCACTCAATTTTTATAATATTATATATAAACAATAAAAAAGTTCATGGCATCTTACAACATTCGCCCTGTTTTTCAATGTGCTGAGTTGCATCGCTGTACGGACATTGTAATACTACTGTCAGGAAGGAGGTTTCGGGTGAGTAGCGATCCACGTGTGTTTCTTCACGTGGACCAAGTGGATGGCAATAAGCAGAATACTCCGGCACCTCGAAAATCAAATTCTGGAGAGTTTGAACAGGGTGGGTCATTTTATAAAAATTACAGTATAATCGAGGAGTGAATGTAATTATATTTCATGTAGTCATTTATTTATCATTATTAATGTACTTTTACAATGTTATATTGTAATGCTTTTACGACAATGTTATTTAACAAAGAGTTGACTACTATAAATAGTTCTCATGTTGAATTAGTACCCAATGCGTTGTCATGCAATGAAAGAAAAGGCATTAGTATACAGTTTCGAAGTAATTAATCCATATTTTTTCTCCAGTGATGGTTCCTTTCACAAAAGCTTCACCTTCGTCACCTCTGACGGTCAAGTGGGTCTAACAGATTCTCACGATTGCGATTGCACTCTTCTCTGAGTTATTTTTAGACCCATCTCAGGCACTCTTCGACACAGCTTGTTTTGCTTTGTTTTATATGTGTAACCATATGTATTGTGCTTATGACTTGTCACAATCTATAGTCGATTGTCAGTTCATCAGAATCAAGCCACTGATTTCCTCGACGTTGGCATCAGATGTGGATATAACTGGGCGTCCTTCTTTTTTCTCATCCCTCATACTCGGGTCATTTGCTTTTAACTCGATCTACTGGTCTACACTTCATTGTGGTACGACAGTATCTTAGTATGGTGATGGGTATGATAGTGTTCTCGTATTGTGATGAAATTTTTCTATGGATTTCCGCTAGTGGCACACCATCAGACCATAAAAACCGGAAAGTGGAACGGATTTCGTTCTTCGATGCAAACGGAGAGAGGCGCAGCCGTTATGTAAGCTCGCAGCAGCGCAAAGTGAAGTGAAGTGATTTCTGTAAGACCTGCCGTAATCTAAAACAAGGGTCTGATATCGTCTTGGGTGGGCAACAACCGGCACAGCCCACACACAGATATTCTACAGATGATTAGAATCAAAGGAAATGTGTATAATTGTATGCATATACTTGATTTATTAGGCCAACTGCCGTGGATTATATTTGTGAATTATTTGCACAAAGCTTGGTAGCAGGAATGTATTTATATCCCCTCTTAATGTACGTTTGATTTTTTTTCCTCCTTCCTGAAAGAGAAGTTTCTTTCAGGCCGGTTGGCGGAGTACCGACCGCTGTGACCCCAGCTCGATATCACCACCACTGATAGATCTCCCATCAGCAGAGCATCCCACTCGCACCACGTGCATGCGGCGCGGTGCCACGCACAGGAAACAGGTTTCCCGGAGGCGGAGGCGATGGAGGCGGCGGGGTCTCGACTCGCTCGAGTGCGCGGAAGAGATCGCGTGAATCGCCCGAGGAGCTGAATGGAGCGTAACACGGCAGGCGTAGCGCAGACGCTTCTCGCTTGCATGGAAGTTTCATTTTTTTATTAGCACTGTCAAAGCATGCAGTCTGCTTAGACCGGCGCATGTTTTAATTTTCATTACCATGAAGAACTGCTGAATTTATTTCTCGTGTTTTTAGGACTTAGTATTGTCACATTTTTAATTACGTGTGGTTGTAACATTCGCTTTGGTAATTTTTCACGACATTCGGTAAAGGAATGTATGCGTAAATGCATATTGAATGGTAAATATTATGCTTAAATATGTTAATGATTGTTATTTCGTCATGTTGCATCAATTCTTAGCTCCTCTTTTATACTACTTAAATATTTATCTTGGCATGTAATCTTCGAAGAACACATTCTGACAGATTATTCTTGCCTCGGAACGAAACAGCCTCCGGAGAGTAAGTTAGGTTGTGTTATAGATACCGCTGGGAATATTTCGAGAAGCATTGCTCAGTCTTAGCGCATCGGTTGATGCAGTCTGCATTCACGCCCACGCGTGCCCATCCTCTCCTCCACCGTTCTAGGTCACTGTTGTCTCCTCTCCTCTCCGCAGCCATCGCTCCACTGCGTGTCTCCGCCATCACTGCCTCCGTCCTCGCTCCGCCTCCAGCCTCCAGTACCCGTATCCTACTCCTCCATCACCACCTCTGCTCCACCCTCTCATCGCCCCCGTATCCTCCTCACTCCCATTCCGCCCCCGCAGCTCCCCTTTGCCCCCATCCCCCATCCCCTTATCCTACCTCCCCAATCACGTTTCCTCTCCAACACCCAGTACTCATATCCTCCTAACGGCCGGCTGCTCTGATCGGTAGTTTTCCGTGGCTTCTCCGATCAACACCAGGCGAATGCCGCAGCAGTACCAACGCCAGGCGAATGCCGGAGCAGTACCCTACCAAACGGGCCACGGACCGCGCGCGATCTGTCCTTCCTCTTCCTTGTCCTATCCTCTCCCCTTACACACACACTTACACTAACGTGCACTACACTACCACATATTTCGGGAGACCGGTCGGGAGCTTGGAGCTTGTCCCGGCTGGGGGGGACCCGCTGGTGGGAGAAGTCCTGGTTAGGGAACCCCACTAGCCGACTGTAGGTCGGCGCCAGATCTCGCCATTCAGCGGGGATGATCACCACCATCTCCCGAGAAAAACATGCACAACACTAACGGGACTAATGACCAAAGCAGTTGACGTGCCCGGAAACACGAAAAATTCAATCAGTCCAATCAATCAATCAATCAATCCACCACCATCACCACCTCTGGTCCAGCTTGCCTCGTCCTCATATCCTCCATCCCACGCCGCCCTCGTAACCCCTCTCCTTCACCCACATCCTCGTATCCTCCTCCTTCACCCCCACCTTCGCTGCATTTCCGCTCGTCCCCGTAATCCATAGAGTAAAGAAGTAGTCTATGCCTTAACCTTCTCCCTCCGCCCAAGGCCCCGTTCCTGTATCCTTCCGACCTCCCGCCTCCTCTCCAGCACCCGTACACTCCTCCTTCTCCACCACCAACTCCCCTCGTCCCCATATTCTCCTCCCTCGCACTCCGTCCCCGCCCCCTTCCCCGCAGTCGCGCCGCCATTATCTCCGCGTGCCGAGGCGCATCACGCATACTCGCTCGTGGGAATGCGCCGCGCCGCGCCACGCCGCGCCAGGCACGCCCCTGGACCCGCTTCGTGGAACTGCTTCGATTTCCCAAGTATGCGGCGATTGGGCTCAAAAAAACCGCGCTCGTGGTTGATACGCTTCAGGCCGAGACGTTCCCGCCCCGACTGTTGAAATTGCAATTGCAGGTTGTCCCTCTCAATGTCTTAAAAGGAAGGCTGTCAGTTTTCAGTGTTCTGTATAGGTATACGTCGAAGTTGGTTTATACTGGTTTAACAATACGAGTTGTTTAACTCCATTACCTACCGTAATCTTTCGATGAACGATGACATTATAATTTCTTCCAATGTCATTGACTGCAGTGCATCTCTCACATACCAACTGCATTTACTTATTCAATGGTAGGCATATCCTACATCCCTAGCCAGTAGGAAGAAGCTTTTGTGACGGAATTTCATAAACTGAGTGGAGCAGAAGTTTCAATCATTTCGTTTTTCGTTTGTTTATTGTTGTTTTTGTTTTACTAAAGTGAGATTGTTACGAAAAGAGGGCACTGGTTTCTGTGTGGGAATTTGTAATTAAATTCTGAAGCGCAGAAGGATGTGTGGGGATAAAGGAGCCTCTTGCTTGGAAAAATAGGATTTAAGAATGTTCTGTTTTAGCGAATGTGAAGAGAGCTTCGCCTCGCCGTCGATTTGTCACTCCTCTCAGCCTTTTACCCCCGCCGTTCCCCAACTCTCGCATGCGTCAATGCGCCGCTTCCTAGCTGTCGCCTCCAGGGAATTCTTCCAGCGAGGAAGTCCCTCAATCAGCCTTCAGAGCTCGCCTTGAGTGGAGAGGCAACAGGACGGGCAATTGGGAGCAATTGAATAGAGCAGGGGTGGAACTGTGAGAGTGTTAGTACGGTGGGAATAATCAGTGGTAAGATGATATTCATAATAAATTATTACTGTTGAGCAGCGAGATCTATTTTAACATCTTTGTTGGAATGAAAACAAATGGAGCGATATAACTGTCGGTTTTGCTCGTTAGGCGGTCTATACTTCAGTCAGAGATGATCTCGTACGTGTTTTACGTACGTGTTTTACTAGCAACACCTCGTACGTGTTTTAGATCTCGTACGTGTTTTAGAGATGATCTCGTACGTGTTTTACTAGCAACACCAACAGAAAAACACGGATCGAAGAGCCCTCCAATGGGCAAGGCGATCCAGCAACACCAACAAGACGTGTTAGTGTTAGTGTTACGTGAATGAATAACAGTCAACCGTTTCCTACCTTAAAGCACTGTAAGGGCATGGGCTGACCGCTTTGCGTTGGCTAAGACTGTGAGAGGACTGGTGCAGTATGAAGAAGACGACGGCGTGAACGACAAAAGAGGCCTTCGGAAGTAGATGAAAGATTGCGGCGAGTGTCTACAAAGGAGAGGTGGGGAGCGAATAAAGTATAAGGGGACAAATATGCTTGCAGACTGGGAGCAAGTGACACGTGGGAGGAATGCTTGCGGCGCGGTGGCGGCGAGGGCGATCAGAGCATGGACAGGTGGCGTTTGGTGCGGGGAGTTGGCTTAGGCCGCTGGAGGGGAGGGGGCGAATGGCGCGGGGCGGGATACTCGAGTGAGTGGGGCGGACGAGTGACGCAGAGCGAATTACCGCGGGTAGAGAGGCCCGGGAGAGCGATAGACGTCAGTGCCAGGCATCAAAGGTGTCCGCACGACATGGCAGGTGATAGGCAATGGGGTCGCGCGTGTGATGAACTGTTTGGAAACGCGAAGAGCACACAGGCAATCCGGCAAGGGTGTTGTATCACGAACTACACGCGAGAGGCGAGGGATGGGGCGGGCGAGGAAGCGGGCGTGCGATCAGTCAAGCGAGCAAGCGCGCGGGCGAACGGGTGGGGGGCGAGATAGCGAACGGGCGTCCGATCACGAGAGCGAACGGTCGGGCGAACGGTCGGGCGAACGGTCGGGCGAACGGTCGGGCGAACGAACGGCGGGCAACGGTCGGGCGAACGGTCGGGCAAACGGTCGGGCGAACGGTCGGGCGAACGGTCGGGCAAACGGTCGGACGAAGGGTCGGGCGAAGGGTGGGGGAAACGGTCGGGCGGGCGGGCTATCGAAAGCACGGACGAGCGAACGACGGCATGGCAGGTGCACGCAGCTGGCGTGCGACCGCGGCCTCTTCTCTTCCCCGTCGCTCAATATAGAGAGCCCCATCGGCGGCCACGCCCCCGCCCGAGCGCTGCGCCGCGAGCAGGTGCGCCGCGCCCAGCGAGCGATGTCACGCGGACGATCGCTGCTCATGCAGCGAAAGATATCGCGTTTATGTCTTCCGAGAAAATACCCTCCTCCTGAAGTCTGCTTCTTGTTTGAAGTCCCTTTTGCTAGGCTTGTTTTGATCCGCGCGTCGTCAAAGCGAAACCAACTGAGATGGGAGCGTAAGGAGCTTCAAAGTGTCTATAAACAAGTAGTGTGCTTATCTATTTGTGCACAAAGCAGTTCGCCTCGGCGTAAGTAGTTGTAAAATCCTATTTGTGACGGTGAGTGGAGTGTGTGTGCAGATTTAGTTTCAGAGCTTATGGACGGGAATTACGGTTTAAGACATATCTCATTCAGGTTTCGGCTTTCACTTCTAACGAATTTCGAAGTTCCTGATGGAACTAATATTGCGAAAAAGAGTGCTTCTCCAAAATCAAGTTTCAGCGTAAGCAACATAACATACGCGAAGCCACTAGTATATTAGATAACTTATGGTGTTAACAGAGCACCGGGAAGACGCACTAAAAATGTTCCTTCACTGAGGAAATCTTCTATTACGCGTGTGTGGTATTGGAGGAATATTAATATTCCTATCGGTCTTGAGTGCCATGCTGTATCAAACTCTTTTGCAATATCCAGAAATGCCGCTGCTCCATGTTTGTGGTCATGGAATTCTACAATGCAATGAAAGAACAAAGAGAGGGGGCATAGTAGTTCTGCGCCGGTGCCGAGTGCCACGCGACCGATGGCGAGCATCAGGCGCCGAGCGTCTCCGAGCATCACAATAGAGGGGGCGTGGCAAGGACCCTTCTTACCTCCAGCGCTGGCCAGGTGGGACACAGAGGGGCCGGTTATTTGTCTCGAAATGCTTCCCTCTACTACCTACGTGTTTGTGCTAAACAGAAATATGTGTACAAGTTTACATTTTAATCAATTTATCTTTATTTTAAAACTGCCGAGTATTACAGCATGACTATACGATCCTTCGGATTGACATCGTTGCATCTGAGCTTTGCTAACGGAGATCATACTTGTCCCACAGCCTTTGGACAAATAGCTACTGTAAAAGTCACCATAGGAGGTGGAGAGATGGCTGAATAGGAATTTATGAAACTTTGGCATCAATTTACTCGAAACGATTAAAATGTTTGTTGGAATTTTGTGCTTCAAAAGGGTTATTCGAACATAACAGTCCCACTTCATCAGTGCAAGTGTGTTACAGCAACTGTATTCCAATAAATATAGTAAGCTTTTATATGAGAGCTCTGATAGAACTTAACTCACTTGTGTTCTTTAGATTGGCATTAGTTTGCGGACCTATAATTTTGTTTCTTTATTGCAATTGCAGTGATTGTAGCAGAGAGCGTTACATGATTAAATTAATTTAATTTTCATGAAAAGTATGACAAATTGAGGAAAAATATTGTAGTCATCACACGTTCTCTTGAGCTCCGGAAACCCACCAATCTTTTACAGAGAAATACTATCAATATTCTTCAAAGTGTAGTTGGCAACTTCTGAAATCTCGGAAGTTTCACTTCCGTTTAAAATAAAGTCATTTCCATCGACAAATGAACTACAGTTTTGAGTTCATAGTATTGCTGACGAAATGACTACCCCACTTCCATTCTACTCCTCCTACACACAGAACAAAGAGGGCTCAACAACACATCCACAGATAGTGAAGCTACATTTCTGTCCAGGAGCAAATCAAGTGGCCACCTATACTTTCGCTCAATAGATCAAGAGAAACCGAACGATCGTGATGGGGATGCGTCGGGTGCTGGGAGCCCGTGTAGTCAGCGTAGTAGCAGCAGTAGCAACACACAGCAGTAGCCCCACTGAATGCGCGAGCGGCGGGTGGCGGCTGCCGGAGGGGCCCCTGGGGAACGCCGCCGCGGCGTGCGCGGCAGCTGGCCGACGCGCTGACGTCACGGGTGCGTGCGAGATCCGCCGCCGCGTGGCGCTGCCCCCACCCCCTCCCCCTCCCCTTCCCCCACCCCCTTCCAGCGGACGTGCGACCGCCCGCACAGGTTGCACCCACCGGCGCGCGTGTGCGCTTTGTGTTGACAATGGAGATGGTTGCCAGGATGTGGAAGTGAAGGGTAACCGCTGAATTGAGCAAATGATTGATTTATTGATTGTTAGTGATTGCATACACGTCAACTACAAGGGTCCTTAGTCCCGTAAGTGTAGTGCATGTTTTTCATCGGGATGTGGCGGTGATCTTTTCCCGCCGGATGGCGAGAACCGGCGCCGACCTACCGTCGACTAGCGGGGTTTTCCCCAGTCAGGTATCCCCCACCAGCAGGGCACCGCCCAAGCCGGGACAAACTCTAAGCTCCCGACCGGTCACCCGGCATGTGTGGTAGTGTAGTGCATATTAGTGTAGAAAGATCGCGCGCAGTCCGTGGCCCGTTTGTTACGGTACTGCTCCTACATTCGCCTGGTGTTGATCGGAGAAACCACGGAAAACTAGATTAGAGCTGCCGGCCGCAAGAATTCTCCTCCAGACAGCGACTGAATGCGACCTAGCTGAAAAGCTACTGTCGAAAATCCTGCCGCCGTCGGGACTCTCCTAGGGCCTTCGGGTCAGAGACATCAGCTGATGCACTGAGCCACTTCTCCCTGTCTGAATTTAGAAAAAGGAATGACGGCTATACAGAATCATTCGTCGCCAACATTTCAACCTCACTGACCATTAAATTCATCATTTTAAATTCTCCGGACTTAGAAGAACTGGATTTTATCATTTACCCTCGAAAACACTAAATTCATAATTTAAAATTTTGCGGGTCCCTAAGTTTTTAGATTTAAAATCTGCTAACAACAATTCAGACATTTAATCTTACTGACTCTTAAATTCATAATGTTAAATCCATTTATCCGCAAATTCGAATTATTTAGAGATAAATACATTTGTATACATAAATACAAATGTATTTTAGTCATTAGTTCTTTAAATATTGCTTTATTGTAACAAGATTATTAACATTTACTTATTACTAAAACAATAAAATCGTATTCATGTTGCATATTTCAGTGTTATATTTCTTCCTACTTGTTTGAAATAAATTTATGCATGATGTTTTACTAAGTTTATAAAAATGGAAATCATTTCTAGACTTTTTTGGACCTCAGATTCCCGACCGCTGCTCTAAATGACGCTAATCTCCAACAGTGTGTTAAATTTGTGTTAGTGTGTTCGCACAGTGTGATTACAATCTTCGCACGTGCTTCGTTAGCTTCTCTATTACGCTGTTTCATTTATACAAAAGAAAAACTTTTGAATAGTGCGCTTTTCTCAATTAATGCATTTGTATATTACGATTGTATCACTGTTAGTATTCCCTATTTTGATTTTAAGTAATTCAGGTTACATCACTCCTCAGAAAGTACATCGTTGGTTCTTCGAACATAAAATTCATTGAATTTGGTTCAGTCGTAATGTGCTTGAAGTCCACAGTGAAACTTCAAACTCTCATTACTTTTTGCATTAGTGTAAAAAGTACGAGACCTTGTTATTTCGTAATCACTTTAGAATTGCGTGTAGAGTTTATAAATGCATATGTTCCCATATTTAAATTGACTTGTGCACAAAAGTGAGAGATTTTTACGTTAGGTGTGCTCTTGATGCAGCGACCGCGTCAACCGACTTTTCATCTTACCGTGACAAACCTCATACGAATAATGGAAAGTGTACACATTACATTTAGTA
Organism: Teleogryllus oceanicus; assembly: GCA_964035755.1. Lineage (NCBI taxonomy): Eukaryota > Metazoa > Arthropoda > Insecta > Orthoptera > Gryllidae > Teleogryllus > Teleogryllus oceanicus. The sequence continues at coordinate 179,027,392 of CAXIVR010000003.1, forward strand.
GTCAGTTACATCTGTAGTCATCCAACTGCCAAAAAAGTCGCTATAAAAACGGGCGGTTAAGTCGGGCTGTGTGAGTTTCGCGCATAATGAAACTCGAGTGAGATTTTTTTGCAAGTTAGTCATTAATGGTCTGTATAAGACAGGATACATCTCGATCACTGCAACTCACGCTGGGACTACTACACCGTCATTCAAATTTGTAAACAAAATTATTCTTTTTTTGTAATATTTGAAAAGCGACCCATTTTTTGAAACTAAAGAAATACAGCCAGCGTTCTGTACTATGCATCAAGTTCATATTTGAATTAGAAGTTATTGAATGCATATTGTGAACTATTTCGGAAATGCGAATACGAATTGTTTTGTGAATGGACCTAAAACTAATATGCAGGTTTGTGTGTAATATTACAATGTGATTCTCTGTTGTGTCCAAGGAAACCATTAAATTATTTAATGCTGATGTTTCGATTCCCCACAGACACTCTCACCAAGTCATCACATGTCGATCACATCAGTTCTGCTGGTATTGATCGTAGCGTTACATGACACTATTAGAACTAAAAATATATCCGGCCGTAATTCACTTCCGGCGTTGATCATCATGTCTATTGTTACACTGTTATCTTGATTTGCATGCAATGGCGTTGATACCATACCAGTATTTTAATTGATGAAGACGTCATAATGTTCATCACCAAAAGTGTGCTAGGCCTATTCTCTTTGCTGTAATGACGTAATTCAATGTTACGCTCAACAGAGGGTGTTAATATGATCTACACATGTGATAGCAGCACTTTCATTTAAGGTTCTCTGTGATGGGTTGTCAACGTCGAGTATGTACTCTGTTTTAATCCATCGTAAAATTGACTTGTGGTGTTAGTCAATTGATTGAGTCAAAAATAAATTTTTGATTAATACAAAAAATGAAAGGCAACATTTAATTGATGACTTCAGGCGGTTTCTCATAGTTACACACGCATACATGTTGACAGTTGCGCGAATTCCAGCTTGTAAAAATTGAAACGTAAATTGCATACTCCACACAATCATTACAGATGCCATTTGTCCCCTTCACTTGTCTCTCAGAGATCTGGTTGCTACAAAAATAAATGCAATTGTTATTAAGAGCCCGTGACAGTGCGGAGAGACTTTCCTGGCACACGTTACATTCATTCATAAACGCGCGTACTCTCACGCGCAATTATTTTACATACGGAACGTTTTCAAAGAAATTTACTTAAGGCTTCGATGACAACAACAGTTGAAGCGCCTTCAAGCATGAATCAAATCAAGTAATTGGAATGATTGAAGGCGTTGTCATTGTCAACAATAGTATTTATTTCACAAATAGCAGCATTAACCCTCCTCCACCCCACACAGACGGTACTTAAGGCTTCCGAGGGACGCCCGAGACGCGCAGTCCGTTTTTGTGGCTCCCAGACAGCAGAAAACTGATGATGATGGCTAAGCCACCGAAAGCTGCTATTTGTGAAATAAATACTATTGTTGACAATGACAACGCCTTCAATCATTCCAATTATGTAAATGTCAACTACACCTCACCACTGAATCAATATACAAATCAAGTAATGAATAGCAGTATAATTGACATGCAATCGCCGTGTGGAAGCTTTTCCCGGGAGATTCCGTTGTTGCGTCGTTCGAAAGCGCGATGGGCCTAGTGGGAATTCTGATTTCTTCTTTATTTCTTCGCGACGAGCCTTGGCGATCGGCAGCGGCGCTGCAGCGTCGCGGCGTCGTGGGCCGCCGGGCGACGTCGCCCAGTGCAACTCGTTTTTTGCGCGACCGCATCGAGCCCGTCGGCCGCACAACATCTGCGCCGCTCAAAAGCCACTCGGCCTGCCGCCGCTCTTCGGCCGGAGGATTCTATTCGATTTCATGGTGGTCAAGCTTTCTTTTATTTATTGATTTTTGAAGAATTTACATAGCTTAGTAAATACGTATGTGTTTACAGACATATATACTAACCTTAAATATAATCTTAGATGCTGTTACAAGGGGAGAAAATCCTTTTTCGGGTCCTCAGTCTGGATCTAAATCTGCAAGTTTTTTGTAGGAATATGTGTTACGGATATTTGTTTTTGATTCGTGTTTGCTAATTGGGTTTTGTGGCGAGTTTGAAAGGGGATACGGCTGGAATTTGAGGTAGGTTATGATAAAAGTTGGTGGCCAGATTTGTGATGTATTATGGCCAAGATGATCACCCACGGGGATGGATGGGTGACACAGTCGTTTTCGTACTCTCTCGAACACGCAATGAAAAAGATTGTAATGTTGAAATAAGTCGAGATTTTGACGAAACTGCTCGTGTTGGAGGTCTCTGATAAGGAAAATATAATCTAATAAGAAGAAAGATATCCGACTGTCCATCTAGCGCCTAGACAGCTCTCAGAGTTCTCTCTAAAATTGATTTTCCATGATCAGTCTGGCCGCACTCGAGGCTCAGCGAATTAGAAACTGATTTTTTTTTTCATTTTTTGGCATGTGATCACAGGTGGTTTACCTTTCCCTTTCACCGCATGAAGGTTTGTAGGTTTTTTTCCTTTGTGTGTGGTGAATGGTGATTTTAAAAGTGAATATTTAATGTATGCAGATAAATTGCAATAATGCTCATTCATGTTTTCTCTTTTGCAGGTAAGGTGCCAAAATGCCAGTTGTACCTAGAATACTGAATAGCCTGTTCAATGGTGAGTTCAAAAAGTATCTGAAGAAACCTTGTTTGAAACATGTATAGTGTAGAGTTAGATAACTTTTTGTGGAGGAAACTATTCTTTTTGTTGTATTTGCTGTTTTCTGAACGAACAGCAAAATTATTTTGACTAGAGCTATAGTCATCCTTTTACGTCCTTCAGTCATGACCTCTGTGCTGGTCTAGTGCTCATAAAATTGTACACGATTATTAGATTTAGATTTTATGACGTTTGTATGCTCGATTTACGAGCGTGGTGCGGGAGAAGGCTTATGCCTTGATGCCCTCTCTTTTTCCAGTGATGACATTGTTAATTTTCCGTTGCCTTTTCCCTTCATCGAGATCATGAGGAGTACACGATAAAGAGAGGAATGAATTGTGAATGGAAATAGGGTTTGTGGGAATGAGGGATTGTTTGCCAACCACACCTGAAGCACATTGTGAAGTACACGTGTACCTTACGTGGACCTCCAACCTGCAGCCTTGGGCTCTGTCGAATTCTGCTTCGTAGCTCCTCCGTGCGACGCCACAAATTGGCGGGCGACTGAGACACTTGGGTGTTCATTGCTTGGCTGCAGCTAAAAAATACGAACACGCTTAAAATAGACACTTTGCAATATATGAAAACTGTTGAGCGTTACCTACCTGTGTAAGTCGAGATTTCATCGCATAATTCAGAATAATGATGGGGGAAAACACACCTTTAAACGATGTTAAAACCCCATTTTGTCACAATTGTAGTGAATTCCTCGAAGCATTTTAAATGCTCTCTCCGCGTTATCGACAAGACTGTTATTTTCGTCTTATTGTTTCCACAAAAAGGTTTGAAACAACTTTATAGACGTACTCTACATTCTGCGTGCCGACTGTTCCCCATCTCGCGAGTAGGTACATTGTTTGACTGGGGGAGGGATATACGAGAGATTTTTCTTTTGTGCATAATCCGAATTGCCGGAAATATTGATCAGTCTGATAACTGTACCAAAATATAGAGATAAATTCTCCTCTGGATCAGCCTCTTTGCCAAGTGGCTGGACTACTCGCGAAGAAAGGTGTTATGCAATAGCGCACGGCGTCTCACATGATCTAGACTGCAGTCTCCTTTGTCTCGATCATTTGTTTTTTCCAAAAATCAAAAGTATGCACCCTTCAAAGCAAAGAATAGTTCATGCGTGGTCAATTCTAGCGATATTAGTAAATTTTTTTGTCATATTTTCGTTGGAGTATATGTTGGATTTATTTGGAAAGTGATACTCCAATTTTTATATCCCTTTCCAGAAATACTAACTCTTAATATGCTGATCACAGACTGAGGTTATGAACTCTTATTTTGAAGAGAGCAGTTTTTAATTATGTTATCTTAGCACAAGATATAGCATAGATTACAATTCAAAGTTAAAAAATGTTCTTCTCCTTGGCCTAGAATCCTTAAAATTTTCCTTCCAAGGAATCATCTCCTATATTATGCCTTTCGCGGCTCTCAGAGGCAACCAGTCTTTATAAATGGGGTCTCTAAAGAAAGATAATTTACGGAGACGTGGCGCATTGCATTTTGACTTTAAGAATGTGAAGGATTTGTTGAAAAAACGCAGCTAAATATTCATGTAAAATGCAACCCCAGCACTCGACCACATTTTTTAATGTGTATCGTTAAATTACTTCAAAACGGAGCATTTTAGGGTCTTAAAAGCTAAAATTTGGAGGCCTTCGGTCTTGTTCCTCATACTGTAATCTTCAGAATAAGATCTTCTTAAACATTCCATTACATTTTGCTGGTTTATCACTTCTCGATTCTACCACACCTTATCAGAACCTGTAGAAGCTGCGATTCTATGTGAAAGTAAACGAATTACTTTATATTCTACGCGACTGAATTACACGGGTGTACTTCTCTGCTCGGAAATAACGTCAAATATGAATAGTTTGTATTGACAAGGGTGTATTGTAATGTTATAAATTACAATGAGACATACAGATCAAGTGTCGGAGGATACAAGTGTCTTGAAGAAAAATATATATTATAGGCTTAATATGAAAAAGGAAATTAGGGAAGAGGGTGAAGTTTAACACGCGAGAATTCTCTCAAGGGTACGCTAGTATTTATTAACTTAAGCCATCGTCTGATTGTAAGGGTAGAAAGTAAATCACAAATATTGACCATGTCAGATGGAGAGTCAGATGGAGAACCCATGGAGGTAAAGTGTGGACTACATATGATGAAAAGTAGGTTATTCAAACTTGTCATTTTCAAGTTACAGATGAAATATATTTAGAAAGTTTTTTGTTTTTTTACTACTTCAGATAAAGTAAAACACATCTTCGCGAATTAAGTTCATGGCTCCGCTCAGAAGTAAACAGGAAGCCTGCAAAATAAGAATGTTTTATGCATTTTTTCTTGCGTTTCGACGATATTCATCAAGTTCCGTGCGCGTCTTTCAACTACGCCCCTTTATTTTGGCTCGAGGAACCGCGTCATGTGCCCTCGGCCAGAATGAGCTTTCGGCGCAAGTGAACGCACGGCGGCGCAGCGGGAGAGCGGAGCGGAGCGGGGCGCAGGGGCTTTCGCGCGCCTTTCCTCGCGGGGGATTGATTTCGCGGCGGCGGCAGCGGAGGGAGGGGGTGGAGTTGGGGGCGCCACGCGTCCCTCGCCCTCGCGTCGGGCTTTGTGCGGAGGGCGCCGCCGAAGGGCCGAAGGGCGCACCCTGCCCTGCCTCAAGGCCGGCTCGCGCCAGTAAGCGCGCCGCTCCGCCCTGCTCCGCCCCGCCCCGCCCCTCCCCGCTCCACCTAGCTCCACCCAGCTCCACCCCGTCCCTCCGCACCCCGCCCCTCCGCACCCCGCCCCACCCCGCCCCGCCCCTCCGCACCCCGCCCCACCCGCCCCGCCCTCCGCACCCCGCCCCGCCCCTCCGCACCCCGCCCTCCGTACTCCGCCCCGTCCTCTGCACCCCCCCGCCCCGCTCCGCCCAACTCTACTCAGCCCCGCCCTCTCCGCCCCGCCCGACCTGCCGCCCGCCCCGCCTCGCCCCGCCCCGCCGCGGAGAGCGGAAGCTTTGAGAAGGGAATTAAAGACGGCGGGGAGTACGAAAGGGGTTCGCTCCCGCGGGAACAGAGACGCCCAATATCCACTCTGCGTACCTTCGTTTGCTGTTGAGCTTTGCACTGTTGGCAGAAATTGATGAATTGTATGGCACACTGGAATGTGTGCTTCTGAAACTGAATTTGTTGAACGTGGTCTAGAGAAATGGTCGTTTTGAGATCGGATTAAAACAATGTTTGACACGAACGTAACGATGGTTTGAGGAACAGGTTTTCCTTTTGAATGTTGAGACGAGTGCAATGTTGTTGCGTGATATCGTTAATTGTATTAGCACGTTATGTAATGTTTGTGTATAATATTGTTATACAAACAATTAAAGGAATGTCAAAGTTTGCATTTCTCAATTATTTTGAAAATAAAGCAGGTTAAGGAAATTTTATGAATGTGGTACATTTTTCAAGCCAATTTTCAGACTAAAAGTTGGATCGTAGGAAATTACTTTTTAATAAAATTCATTTTGAGAAAATGAGATGACATGCTACCCTCGTGAAGTACTGCAGAAGAAAGATGATTGTTATTATATAATTATAATAAACCGATTGTTATTTGTTTCGATTAACGTAACAATCTCCACCAAAACAACCACGACAATTATACCCATTACCTGGAATTATAGTGTTTGTGTAAATAGTCAGTGCTTCAAACGCTATTCCGATTTGTTAAAATGAAGTAAAGGACAAATTTGCCAAATATTCGACCCTTGTGGTGCGCCCGGTGGCTGCGTTGGGGCGAGGAGGAACCCAAACGCGCTCATCGATTATTGGGAGCGCGCAGCCTGGCGTTCCTGCCGCGAGACGCTTCCGCCCTGGCGCCCCCTGCCCCCTTGAAAGGGGGAAGGGGGGCAAGTCCTCGAGCGCCGCCTAGCACGACGGCCGCGCCGCAGAGGGTGAGTCACGCTGAGTGGCAGGCCTCGCCCCCGACATCTTCATAACTCTCCTTCAATCCATCACCAGCGCCAGCCTTCACTTCCTGGGCCTACAGGACTTCCATCCACCACCGCCATCGCATCAATAGGCTACGTCTGCATCACCAGTCATCTATGCACCGAGCTCCAGAATACCGCCTCCGTCATATATTACCACCGGAACTACCGCATCCAGTAGAAGCACCTCCATCATCAAGTGCACCCCACAAGGGCCTCCAGTATCACCGGCTCCGTACCGACAACCGCTTGGTCCAGCACCAACCGCCACCGCACCAACCGTTTCAGTACATTTCCATCAACTCCTTCAGTACTTCAGGAGATCGTGGTCTCGAAGCAACGTGGACCGGACGTATTATATACTATAGCTGAACCGCTCGCAAAAAAAACCATCATGGCGGACGTACTTTTGTTAAAGTCTCGGAAGCTGCCCCCACCCTGCGGCATCTGAGATTTCCCCTCTCAGCGATAAGGGAAGCGCGTAGGCGAGAAGGAGAGGCGACTGCGAGACGCAGCGATCGTGCTGACCGCCAGTCGTCATCACTACCCTCTTCGTCAAAAGAGGAACTCTCACTGCCAGGAGTGTCCAAAGAAATGAATACATCGTATTGTGCAAACGCTTCTCTGCAAAACATTTCCTTTTCTTTTCTTTTAAGGATGCACCAATAGTTTCTGCTGCGTCGCGCCCTTTTATAAATCCTCAAACAAGTTCTATTGGATTTAGATCTGGATGGTACGGTGGAAAACGGAGAGGAATGTGGTCATGTTCAATGATTATTTGATCAATGACTTATCGTTTTTCAGTGGATATACTTTGAATTATTTGTAATAATTGGGTTTTTGTGAATAACAGCAGCTACTGTGTAAAGAACACTGTCACTGCTCACTAGCCACGGTAAAACACGGACTGGAGACCGAAACTCTCCAAGACACGGCTAATTTTCTGTTGATCGATTGGACAACCCCTACTGTAGAAACAAGTAGGCTGCCTTCCGTCTGATCCTTCTCACTCGTCAGTTTATCACCAAACTCACAGTGTTGAATTACCGCGCGACGCGCGAGAGAAAGACAGAGGGAGAGCTATGTTGTGACAAAGAGCGCAGGCAGGCGGGAAATATTAGGAACTTTGGAGGGAGAGCCCACTTTCGGGCATGCGCTGTGAAAGGTTTTTTTGAGAGTGGTAGAGCAATAGTATATTTAACACCTTCCTCTTCGTCTGTTTTTTACAGAATTATTACCAACGTAGATACTAAGAACACAGAGTCAACTATCAGTTTTCCAATAAACGCATTCAGATGTAAAAAAAGTCAGTGTCAATCAATTGCTTTAGTTCACTTACTCATTCACTTGAGTCAACGAATATACCACATTCCACAAACACGTTGCAATTATACTTTCATAAATACGTAGGAAGGGTGACAGCTAAGAACAATCAGTGTCACATTTTGAAAATTGAAATTTATTATTTCAAATCTAGTATCTGATCGTAAACACGAGGGAGTAAAGTAGTTTTATTTTGCTTTGGGTTTAATTATTAATTTTATTAAAATAAAGCAAATACACAGTTTCTATGAACCGGAAATTGAAAAAAGCTATATAAGGAAAGTTTCAAGACTGATCTTTCTTGCCAGATAGGTGTTATCTATTACAGCATCATCTGGAAAGTCTTCCTCACTTCTATCTTCTATCTTTGCGCTACCACAAACTAGTGCGAAGTAGGTAGCCCAAGCATTAGGGTTTACCAAAAATTGAGTTAGGTGCATCTGCAATGGTATAGTAAGCAAAGAGTTACGCGACTATTAGAGATGTGCGAACCGGTGTTGCTTGTCAGTGCATGTATCTTGATCTCCCTTTACATCGTATATTTCCCCCTTTATTACCAAGAAACTTTGATCTACTTTAGCCAAATGTAATCATGCTTGCAGTCTGTCTGTATTAATCTAACATTAAATTCGTTTTCAACACAAAATTGACTATTCGTTCTTTTTTAGCCGCGTCCCTTCCTTGCAAATTCTCATCACGGTTGTTCCTTTCCCCTCTCAGGACCCCCCATCATCCACCCCCACTTCAACGCATCCCTCGCTGCCTCGAGGTTCCGCCCGGGGCCCCGTGCCCCTCCACAGAGGGGGAGCTGACTCTCGGTGCGGAGTCCTGCAAAACATTTGCCTGCCGCCACGCGCGCTCGCTTCACGCGGCGTTTCTTGCGCCCATAAAACACCGGCCCGCGCCCCTGGACGGGCCATGAAGCGCCTTGTAACACGAGATGATGTTTCCGAACGACTCGGAGGGGAGTTTAAGCGGGAGAATGTTTTGCGTAGGAAAACATGCGTGTCCGGCTGGAATTTGAGGTAGGTTGGGATAAAAGTTGGTGGCCAGATTTGTGATGTATTATGGCCAAGATGATCACCCACGGGGATGCATGGGTGACACAGTCGTTTTCGTACTTTCTCGAACACGTAATGAAAAAGATTGTAATGTTGAAAAAAGTCGACATTTGGCGAAACTGCTCGTGTTGGGGGGGGGGTCTCTGATAAGGAGAATATAATCTAATAAGAAGAAAGATATCCGACTGTCCATCTAGCACCTAGACAGCTCTCAGGGTTCTCTCTAAAATAGATTTTCCATGATCAGTCTTGCCGCACTCGAGGCTCAGCGAATTAGAAACTGATTTTTTTCTTCATTTTTTGGCATGTGATCACAGGTGGTTTACCTTTCCCTTTCACCGCATGAAGGTTTGTAGGTTTTTTTCTTTGTGTGTGGTGAATGGTGATTTTAAAAGTCTTCGTTTTACGAAGTTGTGGAAGAGGAAATAACAGCACGTAACGACATTCAACGTACGACAGAAAACGAAACCTAAATTATGCGAGACATTTTGATATCGATAGTTGTTTGTATAGTAGTCAATGTTTAGCTCTATGCTAAAGTAAGTGTGATATGTGTGTGTTTGAAAGGAAAATACGTAAACGTATTCATAAGACGTGACCACTATTTTTGTAACCCAAACTGGAGACAACACGTAAAATCTACGATGTACGTTCAAAGTTTGTGGAACGGAGTTTCAAATGAAGCTGGCCGATTGTGTATATAATGACATTGGGGTCTTAACCACGCATACTAGTTCAGTCGAAGATGGAGGGTCAGGCATGTTATAACGTAAATATGATCCAGAGGCGACTCGAGATTAAAAACGAAGGTGTCCTGAAATTGCAATTTGACTCGTGTTTTGAAATAAAAGTTAAATGGTTTGTTTACCTATTTAATTGTTGACAAAAAATCCATGCGACGGTCGTTTTGTAACAAGACGTCGATCAGACTTAAGTTGATGCAGCCAGCATAGTCCTACAATCTCCGGCGGCTGCAAGTTAGACCATCAAAGGTGAATATCAGTGAAAGTGCTATTATTGCGGGCATTAAACAATACAACAGCTGATCCGGTGGCCGAGATCGCTAAGGCAGTAGTGTCGTAGCGATCTCGGACCGAAGGGTCGCGGGTTCGACTCCCGCCTCGGGCATGGTTGTATTTGTGTTCGTCCTTTCACCCATTATCCTCGTATCGTTTCATCTTCATACTTACCGTACCGTTAACTTCAATAGTGGTCGCTAATGACTTAATGTTGATGCGACTTAAAAAAAAAACTCAATAAACATGATTTCAATACGGATGCTGTAGCACCGTAACACGTTCAGCCTAACCACTTCTGGTATTATACGGCATTAGAGAACTCGAAATGAAACGGACGAGTTCTGTGACCTGTACTGAAAGAATGGCATAAAAAAATAACACGACTTTCCTTCTCAACCACCTGTTACGATTGCCTGACATATTATATCCCAAACAATGACCTTTCTGAAGTCACTACATACGCGCCGATTCCTTCTGTAGAGTCCTTCAATGGTCCGCTTGTTTTCAGGAGTGCCTGCATTGTATGAGTTTGTAAAGCTGAAGGAGGAGGCAAAACTTTCGAAGGAACTCTGGTGTGAGGACGGGCAGTGACGTCAAAAGAAGTTCGATTCGCACAAAGGCATTTCGTCCTTTTACGAAGTTGAGTGTACAAAGAATAGCAGGAATATTGGGATTTCACGTATGAACATTTGCTGATTGTTCAATTTTCCTGATAGGTCTAGTTTTATTGTTAACCATTGGTAAGATAGGTTACTTAATGGGGCTCAATTCATTTATAATCGACGATATTGAATTGCTCTACTGATATTCTACTGTTAATAGAAATTTGAAATTCACATGATTCATCTAATAAGATAATGTATTCTGTGGTAGTTTTAAAAAGTAATGCAATTTTTAATGATCATTAAGACTTTTACCAACACATAAAGTTAACAAGGGAGAGGTTTCAAAAAGGGGATATCACACTGGATGTTGTGTCAAAGCGGCAAATATAACTGAGTTTATAGTATGCACGCTGACTGAAATTTTATGGGAAAAATAAAATTTCGAAAGCATCAAAAGTGAGAGGTTTGCTGCATTATTTCTTGGATTACTTTACTTCATTACTTCTAAGAGACACTTTCTAATGATACGTTACGACAGAATATAAGTACAGCAATATCATATACCTTGATTGCTCTCATGATAGTTTACACTCGTTAAGTAAGTTGTCTTTTTAAATATTATTCTTCGGGGTTATTTCCTTTCGACTTCTAGGAATTACCATCAACAGTAATTTAGGAAGACGTACGTTTAACTGTAAATCCTCAAGTCATGAACGCAAAAGAGGCTTGCAAATAGAACTTCTACAATTTTATTTCCAAAGATGTAATTGCGTGAAGTAGAAGCTACACAAATACATTATGTTGGTTTATTGCTTAAACGGCCTGGAAATAACTGTCATTCGAATGTGTGAGGAACCAAAAAAATGTAGATACACATCCCGGAGTAAAACAGATGAAGGCAGTTGGCAGAAAGCAGCCTTTCGTTGCATATTCCATGACCCTCTGAAGCAATAGCGCAGGGAAACCACCATGGAAGAACGCTGGGAGCTGCTCAGTGTTCGACGAAGATCGTGATACGACAGGGAGAGACCATTCGCATGAACTGTAATTGCCGTTAACCGTAATTATTACTTAGAAAATGTGAGACGGCTTCAGCGGAGGAGAAACTATTCCCTCTCTGTTTATGCCCCTCTGCTTTAGTTTGAATTCGTAGGACCACTCGAGTATCCACACACCGGGAGCAGTAGCTCAGTGCATCAACTGATGTCGCTGCAACGCCTCTGACCGGGAGGTCCTAGGTTCCCAGTCCCCACGGCGGCAGAATTTTCGACACTAGCTTTTCAGATAGGTCGAATTCAGTCGCTGTCTGGAGGAGAATTCTAGCGGTCGGCTGCTCTGATCGGTAGTTTTCCGAGGTTTCTGTGATCAACACCAGTAGTATCCTAACAAACAGGTCACAGAGCGCGCGCGATCTTTCCTTACTCTTCCTTGTCCTATCATCACCACTTACACTGACATGCACTACACTACCACCTATTCCGGGAGACCGGTCGGAGCTTAGAGCTTGTCACGGCTGAGCGGTGCCCCGCTGGTGGGAGAGTCCTGGTTAGGGGGAAACCCCACTAGCCGACGGTAGGTCGGCGCCGGATCTCGCCATCCAGCGGGGGAAGATCACAGCCATCTCACGAGAAAAAACATGCACTACACTAACGGGACTAATGACCAAAGCAGTTGACGCGCCAGGAAACACGAAAAAATCAATCAGTCAATCGAGTATCCATAGCGATTATCTCGTAGCTCTTGTTCTGCCCCAAACAGCGAGAAGCGGGCAGTGAAGAATGCGCGAGTCGCGGCAAACCGAGAATCTGCCACGTCAGTCCCAGCGGGTCGTCCTCTGAGCCACCTGCGGCGGTGCAGCATCAGCACCGCGGCGCTGCCCCGCCGCGTGCAGGTGGCAACCAAGTCAGCCTTTCGCTTGGCGTGTCGGGTTCTCGAGTTCTCCCCCTCGTGGGCATTCTTTGGCGCAAGGCGAGTTGTTGAGAAAATGAGAGGACTGTTGTGAAGTGGACGTATTGTAGGGGAAGCTATAACCTTCTTAGTGAATGTATACAGCTACTAAAATGAAAGATTGAAGGGTACTACCCAACCATCAACGGAGCTCCAATCGCTGACTGTCGGCGGTGCATATGTTCAGCAGAGGTAATAGTGATGCTGAGTTTGCGTTCAAGAAACTTAAATGCCATGTAAGGTTCATATTAGCGCTATGTTTTTATGAAAAGAAAAATGTGTTGTAAAGCAATTTTTGACACAAGTTCGAGACGCTACCAGATCAACTCCAAACGCCGCCCTCGGAAATGCGGTCTGGCTCTAGGTTCCACCCTTCAGTCTGTTTTTCAACTACCCCCTCTCATAGAAACATAATTTAATTTAAAGGAAATATTAACGCAGGAGGCTCACACAAACCCTTGCATTTCCAATAATACAATTACTAGAACAAATTTTACTCTTGAAATAAGATAATAAATTTTGAGAAATGTCTGTTCATTATTGCAGAATCTGTGTTCTTATTTCTTTCTTCGAGGTAGGGAGTGTATAATTTCCAGGAATTGTAACTAGTAACTGCAATGCTTTAGTTAACTTACAAAGAATAAATTAAATTTCAGGGACAGGGTTTGTTAAGGCGTACCATTACCAGGAGTGGTGTACCTTCCCTGATATTCCTATACTTTCGCTATAAGTGACCCCGATAAATTCATCTCGCGGAGCGAATTTAAAATACGTAATTGCCACTTAAGTTTCGAATTCCTAAAACACGTCATTTAAAATTCGGACTACTGTCGCAGCAAACGTCACCGCCACCACTTCAATAATAATAATAATAATAATAATAATAATAATAATAATAATAATAATGTATTATTAATGGCGAGCTCAGGCCATAGGGCCTGTTCTTCGGTCTAACCACTGAATCTACATTACTACGGAGTAGTAATAAAGTAACGTAACCTTTAAGAGAGAGAGGGCAAGCTGCACATTTACGTATGGGAGTGCAAAGCTAGGGACCTTCTCGGCATACGCCTTAAGCAATTAAATAAACCCAGAAACCCTCAATCAGGATGGCGGTTTAGGGCCGAATGCATGGAATTGTAAGAGAAGAGAAACCACTTCTACCACCGCCACCACCATCGCCATCACTTCTACCTCCATCACCACCACCACATTACTACCACCACCAGCACCATCATTACCACCACCACCACAATTTCAAACCCCCCGGTTCCGCCGCGTTTCTCGTGTCCGGAGCGGCACGTCCGCGGGGAAGGCGGCGGCGGAGTGCTGAGAGCGCCCCTCCGCCGCACTCTCTCGGCCGCCCGAGCCCCCTTTTTGCACCTGCAGCCCCCCGCCAGATAAACGCCATGCGGGCGGAGCGAGCAAACTGAACGACTCTGACAACGCAAACTGAACTGCCGGAAAAATTACGAGATATTGAGAAATTCCATAATGTACGAACGTAATCATGTCGCTATTTTTTGTTGCAAAATAGTACCCTATTTGTTCTGTTGTCCAATATATCCTTACTATGTCTTGCGTCTTACGTTACATCATACGTAACCGATCGAACAACTTAAAATAGTTTTGTTCTGTGATGTGTTAACATTATAATCGGTCATGTTCGCACAATAAGCGGCCGTCGGTGTCCACAGAGAACTAAACACTGCATTTTGTGGAACAGCGACTCTGACGTTGTATCCGTTAATATGAGGATCACAGGCAGCGGTATTCCTGAACTGAAGATATCAGATAAACTTTTGTGCTTCGTCTCGAGAAAGGGGAGACAACAAATGCACGTGCAGTTCTCCTACTTCTTCTTCCTTGACATTTCGCGAGGAAGCGACCGAGGTGGAAATCGCATTCGGGATTTCATTTTCGTTGATTCTGAGGCGTATCCACGTTCTCCATGAGGACGTCGAGGATTTAGATACAAATCGATTTTAATAGTAACTCATAGCTGAAGAAATTGAGATATCTTTGTTTGTCCCTTTGATAGTATAGTGCAAGTGTAAATATACGTTGTACGAAAGATACGAACGTCATCTTGCGCAACTGAACACCATTGTCATGACTTTCATTTCAGCGACAATAATCTTCTTAATGCAAATTCTGTACTTATTGAGTAGAAATGTGATTCTTACAAAAAAACTGTAAACAATCGAGGTTTATATTCCATTCAAATGTTAATTTTCCTTTAAGATGAGCCTATTAGTTATAAATTATCGGGAAAATTTGATATTTTACCCAACATGAAATCAAATTTGAAAATGTATATGCGGGATTTAGAAAAAATGTCGCAAAAAAACATGGCTCCAATGATAGTACACATGAAAATGCTCCCAAGATAGGTAATATTTTGTTTAAGGGATTAATCTGTTGCCCAAGCATCCAATCATTGAATTTGTTTAGCACTTCCCACACGCATAGCGATTATCATCAGAGCTGAAAATTTCCTACAAAATGAAAGCTTTATGGAAAAAGGGGATAAACAAATTAAAATTAATTAATAATATGAGTACAAACGTTTTTGTAAAATAAAATTGAACTAGAATTGGTAAATTATCAAAAGTGCGGTAGCTATTATCCAGA
This sequence comes from Teleogryllus oceanicus, assembly GCA_964035755.1. Classification (NCBI taxonomy): domain Eukaryota; kingdom Metazoa; phylum Arthropoda; class Insecta; order Orthoptera; family Gryllidae; genus Teleogryllus; species Teleogryllus oceanicus. The sequence continues at coordinate 179,042,710 of CAXIVR010000003.1, forward strand.
AGTGCGCAAATACGAACGCAATGACTAACTAATGTAAAATTTGCTTTATCTTAAATACTTAACATTGTTAATGTCATTGCGTCTAAGTAATGTTTGAGGCAATTGAAACAATTTCTTGACAAAAAATTAATGAATTTTCGTGAAGAAAAAGGGTCGGCTCTTTTTTAATACATCTCGTCTTCGACTCTAAACATTGTCCTACTATACTAGGAACATGAAAATAATCACTAAAAAATGGCACATTAAAATTTCCAATGTCTGAATGATATAGTTAAGGTTGGAAACTGATTTGTGGTTTAATATCACGGATTATTTACGCATAAAAATGTTTGCAGAAAAGTTGTTTCTGTTTAAACTCTACGAACAATGATTATTCACTTCCTTACCTATGGTTCAAACGTTACAAAAACATCACAAAACGTTCCTTAATAACAAATAACTGAAAGAGCCGATTGATAGAATGAATTCGTTATGGTGTACACATGTTATCCAAAATATTGTATCCAGAAATCATTGTAAAAACGTCCTATAGAGAGTTCCCAGCGTACTAGATCGCTGCTCTTCCGTGTACGTGCGTTCTCTTCGCAAGAAGGGAACGTGTGTTGTCGGGGAGCTTCAAGAGCAACTACGGTTGCAGGCAATTACAGGGGGCTGCAAAAAGCACTTCAGAGGCGCCACCAACGCTCCCTCACGCGTAGCGTGCTATCTTCCCCCCCTCGGCGACGAAAGCTCCTGACATTCTGCTGTCACGGAAGAAGGACGACGCGAGAGCCCTCTGCTGAGGCGTGTGTGAAATTCGCTCCTTCGCGCCCTCCACCGCCACACAGTGGGTGCGGACAACACTAAATGCGGACAATTGAGTGGTACAAAATTTAAAAATCTGTAATAATTTCCTATTCTTTTACTATCAAATACAACTGCATGAAACTCATACTACCGAAGTATCGTTCAAGTGTGAATCGGTTGTGATTATGACGATTGTGGAGTGAAATTGTAGATATAACACGTAATAATTTTAACTACTATTTATTCGAAGAGCTAAAGTTCCTTGCAGTTGAAACGTGCTCATAAATCACAGGTTCGTGTTTATTTGCTAATATCATTGTCCCGTGATTTCTCTCGTGAACCTAGCCGAAGTGACTGAAGAGGTTAAAACATTTCAAATTTCACTGAAGTAAATCTGTCTGGTTTGCTAATGCATAATTTTTTTGGATTCTCTTTATTTTCAACTGGTATTTTTTATTGTTGAATATATAACTTTTAATTATGCTTTCCACACAGAGTATTAAGATATCTTACTCCTTTTAACATGCATTTTGTTAATAATAATAATAATAATAATAATAATAATACATAGTGTAGTTGCTTTTGTAGGTGACTTCAAAACACGATTCCAGAAGTAAATTATTGCAGTCATACTCGGCTCATACTCATTTTAAAAACAGTGAAGGGTTATACTGAGACCCGCATTTGCCTGAGGATGGCCAAGTAAATTCATTGTATGTAACATTGTACCCGTCAAAATCCCCGAAGGACGAAAGTCGAACGGGAAGAAATAAATTTAAAAAAAAATACTCGGCATTAATTTTCTCGTTCTTTATTCCCGGAATTTACTCATTTTGATGCTCTTTTCGCTCTTTCTTCCTGCAGTTTCTCTTTATTCTCTCTTTTGATGCCCATTTCGCCCTATTTGGTCCCAGTGTGCGGGCCGAGATGAAAGTCGCCCCCTCTTATTCTCTGAGTCGCGAAGAAACCCTGCGGGACAGATTTGGGGCCCCCGGCAGATAAGGGAGCCCTGAAACTCATTCTTCCGTAAATAAGACAGATTCTTGGTAGGCACCTGGTTGGCGGCAATTTCTCAATGTGACACGCGGAACCACTTGCAGCGTGGCATTCTGCGGGAGCGGTGTCGTCACTTTTTCAAAGTACTTTCATAAGAAGAATCTTGATAACATCTTTTACCAAGACACTCCTGTTGTTTGTATCCTGGAATCAAGAAAATCCAGTTCCTGGCTACCTTATTTTCATGTTTGTCATTCATTTCTCTATAAAAAAATTGTAACGACATAGTCTGACCTTCGACAAGATCTGAAATTTTATTCTGCGTAGGATTATCTGCCAACATCATATTCTGTTGAATAGAACTCGAAAAAAGGTTCATTGCAGGATGTACACTTGGCGTGTTTGGGAATTTCTTGAAAAACTTTATTGATGTATTTATTGGAAATTTATTTTTAATAGCTTCTGTATTCTATAGTATATGAAATCCTGTCATCTTAACCTTCATTGTCGCATTGTGTGTTACAAAGTGTACATGAGTAAATGATTAAATAAAATTAACTTTTATGTGTAAAGACTTCGAGAGCTCTTCCAATAATCGATTGCCAGTTCGGTGATTGTAGATACCCCAAGTTTCGAGCAATAAATTTATCATAAAATAATATCCATGAGCTCCCCGCTGTTCGTGCTTCTGCGGCAGCGAGATAATACCAATTAAGAATCTCCCCTCCCGAAGTCGAAGGTGCCGCTCCCCTCGCTGAACTGCCATAAGTGAGCGGTGAGGCGTGCCTGGAGAGCGAAGTGCGCGAACGCTGGGTGCTCCCGGCACAGACCCCTGCCAAAGCAGCCGCCGCAGCCACCACTACTACCACCACCACCACCACCACCACCACCACCACCACCACCACCACCACCACCACCACCACCACCACCACCACCACCCCCACCACCACCGCCCCGCTGCCCCGCAACACCTCACCACTCACCACCCCACCTGCCCCATCACCTCACCACTGTCCACTCCTCCTCGCCACCATCACACCATCGCCCGCTCCACCACTACCACACCACCATCCCCTCCGCCTTAACCCCCCTCAAGTTGGCCCATGCGTCTCTACCATGCCCTTGCCCCCGCCGCTTCCACATCCCTCGCCACCACATCCCTCCTCACCGCGTCACCACCCCCGAACCCCCATCGCTGCCGTCATTCCTCCAGAGCCCACAATCACCACCGTCCCTGCGCGACACCCCCTCCCCGCCAGCAGTGCTTCCACCACTTCTCCATCGCCGCGCACTCTCCATGTCCCTTCGTGCTCCTCCGGACGCTTTGCCCAAAGACTCAAGAGCCATCAACTAAAGAGGTTCTTTACTCCATGCTTTGGCCTCCTGGCCGTCGCCGCGCCATCCTGCCGCTCGTCTTCCCGTCCTCCCGCGCGCCTCCCTCCTCTCCGTCCCCGCCTCTCGCATTTCGCCTGACGCGCTTCCGGCTCACGCGGCGCGGCGCCGCCCAGGCCGACGCACGTGGCGCGCGAAACACCGCGCCTGCCCTGCCCTGCCCCGCCCCGCCCAGCCACGGCGGGCGCGGAACAACAGTGCATTTCTGGGCCGCCCTGGCCAACGTTTTTATTTACATAAGTCATATTTCACTAGTAAATCAATAAAACATGACGGATAATGAAATTAAAACATTAAACATGCAGTTAATAAATAAAATTTATTTTTTGTTGAACGCTTTCAAATTGCTTGTCGCGTAATAATTCCCCAAACTGTCAGGCAAAAAGAGGGGGAACTCCAGGAATACGGAAATAAAATAATGTATTACAGGCTACTGGATCGACTTCAAAAAGATTTCCCAGACGGAGGAGAATGGCACTTTCCGTGCTTGCTTTTGCTCACAACTAGCAACGACTGGAGAGAACATGGAAATCATCCGAATTGCAGTTGTATGGTGTAGGGGCAGCGTGCGTCATCCAGAATTGTCTTGAAGTCTTCTAGATACTAACGCGCTAGACGTTGCCGACTTTAGGATACGATACATATACTCTGTTCAAGTCATGGGATTATTTTGACAGGTTGTAAAACTGTTTGAAAACAACATCGCTCACAACCACATCGCTCCCCGGTATGTATTCTTCCGTTAATGAGATGAGTCCAGTGCCAACAGATAATTCTTCATTTCAGTGAGCGCAGTTGGAAGTTGGGTAAGTTCCCAAAAGTGATTTTGTTTGTCCAATATCGTCACTCAAAATAATATTTGTAAGATTTGCTACAAATCTTGTCGAATGGCATATGAGAATATTAAAATGAATTCTCTAATAGAGAAACTTAAGTGAGTCGAAGGTAAACAAACAACGCATAATCAACAAATATCAAAAAGCCTCCTCTGTTCACGTCCATCACACTTCCAAATAAAATTTTAATAAACAAATCCTTTAATCCAAGAATAATCCTTGTAAATGGTGTATAGTATTTACGTAAATAGGAGTTTGAACTTTTGAGGAGCACTTTCCTTGAATTATGGCATTATAAATATTGTTTTCTGGTGAACATTTTTCAGTTGCCTCAATGACGAAAATAATGGGACGTATCATTACCCCAACACGCATCGACCTCAAAACAACACACAACCGCGAACAATTGCTCCGTGTTAACCACCGACCAGACTTCCTGAGTAATGAGTGTCAAAATAATATCTCGCACGACTCAACCAATTATGTCACAATCCACATTTCGTGGAACGCGTGGTCACTCCGATTGCGTCATCTGTGGTGAGCAGTTACTCGTTATTCGTACTCGCTGCACGTTGTGGTCAGCGATCTCTCCGGTCGAACAACTACCACTCTCACGGCATCGCTGAGAAACAGAGGTCGAAGCGCATTTCCACGCGACAGCCCCAGAAACAGTGATATATAAAGCATTATTTTACCTTTGAATTGTATGGTTTAAAAAAAAGACTTAATATGCCTGTAACAAGTAATGTCCTTCAACTTCCGGGTCAATGACTCCCATTTCGATTAGTTTCCCTTATCCATTGAGCAAATGCTGAGATGGTCCCTTGATTTGCTTCCAGATTCCCTTCGGGTCAATGACTCACATCTCGATTAGTTTCCCTTATCCATTGAGCAAATGCTGAGATGGCCCCTTGATTTGCTTCCAGATTCCCTTCGGGTCAATGACTCCCATCTCGATGAGTTTCCCTTATCCATTGAACAAATGCTGAAGTGGCCGCTTGATTTGCTTCTGGACATAAACGTAGCTTCACTACTCGCACGTTTTGTTGAGCTTTCCTGTTGCTTATCGCGGTAGGCGTAGAGCTGGAGGTGAGTTCCTATTTTGTTAGCAATGCAGAGAAAATAAATCTGCAGTTTCGTTTTCAAAGAAATTTTCTATAACTCATGAACGAAAATGTATAGTTTTTCAAATGTTGCTAATTTTTGTAATTTTATTATAATTTGGCATATTTTGTTTGTTTTTTTAATCTTTTGTTCATATTTCAACTATTTATGAATAAAATGTTGGGAAAGGATTCTGGAGCTCAATGAAACGTGCGCAGATGATATTCTCTCCCACGTCACGTACATTTTTTACTGATTTTTACTAAATAAATCCAATAAAACACTGCTTAGGTAATTCCTTCGCATCCATGCTGCGAATCGGTAATTGTCTTCTGAGGGGGACGATTCGAAGAATTGCTGAGTGAAACGGAAGTCCATCTTCGCTTCCGCAATACAGAATAAATTAATCCTGAGAATGCTCACGGAAATTTTTTCTTGCCCAATTTCCTTAATTTGAATTCTTTGAGTTAAACTTCGGATTAATTGTACCGCTGGCAACGAGAAATGAATACTCTTCCAGCAAGGGATCCTAAATTCCCCAAAGGAGGAAGACCTTCGGTATCCCCTCTCCCCGCATCAGTTCGCACCCTGCTCGGGTCGGTGTGTAGATCCACAACGTGCTTCCATTTCGTGCATTGGAGACGAATACGGAGTGAATCACATCTAGAAGCACGCTCTCCACTTGGACCGGGAGCTGTAGCCCAGTGCATCAACTGATGTCACTGCAGCGCCTCTGACCGGGAGGTCCTAGGTTCCCACTCCCCACGGCGGCAGGATTTTCGACACTAGCTTTTTAGCTAGGTCGAATTCAGTCGCTGTCTGGAAGAGAAATCTAGCGGCCGACTGCTCTTATAGATAGTTTTCTGTGGTTTCTCCGATCAACAGCAGGCGAATACCGGAGCAGTACCCTACCAAACGGGCCACGGACCGCGCGCGATCTTTCCTTCCTCTTCCTTCTCCTATCCTCTCCTCCTACACACACACACACTAACATGCACTACAGTACCACATATTGCAGGAGACCGGTCGGGAGCTTAGAGCTTGTCCCGGCTGGGGCGGAGCCCCGCTGGTGGGAGAGTCCTGGTTAGGGGGAAACCCCACTAGCCGACAGTAGATCGGCACCGGATCTCGCCTTCCAGCGGGGGAAGATCACCGCCATCCCCCAAGAAAAACATGCACTACACTAACGGGACTAATGACCAAAGCAGGTGACGCGCTCGGAAACACGAAAAATCAATCAATCAATCGATTTGGTGTATGGGAGAGGAATACGGAGTGAAACACATCTAGAAGCACGTCCTCCCCTTGGATCCGGCCGTGGGCGCGCGTCACGCAGCGGAGGGTCCTTCCCCGCGCACGTCGATTCCAGGGCAGCGTGACTGGCGCGAGGCCGGGAAGGACTTCCCTTCGGCGAAGGCGCGCTCGTCACGGCACCCGCGTCAGCAGCTCCGGCCCCGCGGCGGCACTCATCGCCAGCCGGCGCGCTCGGGGAAAGCAGGGCGGGTGTTCCCCAAGGAGGCGGGCGGGGCAAAGGCAAAGGAGGGAATGTAGAAAGGTTGAGATTATTCGCTCAGTCAAAGGATTATAAGGAGTTCGTCAAACACGGTAAAAACGGTGTGTGAAGTATGGGGGATAAGTACAATCTGGGAACTATCGTTTCAGCACCGGAATTGATACCTTTCTCTTTTACTTTACTTCGTTGTATTGTAAATAAATCTAGCATTAAACGTTGTTGGCAACTTTTTGTATGAACAGTTCATTGTGTTTACTGTATTTTTTTTATACTTACGACAGATTGTATTTTCGTAAAATTAACTTTTTTTTACATGATATTTATTTTCATACAGATGGAATTTAGTTTTGAAAATGTGCACCAACCGATTACACATAGAATGCGTCGAAATTGGAAAAATACAAATAACATTTTGTATTGATATCTATGATTCTATTTTCCGATTTAAATATAGTCAATCCCTAAGGTCTGGAACTACAAGGAGAAGTGGATGCTGTCACCCATTGGGAGCTTTAATACAAAACTTGTTAGTCGTAACGAAACTCGCGATTAGATAACTGCGACACAGCTGATATCTGCCAAGAGTCACTTATTTAAATTGGACAATGAAGCCAAAACGGTAAATGAACTGTAGTGCTCAGTAGAACATGGGGATGACCCACATTTTTGTGAATTTGAGGTATTAGCATTAAATAAAACCAAATATTATTCATTTAGTGTAATATGTTATTTAAATCCAATATGGGCTTATAGCAAGTGAACTGTTTTTAATAGTGTAATGAGTTATATTATGAAAGTCCTAGTAAAACCCTCAATATCTCAGAACTAGGTGAGTATGAGATAGTCCCTTGTTCTACTGAGCCCTTCCGTTGAAATGCACTGAAATGTTGATGCTAAATGCCAATCTACAACAGGTCTTCGAGTCTTGGAAAATGTGTACAGACCAGTGACACACAGGATGCAACGAAATTAGAAAACTACAAAGAACACTTTCTATTAAAATCTACGCTTTTGAGGGCAAAAGGGTAAATGAATTATTAATTGCAGGTTACATGAGGAGCGAAGGCATGTGTGGTAGTGTAGTGCATGTAGCAAGCGTAAGTACGTGGTAGGATAGGACAAGGAAGAGGAAGGACAGATCGCGCGCGAACTGTGGCCCGTTTGTTAGGGCACTGCTCCGGCATTCGCCTGGTGTTGATCAGAGAAATGAGGGAAAACTACCGATCAGAGCAGCCGGCCGCTAGAATTCTCCTCCAGTCAGCGACTGAATTCGACCTAGCTGGAAGCTAGTGTCGAATATTCTGCCGCCGTGGGGAGTGGGAACCTAGGACCTCCCGGTCAGAGGCGCTGCAGTGACATCAGTTGATGCCCTGAGCCACCTCTCCCGGTCTCTCTTCGTGTGGAGTGCGAACGCGCACCGCGTTGGCGCCAAGTGAGCCGGACTCGGTCAGTGGCCGCCTCCTCCGCCGCAGAGGAAGCTGCGGTGTGGCGCATTCGGTCAGCCTCGTGATGCAACACCGGTCAGCCTCCTGATGCAACACGCGCGCCCGTTTCGAGAGTCGACGAGCGGAATCCCCCAAGGACGGCGCCTCTCCGACTCAGCCCCAGCAGCATTATTGCTCCACGCTCGTGGTTTCCCCCACCCACCCCACCCCACCCCTCCGAGAAACGTTACACGTTTGCTCTATTTTTCACATTCGTTTCCTTTTCCTAGACAGGATGGCCAACTGCGATGTGTAGTCCTCCCAAGGCCACTTCATTCAAGCCCCCGCCTTTTTTTGTGAATCAGCGAAAACAAACTTTTTTTACTTGTTTTTTTTTTTTTTATTTTTTTAATCCTAAGCCGGTTACCTTCCATACCTCTATGACTTGTATCATGAAGCTGATATTTCTGTTGAAGCAAATTGCTCAAATTATTTAATGATTTCGATCTATCAGTGTTGTCTAAATTTATATTGATTTTTCTGTAGTAACCTGTTTAAAAACCATTCCTTATGTTTTTGTTGTTCGCCAAATTATGTCCTGCTTGTTAAAGAATTCGGTTGAATTGAACTGAATCGACCTTGTTCGATTTTGTAGCTGAACCGTTAAGATAAGGAACATTCGGATGCTGTAGTACATGTTGTATCTAAACCAAAGTAGTTCCCGTGCGAGTAATGACAGTTTAATATGTTCTAATGTAATGGAGCACAAAATCACAAATTTCTTTCATTCTCTTTAATTACCAGGAATGGAAATGGAAAAGCAATGTAGGTATCTGCGGAGTCAGTTGAGTTCGCAGGTTCCGCTACTCTGCTGTCTCCGCCATATTATTCCTAGAACCATCCGAGTTCGTTGTATCCAGGTTGCAGAGGGTTCGCCATCGCAATTTTTGAACATCTCGTTGTGGTTTTCTAACACATTTTTATTTGTAAATAACTTCTTTAGAATGCTGATAGACAAAAGCTTATTAAAATGGCGGCGATGGTGCATTTTCAGCTTTCAAACGTCATCTTGATTTTACGAAGTACACAGCGGCTATCTCGATATCAGACTGATATATAATAGATATTCCTAAATCCTGTTTGCCCTTGTGGAGGAGTTGCAACCGTCGAGTACGTATGGTGAGACAAGTCGAACGATTGGTGGGGACTGCCGCGACGGAGACTGCGAGACAGAGATAGATACGGCAGCGACGGCGACAGCGGCGGCGACGCCCTCTATATTAGGAAGAACCGCGCGTAGCCTCGCCCCGCGGTGCCTCAGGGCCATCGACGCGACGCGACGGTCGGCGCGACGGGGTCCGGCGCGACGGTCAGCGCTCCCGCGGGCGACACTCGCCCATGAACCCCTTGACTCGTCCGCCCAATGCCTTTGCGTCCATAGGGTGACTGACTAGTTCCGGGCGCTTCGAAATAAACAGAACACATGTTTTTTTGTTGTTTTGCGGTGCCTCAGGGCCATCGACGCGACGCGACGAGGGGGTGCATGTTGTTTTTGTGTTTTTAATTTTTAAATTTTTTACGAAAAGATAATTCCCAAAAAAATGTTATTAAATTGCGTTATGAATGAAGAGAATGTCAAATAGGTAGTTGCTTGAATGTAGGCTTGAAGCCTTAGCTTCAAATTGCTTTACAAGGTATGCAAATTCGCAGGAATAGCTACTGCCACTTCAGATCGGTCTATGTTCGGTTTTGTTTAATGTTGACACATGATTTGACGTAACCGCTTCATCGCTCTGACAGATTCAGCATTTCGCACTTCAACAACGTACGCAAACAGGTGGTAACTCTTCGCCCACTACTCCTTAGCAATTGAAGGGGACTTGGTGGGGAGATCGCTGATGCCGCATGCGAACTCTCCAGAATGTCCTGACAATTGTACCCGTACTGATTTACCTCGTCATTAACTCAGGAATCGACATTTTTCAGAGGTGTCATCAATCTACGTATGATCAGCTACAAAACAGTATCCTGAAGACATTTTGAACCGATGGGTTTCGACTGTTTTTCCTGCGGGATTTTTGTGATTATCCGAATGAGTAAAACAAAAATGTGTTCGGAAAAATCTGATCGGGGAAACCGTTCGGGTAAAGCGGTTCGGGTAGAACTACCTCGAACACCGATCTTGTATGGGTGTCATTAGATGTGGGACGAGTATTCGCAATTTCGAATGTATCGCGCGTGGACCTTCAGGCCAAGGCCTGTTGATAAAGGTACAGCTCCGGTATCCGGCTAGGATTCATCGGAATTAATCAACGGAAACGATTTATTAGACCTCTAGAATTTTTATCTAGGCAATGATTAGCTTCTACTCGCCTATTTACTTCGCCTATTAAATTCACCTTCAAACTGTAACCTAGGATTTCCCGTAGGCTTCAGTTGTAGTTGGGTTCCATAAACATCTCGTTTTACCCTCAGTTAAAGAGAAATAACATTTTTCGTTTTTGTTTAAAATGAGTTTTTCTTTCCATAGACGTGTATAAGGTACTGGGAAGTGTTTACATGCCCCAAACAATGGATTTATTACGCGATGAAACATGATTTTTCGAAATCGATACTGCAATTTCATTTTTGATATTGCGTTATTATCGAGACACCAAAATTACTAGTGACACTACTAAAATCGAAAAATTTGACGCAACATCTCTAGTTCCTTCGCACTCACCGTAATCTAGTCGCCGTCTTTTTTTCTAGGACTTTTATCCAGCCAACAGCCGGTTAGCCTTTACGTCCCAATGGAAAGCATATTCGACCATACACTAGAGTCTAGAGGAGCTCTAGTGACTAGACCAACACACTTGCGGGGGGATAAGGTTTTGTGTACGATATAACAAAGGGCGGTTCCAAGGGAAGGTTGTAGGGGTTATGAAAGTCCCTTAAAATAAAATGTTAGTTTACCCTCAGAGGGTAACCTATTTTTCAAAGATATTCATAAATATGCTTCAATGTGTTACACATTTTGTGAATTTGTTTTAATACTATTTACAATAAAATCGATTTATTTTAGTTTTTAAATGTTGGCACAGTCTTTCAATTGAAGTTATTTTTTCGGAAGTATTTAACAACGCTTTGGGAAAATATAAATTTTGCAGAGTTGTTGATTTTCGTTGATGGTTTAAGCACTTATTCTTTATGAAATTTTCGGGTGCATCGTTTGGTTTTTCGGAAAGGGCCATCCTACCGGGATAAAGCAGTCTAATTTTAGAAAATGCACGGAAAATCACCTGATAGAGCCAAGCGCATTGAGTATGGGTATACTAACATTCACAGACTTGTAGTACCATCCTTCATTAGGACTGGGTCATGACCTCAGACACGTCGCCTTTAGGACAGATCTGTGCTTTAACAATTTGTATTGTTTTATTCATCTTTAAGTCTTTTGATTATAAACAGTGGGCATTTATTAGTTCTTCCAAAAATGTAAAACTTCTTAGTACTACTTTAGGAAGGTTTTTGTAGTATGGTTTCGGTCAATAACACGCAAAACGGATTTCAAATAATTTTCAGAGGAAAAATGCGGCCGGAGACAATAAAATCGGAGTCACATCTGCAGCTTCTTTCGTATTTTTGTCATTTATGTGTTGCAGTTTTCAGAAAGAAAAACAGAAAATATATGGTGCACAAAACTCAGAACACAAAGAACCCGAGGGAGTGCACAGGCCAGATTGAAGCATTGAACACAGAATGAAACAAATTAGCAGAAAATCACCATGCATTTGATAAATCGTTAAGTTAGCAAAAGTTGTCAAATGACACAAGTAAAACTCATGTCATAAAGTGTGTTACCTGTACATCTGTTCATAACTTTTGATGAATAATACGAACTACATCAAGTATCTTATAAACCAAGAAATTGGTTTTTCAAATTTTAGCGTTCTAAAATCAATTTTCGTTCAAGAAAATGAATCGTCTTCTACCAAAAGAACGCATTTTAATACAGACTATCCCACCATGTAAATAAAGCTACCTGGCAGACTTCGGGCATAGACTAAGGAGATGTATACTTGAGTTTTTCTAACGTGGCGGATGAGGGTAATATCTCCAAGGTAGAATTCGGCACGACTTTGCGTCTTTCTTGGTCCTGCCGCAAGATGTCGCATGATTGCCACCGCATCAAGCAGTGCTGCAGTTCAAGATACTCTAGCGGCAGGACTGAGAATGATTCAAAAAGTTATGCCGAATTCTATCTTGGAGATACTACCGTCAGCCGTCACGTTAGAAAATCCCAAGTATAGTTCTTTTGTGTTTGGGGCGTCTGTGATTTTTTTTTTTTTTTTAATGTTTCCCCTCCACAGTAACCCTTAAGAGGCGGGAATTTATTTAATTACTGGCGTACAAATTAGGCTGCTGCCTTGCGGCTTAAGCAGCTAAGGGAGAGGTAAAAAAAGCTAATACTAACTAAAGCTAACTTAATTCTAGCTTAAATCTAATTTAATAATTATGTTGTAGCACTTTGGCATACTTAATTTACACGAAAAATGTGATTGTTATTTTTTTCTTAATTCTAAATGTTTTTGTTTGGTTTTCTATGTGGTTCTTTTTCTAATTTATTTTTCGTTCACGCATCATTCATTCATTCCCACAGCACTGCACCGACTTCTGTGGCGTCTGTGAACGCTACACAGTTCGCGCGTTGTTTCTTGCGCCCTTTTGTCCCCGCGGCGCGCTCTCGCGGACAGACCTTGAACGCGGCGCTTGCCCCGATGCGACATGGCCAAGCCACGACGGCGCGCACTGGTGCAATCGGGCCAGCGACTTGGCCTTAATGGCGAAATTCAAAGGGCGCGTTCGGAACTCTGACTTATCAAATCTCGTTTGGAAGGCATTGGAGCACACTACTGTAGTTCCAGAACGGTATTTCAATCATTCTTGTCGTCCTCACGGTCTCGTAAAGCTACCGTTGCTCGAAACACGCGAATTCAATGCGTCTTGTCCACCACTTTTGTTAAATTAAAAAAATGTTTTAAAATTATTTTCTCGCGGATTATTTTCATGTTTCCGAATAGGAGTCTCTTTTGACTACAAGTTAAGTATATTTTGAAGAAAAAGTGTCTAATTCATTAGAATATGATACGGCTGAATTCTAAGTTATGGAGCTTAACAATGTTAGTCATGTATATTATCAATTATATTTTTTGTCCTGCGTATTCCTGCCTCAATCAATTTCTTTATTTATCAAGTAGAATGCCCTTAATCGAATAACACACATATAGCTGCACATACTTGCACCTTTTTATTTTATAGCCACTTCGCTGCAATGCTACATAGTAAGATTTAACACTAGACATCCCGGAAGTGTCTTCGACGCCACAGGGAATTATTTTCTCTGTATATTTTTTCGATTTCTCTTTCTGATAATTACTTTTAATAACAAAATTACTGATATACATTTTTGGAATGATTAAACAGATGTGATCTCCAGAATTCCATAATATGTATATTTTTTATGCACAAAAACATTGAATTAACTTACTGCAACGTGGTGGCCTAGTGGTTCATCACTGGATTTTATCCGGTTTTATTTAAAATGTTTAGGTGTTATCCACGTTACTTGGGCAGAAAGTTATTTCAATGTTTTTTATTTTTTCAAAATTTTATCATTATATTATTCACTTCTTTTGTTTATTTTATACTTTATATCACTGTTCCTCTTTATGTTAATGACTAAATTTTTCCTTTTTGTTAAAGACCCAATGAGGATGGAAAAATACTGTTCTCGAAAGTTACTTTGGGCATAAAATAAATATATATTATTTATTTTTATTATTGTGGTTTGATTATCCCCATACCTATAATGGATTACCACAAGATATCGGCTACCGCCACGGAATTTAAAGGAAAATTATATTATCTTACGTTTTATGTCGTGTATTTCAGTGTATAGTAAAATTCCAGTAATGCGAAGACCTATTATATCTATCTTGTATTACCAAATATATTTGGGGAGAAAAAGAAAGAAATGAAAATTGTCACAATTGGGAAAAAGTTTTTATAACTTAGTACTTGAACGCGTGTTAATGTACTGTTTTTAAACTAAAATAAATTTGCAAATCTGCTATTACATGATTGTGGAAGTTTGGAATCTGATACAAAAAATTGTGACACTAATGAAATTGAAAAATAATAAACGACACATTAACAATCACAACATTTAAAAAACGAATAAAAGAAGATGAACTAGAACAAAGAAATGAGTGTAGGAGAAATTGAATGACATTGCTTCCTTTACATCTCTGGTTGCTCCTGAGTGCAACGTTGATGTATAGGGGTGATAGGAGCTTGATGATGATCACGACTGTCAGTAATGGTATGTGACGTGATCGTACTGTTGTGTTCACCCAGGAGACAAAGAAAATGAAACTGACGAAGAGACGAAAGATTCACTGAGCTTATCCTCCGAATTTACGCAATCGAAGTCTCCAAATTCCCCATTAAGTTCCTATTATTGGAGTTAAACTGTATTTGCAATTGAAAACATCCGAAAGATATCTTAGCGGCGATAGTGTAGCGGTATAATAGCGGCGGCGATGGTGTAGAGGTTAACTACTAGTGGTTACTACTAACTAGCGGTTAACTACTACTAATACTAGCGTATCGGACTGCTATACCCAAGTTTGCGGGTTCAAACCCGATCGAAGCCGTGGATTTTTAATGGCGAAAAAATCCTTCGTACGCCTTCCTTCGGAGGGGAAGTAAAGCCCGCTGTCCCATGTTAGTACATTTACTGCATGTAAAAGATCTTCAAGCCTAAATGACGCCTCTGAGCTAAATTCAAATCGCCTGTTTCGTCACCCAAGTAATACCTTCTTTCTCCCATGATTGGTGAAAGGAGTGTAACGAAATTTGCGTGGTCAGACGGAAGAGCAGGCCTCATGGCCTGAGTCTCGCCACGTAAAATAAGGCAAATTCAATTCAATTCAATTCAATCTTAATAAAGCTTCGTTACGATAGAAAAGTGGGGGGGGGAGGGCTTTCAAAGCAGAGTTTTCGCGCTTCGTATTATTTCTCACATTTGATGATTTCAATTTCTTATCCATAGACAATATTTAGATTGGAAAAAAAGATACGCACGACGCTCAAGGCGAAGAGGTAGTGAAGTACAGCGTTGGAAAGAGCTGTCTCTGTCGTGATGCCGCCTTAGAACGGGGCAGGGGAGAGGCGACGTTGCAGTGGATGCTGGGGGAGGAGGAAAAGGTAGAAGGGGAGAGGCGGCGGAGAAGAATGACCGCGGCGGCAGTGCCCGCTATGCGGTTCTGAGAAGGCGAGCAGCGCCCCGCCCCCTTGCAGGTTCACGGGCGTCGTTGCAGCGCGCGTCCAGCCGCTTTGCCTTTTGCGGGGAAGAAAGGACGCGACGCCGACCCCCGCGCACGCGGAGCGTCGCCACTCACTTCACCCACTTCAGGCGGCGCTCATGGCCGGGAGTGATGCAAAGACTATTAAAACCTCCATGAAAATAGATATTAACTACTAACTATTACTATTACTACTATTACTATTGCTACTATTACTATTGCTACTATTACTATTCTACTAACACTATTATCTTTCTACTAACACTATTACTATTGCTACTAACACTATTACTATTGCTACTAACACTATTACTATTGCTACTAACACTATTACTATTGCTACTAACACTATTACTATTGCTACTAACACTATTACTATTGCTACTAACACTATTACTATTGCTACTAACACTATTACTATTGCTACTAACACTATTACTATTACTAACACATCGCGGGACTAAACAGCGTGACAGTGTTCGAATGTTATGCTCAGAAGCGCGCTTGGTGCAAGTAAGCTGTAGTTGAAATTAAAATGTGATCGTATTCTTAACCGATCACCGCGATGTTGCCGTTTTCGCAAAAAGGATGATAGAGTGGAGAGACAGCTGCTGAAGAGAGTTTTTAAACGTTCCGTATACTAATGAATGTCCATTTCCATTTCATGAATATAAGTATATTGTTTGAATGTAATTGATCGTATTCTTAACCGATCACCGCGATGTTGCCGTTTTCGCAAAAAGGAAGATAATAATAATAATAATAATAATAATAATAATAATAATAATAATAGTGTCTTTATTAATGGCGAGGCTCAGGCCATAGGGCCTGCTCTTCCGCCTAACCACTGATTTACATTTATACAGAGTAGTAACATATAAGAGGGGAGGGAAATCTGTACATTTACGTCTGGGAGTGCAAAACTAGGGACCATCCCGGCATACGCCTTAAGCGATTGAGTAAACCCAGAAAACCTCAATCAGGATGGCGGCTTAGGGCCGAACAGCATTATGATATAGAAATGGAAGAGAAGAGAAATGAGAGAAGGAATCATAAATGAAAATGAAGTAGAAAATACGAACGAGAAAGAAGAAAGGAGAGAGACTAAAGGGGGGACAAACTGTACATTTATGACTGGGAGTGCAAAGCAAGGGGCCATCCCGGCGTACGCCTTAAGCAATTGAGTAAACCCAGAAAAACCTCAATCAGGATGGCGGCTTATGGCCGAAAATTAATATAGAAGAATATGGTATGGATAGTAGTGAAGGTGAAGAGATGAGGCGTTTAGGGAAAGAGTCGTAATGACATAAATGGGAAGACTGTGGAGGAAAAGGAAGGAAGAAATAGCGAAGAAAAGGAGGAAGAAGTAGGTGGAAAAGTAAAATTTATCCAGAAGCGGTACAGAAATGTTACGTTTGGTATACATTAGCACTTTACATAAATATACAAACATTTGTAACACAGAGAAGCACAATAGATGCTAAGTTAATAGTACCAGTAATTTATAATATAATTTTTAAACAAGTAAAAGACAATAAAACTAGTTTTTTAAGACCTATATATTGTAGATATGACAATGATGAGAGTACAAAAATAGCTGTAAGTATTTTAGCATTTATTTGGAGCGTGGCTAATCTCTTTTAAATATTTATTTGAACAGTTTTATTAGGATGCACAGAAAATATGGGTTGTTAATCATTTAGATGGAGTGAGAGGGAGTGAAAATGAGAATAGAGGTGTGAGGTATGGGGTGGAATTTTGAATTTAAAGAGTGAGGAAAGTGCGGCGTTTAGGGGGGCGGTGACCGGGTACTTGGTAGTGGGAAAAGTCTGGAGGATGAAGAGGACATTAATACCAATCTATATGTCGTTATACCTTACCCAAGTATTTAATTCGTTTTTGAATTTACGGAAAGTATTCGAATGTTTTAGACTCGCTGGTAGTTTATTCCAGGCTCGGATAGCTGTAATGGTGAAAGATTTACTGAAAGAAGTCGTGCTGTGACGTGGTACACAGAGCAGAGCTGAACTACGAGCTCGATTTAATTTCAGAGGATTGAAAATACTTTTTAGACGTGTTACATGAGAACCGTGTAAAATTTTATAGAGAAGAAGTAGAGTGAAGTAACCGTCTTTTGTCTAGAGTAAGCATATGAAGTGAGTCAAAAAAGTGCGATACATGGTCGTATTTTCTTAGATCAAAAATAAACCGTACGCATGCGTTCTGTGCTACTTGAAGTTTACGTTGTAATTTAGATGTCATGTTTGTCAGAAGAAAGTCGCAATAGTCAAAATGTGGCATAATAAGTGATTTAATGAGTGTCTCACGTGTACTAATTGGTAAAAGCGTTCGCAGGCGTTTCAGCGAATGCATTGCGGCAAAACTTTACGGCATGTTGAATCTACTTGCGAGTTCCGGCTGAGGGTGTTGTCAATAAACACTCCTAGGTTCTTGACTTCGGAACACCAGGGTAGAACGGTGTCATTTATATAAATTTTAGGCAAGGTAGAAGATGATATTTTATTCACAGTGCTTTTTGAACTGATAATCATGCACTGTGATTTATTTGGGTTTAATTGTAGGCCTAATGACGCTGCCCATTTGTTTAAGGTTATCAAATCTTCGTTAATTTTATGGCGAGTGAGAAGAGTTCAGACGGTGGCCACTTAGATATATCTGAAGATCATCCGCGTACATTTGATGACTGCAATATTTAAGTGCATTTCCCACATCGTTTACATACATTAAGAATACTAGTGGTCCTAATACAGTGCCTTGGGCAACTCCGGTTAAGTTTTAAGGCCCTTGAGCTGCGACTACCGGACACCACTCTTTGGGTTCTGAAGTTAAATAGTTAAGAAACCATGTACGCGTAGGCTGTGCAAATCCCATGATTTTTAGTTTTGCAAGTAAGATGTCGTGATCTACTGAGTCGAACGCTTTGCTGAAATCCAGAAGAATTAACATAGTTATATTACTGTGATCTATAGCTGTTCTCGCATCTTCAATAACATTCAGTAGCGCAGTACCAGTATTCCTGCCGGAACGGAAACCTGATTGCTGATCGTTTAAAAGTGATTGGTTTTGGAGATACAGTTCAGTTTGCTTACGACGACTTTTTCGAGTACTTTAGAAATAGTCGGGAGGATGCTAATTGGGCGGTATTCAATAGGGTTTCTGGTTGATGCTTCTTGGGAATAGGATGCACGAGCGCACTTTTCCAAGATAAAGGATATTGTCCGCTCATTAGAGAGAAATTTACTATTTCGGTAATGATTGGATAGGTCACATCTAGGCTATTTTTAGCAGTTTGGCATTTATATCATCGGTACCTGAAGCATTAGATTTGAGACTTTGAACTATTTTTATTATATCCTCATGTTCCACGGATGAAAAGAAAAATTCGTCCTTGAATTTTGTTTCTGAGTTTTGGAGAAGCGCGAGGATTGACTCTTCAAGTTACAGTCAAATGAAGGAACGTTACTTACAAAATTATGATTTAGAGATTCTAGGGGAATATTCATTTCAATTTGGGGAGGAGCTTTACCTATTCCTAGATTTTTCAAATTTTTCCAAATCGTTTTCGAGTCGCGGACTCTGCCAAAGGTGGTGTGGTAATATTTTATTTTAGCGTTGCGGCATTTCTGCGTAACTAAATTTCTGAGCATTTTGTACTGTTTTTAAGTAGTTCGCATTTAGTTTTCCGGAAAATAGCATGAACTGCATCTCGTTCTTTCATTAAATTCCGAATTTCATCAGTTAACCATGGTGCAGGAGGACGAGTTACGCGTGATATTTTTAAAGGCGCGTGCCGGTCATAGAGTTGTATTATTAAGTTACTGAAAATCGCCACTTTAGCTTCCAGCGATTCTTCTTCGTGGACAAGGTGCCATGGAAGTGTCAATCCATCTACATTAAATGCTTGTTTATCGAATTTTGAAAAATCGCGGTATTTGATTAAGTGCGGTGTGTATTTAGGACATTTCAGATTGTAAACGAGATAAATTAGATCGTGTTTTGAAATCCCGGAACGGGAAATTGACCGTGATTTCGAACTTTGTTTTTATTAGACACTATTATGTGATCGATCCAAGTTTCCGTGCTCTTTGAGTGGTGTGTAGGTGCTAGAGGTAAGATTTCGAGGCACATGCTGTCGAAAAAGCGCGTAAACTGCTCTGCAGAAGGAGAGGCTTTTAATAAGTTATGGTTAAAGTCACCCATTACAATAATATGTATGGTAAAATTGTGTATTGCATATAAATTGTGTAGACGTGTATGCTACAAATATTATTATGAAATTCTCTAAATTAGCTAGCAGTAAGCTGCCAGAGTGAGAGGCTGTATGCCCAAACGTTATGTATTAAAAAAATATGCAACCCCCGGAAAGGGAAAAATTGCCGAACAGGAAGAAAATAAATAAAAAAGGAACGATTTAGACATGCAGTGTCTTGGAGGTGCAATTTAATAAATCGTTACCGCCTTACGTGGCTCGGAGCGTCAATTGATGCGACTGCAGTGCCTCTGACCGAGAGGTCCTAGGGTTCGAGTCCAGCGGATGGCAGGATTTTCGATACTAGCCAAATAGCTAGGTTGAATTCAGGCGCTCTCTGAAGGAGAATTCTAACGGTCAGTTGTTCTGATTGGTAGTTTTCCGTGGTTTCTCCCATCGATATAAAGTGAATGCATATAATGCTTTGGAACATGAAACCAGTACTGTCATTTCAAATATCTTAATAAATATGAGAAACCCAATTTCGGTGTGTCGTTAAATGTCCATTCACTTAGTTTGTACTTTGCCCTTTCATGTGCTACTTCACTTTTTTTCCATACTTGCCGCTATTTCACAAAATAAATAGTTGCCATTACGTATGCCTCAACCCTCGTACATGAAAATGATTGACCCATTGTGCTTAATCAATAACTGTTCTGAGCCCTGCATTCTGAATTCAACCAACTGAATTACACTACAGTTTTCTTTTAATTTTGCTTAGCCTTTTCCTCACAATCAAGTACTTCTGTTCACCCTTGAAAATCAAAATTGTTTTTTTTATCACAATGTGACTATGTCACAACATTTGTGTAAGATTAATTATTTGCATACATTCAACTTATTCACGAAATTGTTACTACTGAGTTATGTGCATAGTTATAAGTAAACTACATGATCAACCGTACAGTTGTTGCTTTTCTCACCATATTTATGTTGTTGGCGTCAAGATATGAAATGCTCATCTTGCACTCACCAGTATTTACTAATGGTTTTCTTAGATTATTCCCAACGGTTTTTGCTTCAACTACCTGCAACATCTGAAAGCAGGTGACTTCCCCTTTTTCCTTTTGAACGTCTAGTAACAACCTCCCCAGGTATCCAGCCTGCTGTTAGTGTGAACCTTTCACATCGGCTTTGCCCCGCCCTTTACTTGAGAAGGATTAAAGCTGTTGTTCAAGGTGGCGGCGCTGAGAACTTCACCGAAGATGACTCACCCGTCTGGCAGCGATGGCAAGGGAGTGATACAGGAAAAAGAAAGGAGAAAAAACTGACAACTTCTAACAATTTTTTTGGATTATATATCCAATAATTTATATTAACTTAGCTAACATCTGATTAAACACACATTATTTGTGTTGTTCATACTTGTGGCGACTCTCGCGAATAATAATAATAATAATAATAATAATAATAATAATAATAATAATAAATTCGCAGTACGAACTGTTCATTAACTAAATCTATCAATCACTCGTTGTATGCAAGCAAGTGCCAGTGCAATAGTCTGGAACCGCCCACCGTGAGCTCCAGCACGCACTCCAGGATGCAGGGAGGGTGGCATTCAGAGGTGGTTAGGTGATTGCACCTTCCTCTATCTGCGGCTTCCGTGTGGGTCCTGCCTATTTATTTTCTTACTTAATGTCAAAACAGTTAAGAACTGTGTGTGACGTACCATCTGTGCATGTTTTCTTGAGCTCTGGGATCCTCACCCTAATCCATACACTAGTGTTTTAAGTTGAATTATGAATACAGGTAGCAACGAAAGTTTTGGCAAGATTTGATAAGAGAATATTCTCTCTCGTGTAATAATAGTAGTTTATGCAACTAGTTTATAATATATAATATAACAGTATAATATTCTGAGTTATATAGAGAGTTTTCAAATTTATACATATGCACTAAAGCAACTAGTTGCGAACACTATTTTTTGCATTACATCATTATAAATTTATAAGAGAATCAATGTTAATTTTGGGAAACTATTTTGTGACGTAACGGTTATTTGACGTTGTTTTTTCATTTGGCCCTACCTCCCCACGATTCTCTCGCTGCGATTGGCTGAATGTATGATTATTCGTGCCATTAACGACAACTAAGTCATAATTTGTGTCCTTATATGTTCTTTTATGAACAATTTCTTGTAACAGAAAGGTCGTTTATAACGCTAGAATACAAATGATAATAATTCACAAGCAAATCAAGTACAGATTTTGTCTATTATCCCTTATTGTGCCTGTATCGCGCTGTGCCCTAACTGTTGGCCAACACCATCGCTTTGCATCGGACACATAGCTTATACTTCGGATAAAGTGAGAAATTGGCCAATTCCCGATTAATGTTCACATTATCCAAAACCACTGTATGAAGTCTGAAGTTAAAACAGCTTTGAAGCTTGCTTCGAACTTCATCTGGATGAAGTTGACTTTATCCAACACTCCAACTCTATGGTTCTGATGTTCTCTCTAGATGACAGCTAGCACTTTTTTTTTTTTTTCTCGCATTTTGAAATTTTATGTTGGCTCTCTCAGGTTACACCTTAAAGGTGATGTCGAAAAGCAGCACAGCTCTGCTTCCTTAACACGATGGTTGCTATGTGAGACCATGTGGTCTCATATGGGGTCTTTTTTGTTTTTCGTACGAGACCTTATGGACTCATGCAATGACAGTCTACAGGGTTAGTCTGAAAATAATCGATAGTGCTTCCACCTACTACGATTCGTCGACTGCTATGAGCGCGTCAATTGATATGGTCATTATTCCCATAAGTGTAGTGCATTTTTTGCTGGAGAAGGCGGCGGTGTCCTGTTGACTGGAGAGATCCGGCGCCGTCATACACGTGGGGCTTGAGTTTTCTCGTTCAGTTATCTCCGACCTGCCGGGCACCGCCCCCTGATTAAACAAGCTCTAAGTTTCCGACTGGTTGTTCCATATGTGTGGCAGTGTAGTGCATGTAAGTGTAAGGGTGTGAAGTAAGGGGAGAGGATAGGACCAGGAAGGAGAAGGAAAGATCGCGCACGGTCCGTGGCCGTTGTATTAGGATACTGCTCGTGCATTCGCATGGTGTTGATGGGAGAAACCACGGAACACTACCGATCAGAGCAGCCGGCCGCTAGAATATTCTTCCAGACAGCGTGTGAATTCAACCTAGCTATGTAGTAGTGTCTAAAATTCTGTCTCCGTGAGGCTCAAACTCTAGGATCCCCCAGTTAGACCCGACAGTAACATCAATTGATACCCAGAGCCACCTTAACCGGCGAAAAGATTACTCAGAAACTCAGAAAACCGGCTGGGCGCGGGGGAGAAGAGTTAGATACGATCGCGTTCCAACGAGCCGCTATATGTTTGATAATGGCTTGAGCGTCTCCGCTTTTGAGGTCGAGTTGAAACTGCTTCCTGCGTTACATTTTCATCGCAGCACATGTGTGAGCTGCGCCCCCCCCCCCTCAGCGGTTCGCGAACAACCGCGCGTTGTCTCGGCGGCTCGGCTTCTCTCGCGCCGTTTCCCAAACGCGGCAGAACTATTTGCGCCCCCCCAAGATTCGACATGTCTGAGTGAAGGCAGCGCCGTGGCGAACATACGACAGGGAAATGCAGCAGTGCAATGTGAGTGAATGGGTCGAATGAATGGCTTGTATATATTGTAAACTAGTGGCCCGCAGCAGCAAAAACTGCTACTGTAATGTGCCTGGAAAATTGCGCCCTCTGAAATTGGCTGTTCTGAAAAGGCACACGTGAATACTTCTTCCTGCCGCATGCCATCAGACGAGTAGTTAAGTAGTAACGCGCGGAGAATGACATAAAATCGCAATATATCAGGTATGAGAAAGTGCAGATTAACACAAATATTTGCATTTTTTAGTCAAGTATGTTTCATTGTATTTGTCCCCGAATTTCGCGGTATCTAACAAAACCGTAACCTCTCTAATATGGCTGGTGATCGCGTTTTTTTTTCAATTTCTGCGCGCATTGAAAATTACTCTCCTAGAAATAGTGTCTGTCAACCCTGTGTAAATGGGAAAACTAGATCGGCGAGAAACGAAACAAATACATAGAACAATTCCGAGCTTTGCACTACAATAAAAAAATTAAAATTCAATTTAGATTCGCTGAAGATAATATTCATTAATTGATTCTAAGCACACATTAAATAAGCATTAGTATATTTAAGAAAATGCCCACCCTTCAGTTGCTCCCGAAAGACAAGGCTGTTCCGCAACATAAACCAATAAATTCCGGTCTTCACCAGTCTACAGAAAGGGCAGTAAAACAATAATAACCTAAGGACACTTGGCAGTGAACAGAGGCGAACCTCCCTATAGTTTTTCATTTATTTAAAGTAATTTTACATAGAAAATATATCAATTACACTTTTTGCACTCTAGATTACAATATCAGGAGACCCACTTCCTTCTCTGCAAATGCTACGAATACTACGTCACAATGCTATCACTGTGCTGCACAAAGACTGCGTCTTTGTACACATAAAGTACCACAAACAATGAACTGTGAGATAATAAGTGTTTTGTTCTGTTAATCGTGTTCCTAACATTCTTTAGCATTGATGTATAGCATTTTGATTCCATGGTCGGGCCCACCGCCGAGTCAACTATTGTCAGCTGCCTAGTTTGACATTGCTGAAATGTGCTGCCAATTACACTACACGGATATCCCAGCCAAGCACCATCCCAGTCGGGGAACTCTAAACTTCCGACTGGTCTTCGACATGTGTTGTGGTGTAATGGTTGTAAATGTGTGTGTGTGTGTGGAGGTGAGGATATGACAAGGAAGAGGAAGGAAAGATCGCGCGCGGTCCGTTTGTTAGGGTACTGTTCCTGCATTTGCTTGATAACGATGGGAGAAACCACGGGAAACTACCGATCAGAGCAGCCGGCTGCTAGAGTTCTCCTCCAGACAGCGACCGAATTCGACCTAGCTCACAAGCTAGTGACGAAAATCCTGCCGCCGTCGGGACTCAAACCTAGGACCTCCCGGACAGAGGCACTGAGCCACCGCTCCCGGTAAGTTGTTGGGAACAATGCCCTTCCATACCGGACAGATGGGCAGGAGAGTTTCTGCGAGGACGCCTACCTACCAGTGATCAGCAACACACGTGACTACCTGCGAGTGTGCGGACCGATGTGGCACGTGCGGTAATCTAGCATCTGCCTAATCAGGCCATTAGAACGGTATGTGTTGCTTCTGGAATGTTGTGAACTCGTATGTACTACTATAGTTTTCCATGGTTTCTCCAATCAACACCAGGCGAATCCCGGAGCAGTACCCTAACAAACGGGCCACGCGCGATCTTTCCTTCCTCTTCCTTCTATCCTATTCTCTTATACACACCTACACTAACATCCATTACACCACTACACATGCTTGAGGGCAGGTCGGAGACTTAGAACTTGCCCCGGCTGGGACGGTGCTCCGCCGGTGGCAGATACCTGGTTGAGGAAAACTCCGCTAGTTGACGGTAGGTCGGCACCGGATCCCGCCATCCAGTGGGTGAAGATCACCGCAACCTCACGATGAAAAACATGCACTACACTTACGGGACAAATAACTTCTTCAGTTGACGCGCCAGGAATCAATAATCAATCAATCAAAATCCAACAACTTCCACCAATTCTATGTCATTTTCGGGCATTTCTCCCATGAAGTACCAAGGCATGAAGGCTAAAGCAGGTTTGGCCGGGACTAAAGCACGTTTGGACGGGACTAAAGCACGTTTGGACGGGACTAAAGCACGGTTGGAGGGAATGAAAGCATGGTTGGAGGGACTGAAGCACGGTTGGAGGACGAAAGGACGGTTGGAACGGGAGTAAAGCACGGTTGGAGGGAATGCACGGTTGGAACGGGAGTAAAGCACGGTTGGAACGGGACTAAAGCACGGTTGGACGGGACTAAAGCACGGTTGGAACGGGACTAAAGCACGTTTGGACGGGACTAAAGTACAGTTGGAGGGGACTAAAGTACGGTTGGAGGGGACTAACGCACGGTTGGACGGGACTAACGCACGGCGGGTTGCAGAACCAACGAGGGATGCTCTGTCAGGCGTTGCCGCTGGGCGCGTGGGCCGGGGGCGGTGGCGCTGCGGCGAAGGGGCATAAGCGCGGGAAACGTGGAGCGCCGCGTTGAGCGCTGCGTTCGGTTTCAGCCTCTAACTGCTCATTTCCTCAATTCGCTTAGCGTCCACCGCCGTATCCGGCAGCCCGAGCCGCTTCGGGAAGCGCCGGGACAGGCATTGGGGCATTTAGCCCTGCGCTGTTCTCTCTTGCGCGCGTGCGGATGCCTTTTATTTTTTTGCCTTCTCGAGTGGTTGGTATTTGTGGGTCAACATGCACGCGGATAACAGACCTAGTGACCCGAAATGGTCTTGATGAATGTAATGAGGAGATGCGTATTCAGAAACTGGAATATTCGATGTTGTTTTTATAATTGTAAATCTTTAAATCATAAGGAATACTTGAAGATTTTCAATTACAACTGGTCTGTAATATCGTGTCATGCTTTAAAATAATGTTTCAGAGGTTTTACTTTGTCATTCATGTAAGATATTCACGTAACTTATCTCATAGTATAATGTTCCTTTTCCACTTTCATCATTTATGCTTATGTATGGTATTCTCTCTAATTAAGGTAAAATTTCTTAGAATTTGATTTCTTTATAGTTCGGCTAGAATGGTGTGACGTGAAAAAGTAAAATGTGTAGTCAGCTGCCCGAGGTAAGACGTTTTTGAAGTGGTGATATCCAAATATTTAAGGGCTTAAATACCATTAATATGTACGCGATTGAATAACTCAGAACATACATAATTAATAAAGGTTTAAGAATAACACCACCATGCTCAGAACATAGCGTACTGTAACGCCCTTGGGCAAGGAGGACATGTTTACCTCTGCGTTTGAAATGTGCTTTTTTTTCTATACTTTCTTCACTTGCAGTTACACCTGAGATGTGCTTGTAGAAATTGCTTTCTAAGAATGAAGCCTCAGAAGACGGATCGAGAAGTTTCTGCAATCCATAAAGGCAGAGCGACGATTTTTGCCTTAATCCTTGAAACAAGACTTATTGTTAAAATGAAAGGATATTTTGACTGGAAATAGGGTGTACATGTTAGATTATTTAAATCTTTTATCAATGAGAAGGTGTATATCAAGGTTAAACATATATATGTAGCGGCACAGACCACCACGCGGTATTTCGGCCATCATCCCTTGCAGCCACAGGAAATCAAACAAAGGGACGGAAATGCCTAACGCTTGTCAAACCCACGCCAAGGAAAACCCCTGACGTCATGGGAAGGGCGCGACTCGTCTGGTGAAAGGGCGCGAAGGCCTACGTCACAGGGCGGTTAATAGATGAGACAAGTCACGTGACGCACAACCCGATGCGTGATTGGCGGAGAGCCACCGCGTCATCATGACGGGAGAGGGAATGGCGCGTGCAATAAATAGGGAGAGAAGAGCTTCCACCTTCTTCTTATTTGAAAATCTTCGGTGAGCGAGCTTCTGCTTTTTCTGAGTCGGAACTGGCTCGGCTCCTCTGGGTATCGCGTCGCCGTATGGCTGCCGAGTGCCGCTATCAGTGTCTCGCGCTGAGGCGTTAGCCGCCGAACGTGAACTGGTGCAAGCGTGGACGTTACCGCGTGTACGCACGCAATCGTGTCCGCCCCACATGTGCGGGCCCACCACCTACCAGCGCCGATCACGGAGCATTCGGGTGAGATCGCCAAATAGGGCAACCGCCCACGAACATTTAAAAGTGGAGAGAAGGACGGTTGAGAGAGAGAGGAATAGATCGTCAGAGCGCAGTAGGCGTAACTTATAATATAATACTGATATGATGTATGGGGCATAATTGTTTATCTTGGGTGGGTATTAGTAATTAAAGTAATATTTATTATATAATCAGCTCGTTTAATGACTGAAAACCAGAATCCAGTCATGCATGTCTCCCGAATCCTCTGCCAGCGTCTATAAGTGGCTACGCAGGTGAGTTCTCACTACCACTGGCAGCCGGGCAAGCAGTCAGCCCACGTTGGACAGGGCAGAAGCTCACAAATATATATATATATATATATATATATATATATATATATAGTTTAAGTTTATATATATATATATATATATATATATAAATAAATCTGTACATAACAAACTCAGTTATTGAGTACCACTTGAGAGATTAGCCTTTTCCTACCTGACTTGAAACTTTAAATTTTAGTTACAGCGGTATCCCTGGAAAGTACGAAGATCTAAGTGTCCTTTGTATTGGGATTGCGATAAGTGACCTTTCTATTTTTGTGGGAAATTCTGTTACGAGGAGCAGATGACGCAAATATGCATCTTCGTGACAGCTAACCGCGAGTGTCCTGCCATCTGTTGTACGCAACTACATGAAAGACGAAAGAACGGAGAAGTTAGTACACTGCCACTTTAAATTATATAATACAAGGCTCGTTTGTATTTTGTCATATGCATTTCATGCAGACTTGTCCCAAAACATAATATCCTGTAGGTACGTGAAAATAAAATCCTCTTTTGGATTCTTTCAATCTCCAGTTTGAAAGGTCTCATTTGACTTTCAGAACCTTCTAACCCTTACAGCGGTCGTACCAGTCTAGAATATTAAATTCAATATGTTATTCCTTCGTATTAATATTAGTATGCCTAATTCACATTTTTAGGCATACACTGTCAATGCCAGAAACCAATGTACCACCTGTGTTGTGAGTAACACATCTGAGGTGTAAGTTGACTTTAGTTACTTCAAACTCCTTACCCCTGTGTCACAGCTCTATTGTGTATGTTCTGATCTTAATAAGAAAGTTAATAGATAATTAAATATGTGCGAAATAAATTGTAAGAATAGCTCAAGCATTTTTGTAAATATTTCAAACTTCAGTTAAATTTAATACAAATTAACGTCACTTGAAAGTTATATCGTACGCCAATTATCATTTTCTTCTATGCGAACTATTAAGCCCATTGCAATTACATCTATATTCATACCGTTGATGGACAGGGAGCAGTATTGTGTTGTTAATTGTGATTTTTTATAATCAATCGCGTTTTTGTATTATTCGCTAGAGTGATGAGTGTCTGGCTGAACAAAGATGAGGAATGTTGGAAAAAAGTATTTTCATTAACAAAATGTTAATAATTGTTTTATGCTTTGTTTTGAAGTTTTTGGAAACTTTCTTGATTATGAAAATGTATTGTTTGTATCGCAGTAGACAGTCTACCTCTCAACTGCAGAAGTTGTCATTTTTTTCAACTTTTTTAAAATGCATCATTATTAAAATTCACGTCTAAGCTCTATAATACATAGGTGTACGTTATAATTTGAAGTTCTAATATTCATATTTTGGAAATAAAGAGGTTTCGGGAATTTCACAACAGTACCTCGTATACTTGCATATCATAAAAATTATAGTAAGAAGGTAATATAAAGACTGATTCTGTAATGAATTCTCATTCCGACTTTTGAAAATCGAAGGTTGATACGATATGCCGTGGCTTGTTTACTACAAAATCTCATGTGCAAACAAAGGAGTTCAATGATGTTACTTTCTGTTGTGATTCTTTGCACAAAACTGACAACTGACGTAGGTGCAAAGCAACTCGCGCCTGATTTCATCTGCATTAATAATAGTCAAACGAATAAGAATTTAATATTTAATGAAATTATTTCTGCATAAAAGAAAGCCTCTCTCCCCTCAAGCTGCTTAAGCCGCAAGGTAGCTTAATGCACCCGACTTACGAAAATAAATTCCGCCTCCATAAGGGTACTGGGGAGGGGATAAAAGTTTATTGCAGTGCTTTGTCGTTTCGAAATTCCGAACCGTGCGCTAATCGGTGTCTCGTACGTAAAATCGAACTCATCCTGTGATAACCTGCTTCCTGGCATCGTGACGTTAATAACGATTATTTCGGGAGGATTTCAAATCTAAGAGCCCCCAGCTGGTATTCGCCAGCAGCCAGGCACGTACTACTACGGACGTTAACTACTGTAGAGTTGCCATTTAAAAGTGTGGACATAGTTTCGTTACGTCATAACTGCCGCGGCAGTGAGCTTGGGACCGCCACATTAATAGGCACCGTGCCAGCGAGAGTTTAAGTTGAATATTAGCATATATTTATAGTCTGCATAGTTGCATATTAGTTATATATTAGTATAAGTTGAATAAGCAGTCTAAATAGTTATTATATGTAGTTCTTGAAGAATCCATGGATTAAGCACTGCACTCCCCTTTTCTTTTCTGTGGTGTTTTTACAATCAAAGCCATTTACCGCTAGAAATATAACGGTTTCTATTTCAGCCGTGAATTTGGTAAGGATTTCTCAGTAGAGCTGACGACCTATAATCCGGCCGTGCACCAGTGCGGTTCGACCAGTAATCCTGACGCCTGAATGCGAGTGACAGTTTCAAAAATAAATAGCACTTCAACACGGTCTGAGGAAAGCGGTATTTCGGCATCTGATATTCTTACATAAGAGACTGCAGGGAAGAGGTAGCACTATTGTGTGTTTAATTACAAATTTAATGTTAGCATTAATAATGTAATTTTACATTTAATTTTGTTACGTGACGTAACGCTTTTACTTTCTGAATCGTTGTGTACGTGCAGTATACCGTAAGCTTTTTCTTATAAGCTGACTCTTCATAAAGTATCTGCACGTGCAACTTTCTATAATTTTCTATAATACGTTCACACTAGTCTATTTTCTTATTCTCAAGTACTGTACTGCGAATTTTTGGGTAATGTTGACTGTTAACAGAGGATTAACAGATAACAAAACTCGATTCAACAACTAAGTTCGACGATTTGTTACTTCACATAGGTAATTTTTCAAAGGCTCAATCTAAGAGAATGTGGAACCATGTTAAAATTAATAGTTGATTTAAAATTTAGATAAAATCACAAACATAGTCAATTGTGTTCGTAAGGTGGTGCTGACACCAGGCCGAAAGAGAATGAGAAAGGAGAGAGCCTATGACGTAATCTTCCTCAACACTCGAGGTCAGACTAGCGATAACTATAACACATCGTCAACATCACCAATTCATGATCTCATCAACACGTGGAGAACACGAAATCGTGAGATCTAAAGCCTCGTCATCTATTTGGGCACTGCGGCTTGCCTACCCGCTGCGCCTTGCCCTCGCTTGGGAAAGGCCGCGCCGGCTCGCCAGCCGCGCTCGCGGGTGAATGTAAGGGCACTCCATGAAAGAAGCGCGTCTGTCTCGTTGCAGATCCTGCCCAAGATGGACTCGAACGCGTCGCCGTGCGACGACTTCTGGAAGTACGCTTGCGGCAGCTGGCTGCGCGCCCCCGCGCCGCCGCGCCCGCTCTGGAGCCTCGCCGAGGAGCAGCGGCTGCGATGTGAGTCCGCGGCGCAGACAGACACACGGACACGCACGCACAACAGACAGACAAATGGACACGCACACACAGCAAGACAAATGGACACGCACACACAGCAGACAGACAAACGGACTCGCACACACAACAGACAGACAAACGGACTCGCACACACAACAGACAGACAAACGGACTCGCACACACAACAGACAGACAAACGGACTCGCACACAACAGACAGACAAACGGACTGCACACAACAGACAGACAGACGGACCGCACACACAACAGACAGACAAACGGACACGCACACACAGCAGACAGACAAACGAACACGCACACACAACAGACAGACAAACGGACTCGCACACACAACAGACAGACAAACGGACTCGCACACACAACAGACAGACAAACGGACACGCACACACAACAGACAGACAAACGGACACGCACACACAGCAGACAGACAAACGGACACGCACACACAACAGACAGACAAACGGACACGCACACACAGCAGACAACAGACAAACGGACACGCACACACACACAGCAGACAAACAAACGGACACACACAGCAGACAAACGTAGCTGTAGGAAGACGCCGAAAAAAAATAAAACTTTTGTAATTTTAAAAAATTCAGAGTTAACCGTTAAGTTCTAACCTGTCACCTTTAGAAGTGTATTTTGCTCTTAACTTACAAGGAATGTAAAGAAAAAATTTGGAGCCATTTTTGAGAAAACTTCGAAAATGTCCGGGGAACTTTATGTAAAGTACCCCCAAATT
The DNA here is from genome assembly GCA_964035755.1 of Teleogryllus oceanicus. Taxonomy (NCBI): domain Eukaryota; kingdom Metazoa; phylum Arthropoda; class Insecta; order Orthoptera; family Gryllidae; genus Teleogryllus; species Teleogryllus oceanicus. Next base: position 179,074,538 of record CAXIVR010000003.1, read on the forward strand.
TTAAGGAATGTTTTTCAAAATTTCAAAGCTTCAACTAGAGACGGATCGACATAGGATTCTTCACGTTGGAAAAGATCCTACTTGTGGTTTAGACACTAGTAGTGTTTTTTATTTATTTATTTTTAATTTGTTGCGTCCACTCCTTGACGCAACGCGTCTCCATGCCCTTAAGGGGCGTTGAGCGCTATGCCCTTGGGAGTAATCCTCCATTAATATGCTTTATTTTTAATATTAGTCAGTCTCGTCGTCGCGTCAGTGCCTTTATCCACTGCCAGGGCTCGACGCCGTTAGATCGGGTTCCCTGGCCGGTCGCAACCACGAACCCGCGAGTCTCGATGCGCTAACCTTCGTGACTTCACGGGCGTATAAACGCATTCGGCTAGCGCCGCCAGGTTCACGGACGGACGTTTTGCTTCTTGGTTTTCGGCATCAGGACTCACAAAACAGGGATTCTGGCTCACCACGTGTTGGGTTTCTCTTGAATTTAGCTAACTGGTTTTATGCACTTTGTCGCCGCAGAGCAGGCAATGAATTTTTCCATGAGTGTGATTATAATGCTGACTCTTTCCTGCCCCCCTCCTCATTTCTCTTCTTTCTCTATCTTCTCTTTCATCTTCTCCTTCTCTCTCTCTCTCTTTCTCTCTCTCTTCTCTTTTCTCTCTTTCTCTTCTCTTCTCTCTCTCTTCTCTCTCTCTTTCTCTCTCTCTTCTCTCTTTCTCTCTCTCTTTCTCTCTTCTCTGTCTCTTTCTCTCTCTCTCTTTCTCTCTCTCTTCTCTCTCTCTCTCTTTCTCTCTCTTTCTCTCTCTCTCTCTCTCTCTTTCTCTCTCTCTTTCTCTCTCTTTCTCTCTCTCTTTCTCTCTCTCTCTTTCTCTCTCTCTCTCTTTCTCTCTCTCTCTTTCTCTCTCTCTCTTTCTCTCTCTCTCTTTCTCTCTCTCTTCTCTTCTCTTCTCTCTTTCTCTCTCTCTCTTTCTCTCTCTCTCTTTCTCTCTCTCTCTTCTCTCTTTCTCTTTCTCTTTCTCTCTCTCTCTCTCTTTCTCTCTCTTTCTCTCTCTCTCTTTCTCTCTCTCTCTTTCTCTCTCTCTCTTTCTCTCTCTCTCTTTCTCTCTCTCTCTTTCTCTCTCTCTCTTTCTCTCTCTCTCTTTCTCTCTCTCTCTTTCTCTCTCTCTCTCTTTCTCTCTCTCTCTCTTTCTCTCTCTCTCTCTTTCTCTCTCTCTCTCTCTCTCTCTCTCTCTCTTTCTCTCTCTCTCTTTCTCTCTCTCTCTCTTTTCTCTCTCTCTCTTCTCTCTCTCTCTCTTTCTCTCTCTCTCTTTCTCTCTCTCTCTCTCTCTCTCTCTCTTTCTCTCTCTTCTCTCTCTCTCTCTTTTCTCTCTCCCTACACACATTTGCATGAATATGAATGCTGTGTACAAGTACTTTTTCATTTAAATTTTAATTATTGTCTAAAAACAAATGACTTTCCAATTATGTTTTTAAAATGGCACCCTTTTTTTCTTCCATAGATCGAGAACATTTACGTACTTTGGTGACCACACTACCGTACCCAATGGATCCAACTACTAAAGAATGGAAATTACAGCACTTGTATGAGTCCTGTATGCGCCTTGATAGTATTGAAACAGATGGAACAAGACCTTTAATAAAGTTAATTTTTGAATTAGGTAAAACTATTGAAATATTTGTTTCATAAATTAATGGAATTTGTAGTATGTGTACCACTAAATACATTCATGACTTTAGGAGGTTGGATTGTTCTTCCTGATTTCCATCCTGGAGCATGGAATATGGAACGTACAATAGTAAAATTATTTGAAACACAACAGATCACTCCGTTTTTCCAAATAGATGTTGTCCCCGATCCTCGGAATCCATCAAAAAATATAGTGAAGGTAAGTTGAAATGAAAAGAAAAATTTTTAATATTATGTTGATCAGTATTATGTTTATTTGTAGTTCTGAATTGAGAAAAAAATGTCTTAATAAGAAAATGTTTTTTTAAAATTTTTAAATTTTTAATTTTAATTTAGGAAATACTAAGTACAATATTTCATGTTGAGAATTCTTCAATTGGTTTTTTGTTTTTTTATAAATTCCAAAAATTAAAATAGAAATGCAAAGTTGGGACAGAACATTCTGAGGCAATGGACATATCTCTGAGATAATTGGCAGTTCTTTCAATTGTATTTATTTACCCAGTTATTGTTGAAATATGGTGGCATATTCTGGATTTCCTTCTGGTATGATTCAATTATTTGTGTTGCAGATAATACCCGGAGGTCTGGATTTACCTCACAAAAGTTACTATTCTCGAACTCCTGATTCCCCTGTAAGTTGTCCTTTATTGTATTATGTACATAATTTCATATTTTAAGTAAGCCAAGTTCAACAGCACAGTGTCAGTAACAAGCATTACAAAATTAAAAACACTTCTTTGAACTGGAAAACTTAGTGATGGTTCTCAATATAATTCTGTAACTACGATATCACTGAGTTCATATATAATTTTTCTGTACATGACTAACTTCATAAAAAAGGCCAATAATAATACAGTAATACTTTTGTTATATTTTTATACCAATGGTACATCATTGCAACCAACTTCCTTGTACACATGAATTGCATATTAATAAAAATGTGTAGTGATATGTTCTCATATCAATCTATTCTTAGTCAACTTCCAATCATCACTGGTCTTCAATTTCATTTAATTTATTTTGAATCTTTTACTTTTTTCTTCAATGATCTTGATAATACTTCAGTATCTAAATCAATGAAATGATGCGGATAGAAAAATTTTTACTTGATGATGCCATGGTACATCTCCTTCAAAATTTGATAAATTGAGTTTCTTAATACCCTTTAGTGTAGGATGAGTTTCAAAATTGTCAGCAATTTCTTCTGTAAACAGTTTTTGTAAGATATTTATCTGCATGCACTAATTTTCCTTGCACTCTCTTAAAACTCTCTCAACCACACTTGACTGACCACACATTTGAAGGTCTCTTTAAAAGTAAGTTTTGCGTCATATTACAGCTTGTGTTGGCTAAATTGGATGTGTGGAAAAAAATAATGTTTATTTTTGACTAGCTTCTGATCCAAGACCTTATATTAAAGAGAAAACTTCTTTTGTGACAGCTTTATGGGATAGTAGGTATACTAGTTCAAATTGATGCTGACATTTCCTTTGTTTTCAAGATTGCATAAGAAAAATGTGCACATCGTGTTATGTACACTGAGAATAAACTATCTTGCACATAACATTATTTGTTAAAAACTAAAAATTGTATTGAAAACTGAGACAATGTGACACTGTAGTTTAGCTATTAATATCAGTTATTTGCAATTCTAGTATAAAATCAAAGTCTCTTCAATATGATAACTATTAAATAATTACCTTATTTTGCTGCTTGAAGGTCATTAAAAAATTTCAAATCATGCAGCAATAATTTGTAAGAATGAATTGATGTACGGGGGCAGTAAACAACTTATACAAATTTGTAACCATGAATACTTCTTAATAATCATAATAGAAAATCAGAATTAACATTGAATAAATTCCTTCAGTGAAATCCATCAAGCTACTCTTATTATAAGACTTATTACAAGAACAGGAAAATCATAATTTTCTTGAACACCTTTGGTTTCAAAGAGTTTTCACTTGTGATGTGAATATGTGTGAAGTTATAAACATGTGTCAAAACGTCTGTTGCAAATTTTTGCACACTCTTAATACTTTCTTTTAATTTAGAACTAAAAAAAAGTCTCTGTTACATTTAAATGCATGTTTTCTGTTACTAACAAAAGTGATTAAGCATAAAAGTGATGTAATGGAGTAGTTTTGTAAAGTTAGTGTGGGTCCCAGCAAATGTGACATCTGGAAACTACATATATTAACATGTAACCCTGGTATTATCCTAACTCCAAACGTGTTGTTTTCAGTTTGTGCCACCATCTGGTGAATTTTGGAGTGTGCACTTAGGTCAAGTGTGTGTTGATCTGTCGAATATTACAACGTTGCAGTCCTTGTTCAAGCGACTAAATGACATGAACGTAACTTGCAAGCAATAGTTTGTTTTGCATCATTTGTGTGTGTGCATGTTGTTGTGCGTAAACCAGAGCAGATAGAAAAAAATTGTAAGATTTAGTTCTGTATATTTAAAGTAGAAGTATTTCTGTTATAATTATTTAGTAAACACATTTTTAGAATGTTGTCTTAAGAAAGGAAAAAACTAAACAAAAAAAAGCTATGATTTTAGAAAATATGTGCTTCTGTTATTGTAGGATTTAATGTGATCAAAACTTAATTTCTTTGTTAAAACTATTTTGAATAATTTTGTATCGAATTTTGTGATTTAGTTTCAAGTGCTTGAAATCTACACAATTAAATATTGAAAATGCAACATTTATGAAAATTATTTTACTTATGGAAACAACAAATGGTTTTGAGCAAAATCAACATTATATGGTTATGTTAGTTTAGTGTTCAACATATTTATTCTTCTCTGATATGTCATTGTATAAGAAAATTATTTTTTTTAACCCCCAAATAAGCATGCTTCTTTTGTAACTAACAGTATTTTCATCTTCTATCCTCTTGTACCATTCTGTTCATTTGCTCAGTATTTTTTTCTTACAATATAAATTATCTTTGTTCTGATTTATTTACAAGAATTAATTTTGCCTTAAAAGCATGTTGGTTCGTATCCTGAAAAGTTAGTTATGAAGATGGCATGTGATTTCATGCCCCAGTTAATAAGGGCAGAGTGCATGCAGGTCCAATGTGCATACAAAACTCATAAATTCCCTGTTGTTTACCTGCAGTATGTAGGGGGCAGATTTTTACAACCTCCTATTTTTCACCACACCACTATTTAGCCTTGTAAAGTAATTTAGACAGGATAATTAACATTGTGATCAAAATAAAATGTTTCATATTTTGGCATTTGCGTTGTTGTATATTAATATATTTATGAAAAATTGCTAGGTTTCACATTTTTGGCACTTTTCATTAAACAATTATTTCACAATTACAAGGTTGAGGTGTCTTAAAGTGAAATATTTTTCCATGTCAACAACTGGAGGGGCTTTTTATTGAATCAGCAACAAGAAATGAAATGACTCAATTGGGTTTTGATGTTTTTCAGGCAATTGTTCTGAAACACTGATTAAATAAGGAACTACCTCAATTTCTAATGTTTGCTGTAAGATTCACGAAAATGTTTGGCTTTGATCAGCGATAGTCTTGTTTTGTGTTTTATAGGATACTTTTTTAAAAAATATATCACTTATAAATGCATATATATTTGTCACAGAAATCTGCCCCCTAGATCTAATATTTCTAATTGAGCTAATGTGAATAACATGTGGCTAACTGGAAAGCAACTTAATTAATAATTCAATTAATTGACAAGATTCTTAAAAAATATATTTATTTAGTTTTAGCCACTATGGTCACCAATTTCAAGTGTTTTATAGCTCCATATACAGGGCTGGGCAAAATACTTCAAATTTAGTATTTAAATACTTTGCCAAAATACTTTGAAAATAAGTATTTAAATCATACTCAAAATACATTAGATTTTCTAATGCTAAATAATTTAAAATACTTCAAATACTCAAAATGCAGTAAATACAATAATTTTGCATTATACATTTTTTATTTCAACAAATTGTCAATTACAATAAATTACTAATTGATAGTCCTAAGTTTCTGAACTACTAAAAACTTTCAATTATAAAATTTTTTTTAAAAATTTAAATAAAAGATATAAACAATAGGTCTTTTCAAATAATAAATTTCTTTCAAAATGACTAACTTTTCAAACAAATCATCAGACAATAAATCCCTAGTTTGAAAATGTATAAAACCCATAAAGGAAAACAGTTGTTGAACTGGCGCTGATAAACATAAAATAGTATTATGAGGAATAAACACTTTTTTTATTGTCAGATAATTGTCCAGCATTTTTAATGATTTACGTTTTTCATTAAAAAATGAACAGATTTCAAGTTCAACAGCTGAAAGGAGCATTTATTTTTGTTTCAATGACTGGCAGAATCAAACAAAAAGAAACTATCCCCGTTATCTTCATCTATTTTTAAAGAATTTTAAGTATTTCTTTTTTTTATTACACCTATGCTTATGAATTTAAATACATATCTAAAATACATGTACAAAGAAATTTAAAAATACAGTTTTTCAATTACAAAATGTATTTAAAATAATATTTGAACTACAAGTATTTAAATACTGCCCAACCCTGTCTACATAATTCTACTTCTAGTAAAGTAGTCAAAAACTAGTAAATGCATGTTATGTTTTGCTCATAAGTGAAATGTTTTTCCTTAAGAAAATTGACGAAAATATAAACAAAATATGGTTTTGTCTTGTACAGGTGCCTTCTGCCTTCATGCAGTTTTTACGAGATATAGTTGCACTCTTAGGTGCCAGAAGCAGTGATGCTAAACGATTTAGCACAAATATGTTCTACTATCAACAACGGCTGGCAACTGCAATGCCAGACAATATAGACATAGAGGATCCAGTTGCAAGCAGTCACCGAGACACTATTGGAAATCTTCGAGAAAAAGCAGGCTCTGTAAGTGATGGATTTTTTTTTCTTTCTTCTTCTTATGTTTTATTAGATGTGTGCGAGTCATTAATTTATCATGTATTTTGTTAATATTTAATCTTACTTTTGCAGGTACCATTAATGGACATTCTTCAGCTAGTTTTTCCTAAAGCTACAATAAATAATGAAACTGAAGTACTAGTCCCATCATCTAAGTTCATGAATACAATTTCATCCATTCTTTCCACAACTGATAGAGGGTAATATAAAAATGCATAATCATAATTACAAATTAAAAATAGTTTGAACTCATAATTACCTACCATAATTCTGAATTATTTTGTAGGCCTTTGAATGAATACATGATGTGGGTAGTTGCTTCATCTTATATTCCATATCTGAATTTTGAAGTTCGTGACATAGAGATGACTTACCATCGTGTTCTTACTGGTATGTAATCCAACTTGTCAACCATTATCTAACAGTTCCCACAGCTAGTTGTTCCTAGCTAATTCTCTATTAAAATCATTAAATATCTCTACATTCTCTTTTTTTCCTTGATTCCAAGCATGCTAGCCTGTTTACTTGTACTCTCATCTTCTTCGTTTTCCTAGCTTTCTCATAAGCTTGGACTGCTTTTTGCTCACTCAAATAAAAATCTCTGTAGTATTCTACTTCCAAATCATATTAATTATTCTTTCTCGAATAATCTCTCACAATATCTATTATTTTTTTAAAATTGTTAATTACTTTTTCTTATTGATAATCCTAAGTAGTAGTAATTTCCTCTATAATGTTAACTTGCTGAAGCACATTAACGTTCTTGAAAGTTTATTGCTTAAACCAGAAGATAGCTTTAGAGAGTATGATGTACTATAAACAGTTATGTAAGATTATTTATTTGCTTTTTTTAGCAACTTAATATTTCACTTTTGGGAATGTTGAACTATCAAAACACAAGTTAAAGTAGTTTGTTTCTTGAATTACCACAATATAGTGTGTTGGACATAATTGTGTATAATATAATTCAACAGGTGCACAAGTGCCTGTTGAGAGATGGGAGACCTGTATAACAACACTAGAAAAATATATGGGATTAGCTCTTGCAGCACTTGTGGAGCAATCTTCCCATACTGCTGAGAGAGATGCCACAACCAAACAAGTGAGCAATTGAATTTCTAATTGATAGTAAATTTTTTTTAGCTTTTTTGATTACTAATTTTCAATTTATTGCATTCTTTGTAGATAAACCAAATGTTTGATAACATACGTGATGCAGTAAGAAGTAGCCTTGCTAAAGCTTATTGGTTTGATAAAGAACTTCAAGAATTAGCTCTTCAAAAGGTATGTAGTCTTTGTACAAATTAGCTGTACAAAAGGCCATGAATATGTTATTCAACATACATAAGTAAGATCCTATAAAGAAGAACCAACAACAAGACTTGGAACAGTAATTCATGTTACTGAATAAAATACCTCTATTAATTTGCAATGAAACTTTCTATAGCAAATATATTTCTATGAAAAAAGTACTATCTTAAAGTATACTATTTATAAATTATTTCTTTCTAGATAAATACAATGTCACTTCAAGTTGGAGTTTCAGCATCAGTTGTGAATGATCACTATTTGAAAACATTTTATGATAGGCTTCAGATACAAAGAAATGACTTCTTTAGAAATATTCGCAATGCAAGAGAATTTCAGATGTCTTACTTAAATAAGAAGTTAATGGATCCTCAGGAGGAATACAAGTAAGCAGTGAGCCTTAGAAATTATTTTTGAGGGACAGATTTTTGTCATTGTTGTTCATAAATTTTCAGTCAGAGAATTATTAATAGAAATAATTCTGTAACTTCTATAAACACCAAACAAAATATATTTCACACTGGATTTTTAGGTTGCAATATTTTTTTAATTAAGGATTTTCAATTTTTTAAATGTTTTTTTTAATGGGTTTAAAAATTTTCATTTAGAATATTATTGGTTAACATAAATTAAAAATGCCTCACACAGATTACTACTGCACTTTAATATATAAATTAATTATTATTGATTTGAACATTAATATTAAACATAAAATACAGTTAAAATTGTGTGTGACATAGGGGAAGAACTGTATTCTGTGCACATTTTCTTAACTTTTAGGCTATCTGCCCTAAGCCATACACGAGTTGAAATATGAATACAGGTGGAAACAAGCGTTATGGGCAAGAATTGATTAGAAAATATTAGCTCTCTTGTAATAAAAAAATTTGCTAACACAATTCAGCCACAGATTTTGGCTATTATCCCTCAATGTGCCTTTGTTGATGGAATCAACTTACTGCTCTGAAAACGTGGAGAACATTAATTTGAATAACTATATTTTAGAAACACACGTGGTGCACAGTGAAACACACGTGGTGAAGCACAGATGGTGAAGTTACATTTTACGTGAAGATGGGACATGATAGGGAAATATGTAGTTTTTTGGAATTAAAAAAACTTTAAACATCTATTTTGCCGATTGTTCATGTTTCTGCCAAAGATGGCCCTTTCTTTTTTTGCTTCAAAGTATTGTTGAGTGTTCCCTGAAAAAATTCCAAAGAATACCAATTGCAGTGTCTTTTTAGGTTCTACTACAAATTAGAAAACTAAGCTCTAGAGAACTTATGTATGTAATTAATTTGTACATAACACTAAAATCAATATCAAAGTATGTTATTACCCCCATCTCTATCCGTTTTTCATCCATTTGATCCATTAAACAAATGCTGAGATGGACCCTTGCTTTTTGTAGTAAATGTAAATTAACTATTTGCACTGACTGTCTTCACATCTGATTTTGCGATATGTAAGAGGAGCGGGCAGTTTTGATAGCAATATATCATCAAATGAAATCCGTAGCACTTTGCCAATGTAAATGGTTTCTATTATGAGCGAGTAGGCTATTCTTGATATCAAATATTACCAACAACACTTGTTACTATCTTTATTCATAATTGAACTATGTAGAGTAAAGAGTAGTAGAAAAAGAGAGAGGAGTAGGGATTCTGAAGCTCACGAAAATGTGTGCAGTTTGTTCATCTCTCTTCTTGGTCCTCACATTTCAATTTTACCCCCCTGCTTTTCTTTTCTTTCTTTTTTTTATCTTAACTATAAATAACTAAGAAACAGTAATTTGTGTGTATAAGCTTAGAATGAAAATAGATCGACACCTAAGAATCTGAAACTTAGAAATAAATGCCCCATTTAATAGATATTTATGAAATAATAATAATATTATGTTTAGGAGATAATTATTTTGTAAAATGTGTGATTTTTCAGATGGATTGATGCTGCTGTTGGCAAAAATGTAGCATATATACCCACGGCAAATAAAATTGTGGTTCCTCAATGGATGCTATCTCCTCCTCTTTATAATCCACTGTACCCTACGTAAGCAAACATTTTCAATATTAATTCAACAATCATTCAAATTCTCAGTTCCAAATAAATACATGTATCCAACACCTAATATCAAAGTATTTTCCTAATTTCTTACTTTTTTGGTCCTAACTTAAACAAAATTAAGTTTCTCCTCTGATATAATAACAATTTTCACTTGAAATATTTGGCAGCAATTTATTATTATTATTATTATTATTATTATTATTATTATTATTATTATTATTATTATTATTAATCATTACAATACTTACAATCTAGTCTGTTAACTTTTGTACACAATGTACACATTTTTGTAATTAAATTCAAGTAAATAGTCATGAATATTTTCATTTTAATGTGACTGATAAATTACAAAGTAAGCATGATGTACAGTGAAGAAAGCTGGAACAACCACCTTCATTAAGCGATTGCCTCCATTAACAGCAATTTCTTGGTGGAACCAATTGATTTCCCTTTAAGAAAAATGTAAATACTCTTAAGAGAACTCTTATGAAATCACAGTTTAATCCAATAACACTACAGAAATTAGAAAACTGGCAGAGATTACTGTTGATTCAGAATTTTCCTACAGAACACCTATGCAATTTCTGATTACATAAAACAATGATTTCTAGTGGAGGTATTAATTTCTGTATCACATAACATGATTTTGATGATGAGTGCACTCATGAAGAAAAGCTCTGGGTATTTTAAAGTTGAAGTATAAAAGGTGTTTTTCAAGCATACTTCACTGAAAACAAAATTAGTTGGAATGTCTGCTTCCCACATTCTCATCACCTCCATTAAGTGGACACCTTTGCAATTGACATTTTTCTCCAGAACCATACATGACCACTGAAGACAGGTTTCACTGTACACCTTTCTGTCACATTGTCTTTTTTGTGAAATACCGTTTGTTTCTATAACAATGATGAAACTATCTAATGTCTTAATTATCAAACCCATTTAAAGTTCTGCCAATCAGTATAATTAAAACATACAAACTGAGCTAAGTAGAATTTTTGTATGTGGAATAATTTGTTTTTGTTTCCTGACAGGTCTGTACAATATGGTGGTTTAGGAGTCGAAATTGCTTATGCTATAGTATCTGCTGTTTTACCTCCGAACATTTTATTTGATGGTGAAGGAGTGTTGCTCAATGAAAACAGCACAGTTGTGAATCATTCAGCAACAACAGTAAGGAGAGCCAAAGCATTTGTCATTAGAGATGTGGTGCAAAATGGAATAGCAAGTCAAGATATAGCAAATAAAACTGCTTTGACTTCTGTGATACACATTGCAGCATTGCGTCAAGCTCACATGGTAATTTTAATCTGCAGTCTAAGATGCAGTTATTTAAGAGAGTGGAAGCTAATGAAATTTCAGCATCATATTTTATTAAAATTGAAATTTTATTATTTCATTAATAAATATGAATTCTTATAGTTTTGGATATTTGGAGAAAAAGGGATTTTGACATGACATTTTAAAAGTGATTAAATATTCAAATGGTTTTTATAAATCAAGTCAAGAGCTTTTATAAAAAGAGGTCACTATATCAATGTGAAATGTTGATTCTTATTATTGCAATGAAATGAAAAATAACAAGGAGAGAGAAAAAAGCAGCACTGCTTCATTTGGAGAGTGCAAGGCCAAAAGAGCTGCAAGAGTTCATCACCATATTATCAATACCTTTTGATATTGAGGCTCATAAACTGATAAGTTCAATAACTGAAGGGAAACTATAAGGGGTCGGAAAACACTCTTTTTTAAGTACTGAGCTCTCAGACAGGAGTGAATCCAGGAACTGTTCGATGGGAGAACTTGAGTAGGATTGGAAAATTTAATATCGTATTTTATAATAATTTGAAAAAATTAATAATGAAGTAAATTTCTTATTAGATTATTATTTAATTGATTATTTATTTGTATAGTAGATTTTTAAACTAATAATGAATTATAATCTTCACAAAACAAAAATTTGAATAAAAAATAGCAAATATTATTCATATATTATGAACATAAATAATAATTTCAAAAGATCATCCATCTTCTCTCTTACCAGAGAATTCTCATATCATGCATTGGTGACCATGTATGCTACTATCAACATTCAATTTCCAGGCTCTTTCGGAGGCGCTCTCCAGCATGCCTCACTTGCACCAGCCAGCCATGGAATCGTATGAAAGTGAACAATTGTTTTTCCTAACACATGCACAGGTAAGATGATTTTTCAAGCATAAAAGAATAATTGTCACCGAAATCATATGCTTATTGTAACATGTATGTTGTAACTTTTATGTTTCATAATGCAGACACTACAGCAACTCCTTAAATCTGACTTTTTTATTTCCAGACTCTGTGCTCGAAATCCACTCCACAACAGATGGATATTGATCTTGCAACTAGTCAGCATTTGAACGGTAGTCAATTGTAGGTATCATATTTCAATACACTATGTACCCAAGAACAATATGTTGTATCTCCAAATTAGGAATTTTAAAAAATTTGAAAAGTGATCTACTCTTCCACATAATTTAAATTCCAAGGCATTCCAAATAGGAAGGGTGAACTCAACATATACAAGATTGCAAAGCAAGATATTATAACTTGGAAAAGGGAATCCCAAAATGCATTGTGTATTTGGAAAGCACATTGTTGAACCAACTGAGTCTCAGACCGATTTGAGTGTGATTTTATCTCAGGACCTTAAATTGAAGAACAATGAGCAGTCATCACAAACAAAAAAAAAAGTTAATATAATTGACTATTCACTGAGGTAGACCTTTTGTACCATGGATGTTGAATTGCTCTTATGCGAGACCTATTAAGGAGAACACAAGTGTGGTCTGGTCCCCTTGCTAAAAAAATTCCCTCTTGGAAAAAACTGTACAAAAATATCAAAACACTATGGCATCCTTTGGGAGATGCTTCAAGATAGGTGTAAGGATAACAACAGTGATTTGAAAGAATAAAAATGAACTATTGAAAATTAGCTACGTTTGAAAATCAAAATTATTTATTCATTAAAGGAAGATACAAGCAACAATATGCATCTAATGTAACCCAAATTAGCACTAACATAATCGACTCCTGTATTATTTCAGTTGTATACAGGATTATTTCAGTAGTATATTCATATCTAAAGCAACCCGCAACACTCTGCTGCATTTTTGAATCTATCTTGTTAAATAACTCCTAAACAAAGTATTTTAGGGCCTTAAAAACTAAAATTTTGAGGCCAAAGGTCTCAAAGAGACGTTCCTGACATTGTAATCTATAGAATGAGATCTTCTTGAATGTTCTATTACATTTTTGCTGGTTCAATGCTTCTCGATTCTACCCCACCTGTTCAGAGCCTGTCGAATTTGCATCTTTATGTGAAAATTAACTATTTACTTGATACTGAATTCTCATTTAATGTTATTACCAAGCAGATTGGTACACCTGTGTAATTCAATCGTATAGAATATCAAGTAATTACTAGTTTAATTTCACATACATTTGCAGGTTCTACAGGCTCTGAACAGGTGGGGTAGAATCAAGAAGCATTGAACCAGCAAAATGTAATAGAATGTTCAAGATGATTTCATCCATTAGATTACAGTGTGAGAAATTTCTTTGAGGCCAAAGGCCTCAAAGAAATGAGGCCTTTAGCCTGTAGGGTTCTAAAACAATTTGTTTCGGTGTTATTTAACAATATACATGAAAAATGCAAACAAGTGTTGCGGGTTGCATTTGACAATATATCAATGCTTTTTTTAAAAACAAATCCTTCATATTTTTAAAGTCAAAGTGCAATTCATCAAGTCTCTGTGAAATTCTCTTTCTTTAGAGACCCCATCTATAATGATAGGTGGCATGCGAGAGCTATAAAAAGTATGTATACTACTGAAATAATATAGGAGATGATTGACAAGAATGTATTGTATTGTTCTCAAATACAAGGAGACACATAGAACAAGCAAAGGAGGATAAGAGGGTCTTGAAGGAAAAGATATATACAGACTTAATATGGAAATGAAAAATAGGGAAGAGGATAGGGTTTAACATGCAAGAGTTCTTGCACGATACGCTAGTTAATTAATTTAACATACTACATTAATCATACAATGAAACTATCATAATAATTTATAGTATCACAATAACTGACATAATTGTTAAAATAAAAAGTTTGAGGATGGTGGATTCCATGGTCTTCCTTTCTGAAGAGATGATTGTTAGCCCTTTTGAAAGCCTGAAGCCTAGATATGTTACTACGTTCAGGGTAGAACGTTCCAAGCATTAACATCTGGTTGCTTAAAAAGTTCTTGGGGAAACCTAGGCATAATTTAATATCATACAAGTTCTCTACTTAGGCCTCATAATTGCAGATTTTCAGAGCAATGAAAAATGTTGATTAGGTCACAGTTGTAATACCCTTGCAGTATCTTGCAGGTTTTGATCTTGACGTCACACTGTCTTTTAGCATCAGGTATCGGAAGCCCAAGTCTCTTCAATCATGGATTGTAAGCGATGTTCTTCAGATCTGTAGGTTCAGATGTGGTTCTCCTTTGTACATTTTCTAGCAGGTTTGTATCTTAAATGAGGCAAGGATTCCAAGTAGCAGTGCCAAATCCAGAGATTAGGAGAATGTGTAAGGTGAATAAGTCACTTTTTAATGTGTTTGGTGTATTACAAATGTGGCCTTATTAGACTTTTTTTGCAGAGTAACTCGCCATCCCATTTGAAATTATTCAAGATATTGATGCCTGGATCCTTCATAACCATGGTTTCATCTACAATCCTTCCACCTACTAAAATACTTAGTAATTTGGTTAGAATTAGATCTTCCAATATGCATGAACATACACTTGATCAGAGATTCTGAACTATTGACCGCATATCACCTCTATCTAATCCTCTTGAAGATGGAGATCCTTAGAATTGGGTGTTGGTCTGCATACATCTTGACATGGAAGTGCTTATAATTTGGCAAGTTGCTAGTTAAAAAAATGATCGATTCCATTACCAAATCTTGAGGAACTCCTCTGCCGATTCTCTTCAGAGATTTGGTTTTCTCCAATTCTCATCAAGAAGAGAGATCCTTGAGGAAAGATTGTATCCAATGCAGCAACACTCTGCCTCTTACACCAAAGTTAGCAAGTTTTTGAAATAGGCTGTGATGTGATCCAATAGTTGAGATATGATGGGTTGCTATTATCAAGATCCATTGTCCAATTTTGCAGTAAAGATAACAGATTTGTCAATATAGATCACCCATTTCGTGGGTTAATGCATCCTGCTCTCAAAACAAAGTCAAGTATCTCATCTGCAAGAATCCTCACAAGGATCTTGCATATTGAGCTGCTACAATGATGTATTAACAAGAGTATCAAGATCTTGAATCAGAAAAATAACAATAATAATAATAATAATAATTACAATTATGGTGACGACTTCCACACATGGTGAACTTATTTGAGAAAGTCCACTGAATATAATGTTGGGCACGTACGTTACTGGTGTATTTCACAATGGAGTTAAAGAATAAAATAGTAATAAAAAATATGTTGAGTTTACCCGTACAGCTCAAAATGCCTCAAATATACTTATATTATTTTGTATTAGTGTGCAATGTCAAAATAAAACGTTAACAAAGTTTGTTTTTAAAACTTGTTTGAAAGTCAATATCAATTTCAAGAAATAACTTTATTTTGGGTTAAAAATTAAATGTGAGGTATTGTTTCCTAAGAGTAAAATGCAATAAAAATAAAGTTTAACTGAAATACTTTTTCCTTTCAGATTGCCAGCTGTTCTGAAACAATTGCAAGAGTTTTCGCAAGCATTCAGCTGCTCCCCAACATCAGTACACTATGCATCAAATATTAGTCCAGATATTCTCTGAAATAAAAAATAAGAGCAGAAGTTCCTGCTTTTCGTGCTTGTTATATTGATTATCTTGCATTTCTCAAAGGAGGAATGAAGTGTCTGCTCCTTGTGGGAGATAAGCGAAATGATTTGTTCCACTGCAAGTTAAATTATCCATTGCCATGGATGACAGAAAATACTTTGAATACCACATTCTTTACAGAAAATTGGAGGCAAAGAGACATTTTATTTTCTACTGAATGAAAATATTGTTAGTTGTTAATGCAAAGTTTTGCATACATTTTTGTACAAATTAAATTAAATTATTTTGAACTGTGATTTTTGTGAAGGAGAGAAGAGGAAATGAGCAAAGAACTGCAAAGCTGCTCAGTCTTGTGTTGTCATGTGAACTAAGTTTCTAATATCCGATCTTAGAGTGAATGAGAGCGGAGGTATATACATCTCAGTTTAATTTTTCTTTCTGCTTTCTTGAACACATATTGTATGAATGTATTTCTTCAATATTCTGTAATCTTAAATTGCAGCATATTCTCATAATGCTTCAATGCAAAAACCATCTGTAAATATTTTATATAAATAGAAATCTGTATTTTGTGCTACACCTTTTATTTCTAGTTTTTGTTACTGTAACCTTTCTCCTTCTTCTCCTTTTAATGAAGAATACATTATTATGTCTGTGTTGTAATAGATCAATGTTATAGATTTCATGAGTTTTTGTTAATATTTTCCACTACTTCTCTTACTCTACCAAGGTTATCTTATGGGGTCCAAAGCATACAAACCAACTCTCAAGAACCCTGATAATTCTAGAGTATGAAACGTGTGTAAATAAAGTGTACATAAAATGAGCTCTAAGCTTTGCAAATTAAAAATGTTATTTGATGTATATAGAGACAGACATGTAATTAGCAATCAAGCATAAACAATTATTATACATCTGCAAATACAGGACGAGTAATTTCATGAGGTAAAAACACACCAGTGATTCTTCATATTAGCAATAAATAAGTCTACCGTTTTGGCATTAGAAGCATAGATTCCCGAAAAACTATGTTTCTTTGGCAATTTTTACTTCTTGTTCTTACTTCATAAGAAGAGAAAGTATTGTAATTGTAACGGTGAAGGTTCAACAGGAAAACTTATATTGCTGGGCCATGGTAATGAAAAATGGATAAATCTTGTTCCTGTATATAATGAATTACTTCCTTTAATTGACCTGTAATTGAATTTATTTTCATGTATTAAACATCTCCATTCTATTGGCTAAAGGGGGAGAGTGAATGAGAGAGAGAGGAAGATACAGAAGGGAAGTCGAGAGGCGCTCGTGATGGCATTAGCTGCTTACCACAGCACTAATCTCAGCCTGCATGAGAGAAGCTGTTGCTGTGTCCTGGTTCACGATGGTTTTGGCAAGGGTGGTGTTTGAAAGGCTCAAACGGCGAAGGCACGCGACACCCAGCAAAGACTGGCGGCAGGGGCACGGCATAGAGATCTGAGCTGCTTGTTGCCTCGTACGCCCTGTATATATACGATTTTGGGGTTTTTGAAAGTGCTCTTGGGTAAGTTGTGTCCAGAAATGTCAACATGTTTTCCTCAGAGCACTTTCTTAATGACAATTCTCCTGCTTCGCTTATGGCCATATGGCGAGAATTTTATATTTTATTTAAAGTTTAAATTTTTTGTTTTGATGCAGCTCATCACAGGTAAGTTGCCAAAAATACATCCAAAGAAATAAAATTGGCAAAAAGGGCATTGTCAGGACTAATTATAAGGAATAAAGGTATCTTTTGTTGTCAGATAATTGTCCAGCATTTTTAATGATTTTGATTTATAATTTAAAACTGAAGAGAATTCAAATTCAACAGCTAAAAGAGGCTTTTAGGTTTGTTTCAATGACGTTTATTCACTAGCAGAATCAAAGAGAAAGAAACTTTTCTTATCATCTGTATTTGAAGTATTTTAAGTACTTCCTTTTTTAAATATATCTATTTTATATATGATGCATTCTGCGCAATATATCTCTAAAATACACATCCAAAAAACTTGAAAATAGTTATTCAAATACAAACTGTGTTTAAAATACGAATTTCAAATACAAGTCCTTAAATACTGCCCAACTCTGAATCTATTTTTGAAGTAAAGCATAAAAATGTATTTATTTGCATTCCCCTTCCCCTCGAAGATCACATTTTAAGTAAAAATTATTAATGCAAAGCATTAAGTTTGATTCAAATTGGCATATACAAAAACCTGATGACTGAAACCAGAGCCAGTTAAGTCAAATTTGTTAATATATCAAGCAGTGTAAGACAAAAGTCTCTGCGTTTGGAGTCTCAGCTAGTCCAGGAGATGCCATGTCCTAGCACAGATGCCGAGGTTTCAGATGTCATACTTTAGGGCAGGTAATTTCGACCTAAGGAAGGTTGCAGTAAGGGAGCCAAAACATACTGAGAAGGCACCATTTCTTAGTCAAGTTTCTTTATCAAGCAATGTTGGCTAGTGCCCTCAAAGGTCTATGGTTCACAAAATAATAACTAGGCGGTTGGGGAAAACCCAGACATCTCCACCAATGTAATCCTGTACATGAGGAGTCACAGGCTGTATGCTACTGGGTTTTATTGGCTAGAGGTGACTGGGTGAGTTCCAACTTATTTTGTGAATTGCTAATCTTGAGGGCACCAGCTACCACCACTGGTATGAAGTAAAAATAGAATGATAAAGTGATAAAATGGGAAGATGATTTTCAAATGGGAAAATATATTTCCTGTGTACCTGTTAGTACCTAGAAGTAAAAATAGAATGATAAAATGGTAAGATGATTTTCAAATGAGAAAATATATTTCCTGTGTACCTGTTAGAGAGAATGTATTTAGCACAAATGTCAACTTTTTTTAAAACTTATTGCGTTTTTCCTAAAGTGATTCCTACACATACTCCTGCGTCACTACCCAGCAGACAAAATAGGGGAAGGAATTAGGAACGGTAGAGTTTAGGGCACTTCACAGGGGTTGGACTAGCCCCTGTGAAGCATGCAAACTCATTTTGTTGAATCAAATTTTTCACATGAGCTTGTCCAGGAATAAAACCTGGACCTTGGTGAAAAGCAAGCAACTTCACACAAGCCACAAGTGCACATTTCCGCCCCCATCACAGCATATGATGTGGAGAGAATTTTTTTGAAAAACAAGATGATGCAGATTGATAGGTGTTTCCTAAGAATAGAAAATGAACACAATTATGATACTCAGTATTCTTAATACAAAATAAAAATACGGAAGTAGATAATCTGTTTTTAATTTACATATACCCTCTTTCTTTAATAATATGAGACTGTCATTGCAAAATCCTGTTTTGTAATCAACTGCTGCACATTTTAAAAATTTAAAATCACATTTCAACATGTTTGTGACATATTTGCATGCATATTTTTGAAGGCTAAAAGCTAGCACAAACTTCTCACCGCGAACATTAAGTATGTAAGAGAAAAGAGAGGGTGAAATGAGAGTTAGTACTAGAATGACCTTGAGCTACAAACATTGCCTCTTGAATCAAACATAATGGGCCAACTAAGGTTACAATAAATATAAGGTGGTAGCAGTTTGAAAGTTACTCCCTCACATTTAATAAGAGTTCATTTAACAAGTTATGTCTCAGTTGTACAAATATGATCATAAATTTCTTGATTAAGTATACATTTCTATAGTACCCTTGATAAATAAATAGCTGTTCACTTTCTACATCAGGAGGTATGTCAATATTTTCTATGCAGAAGTCAAATTTTGTTTCATCACAGAATCTTGTCAGTAAAACAGTTCACTTATTTGCTTCTCTGTCTGAGGTTTGATTTTCACTCAACTTAGGACTCACAGCATCATTTACACTTTTTTGAGATTTTTTGCTGATCCACTTCCTTTAGGAGCAAATTGTCCCAGCACGCAAGCTGTCCGAGGTTTCCTGTGAGACTGGTTATTGCCTTTATGCTCTACTTTCTTTGAAGGAAGAGCTATTCGTTGTGTAGAAGATGCTTGATAGCTACAGTAAAAGAAAAAGGTCTGGTTTAAAGGGATGTAATCAAAAGATTAGGTCACAAAAGGTTAATGTATCCACCCAAATGCAATAAGAAATCCATGTAGCATTTTAAGGCACTACTAATATTTCACAAAATATTATACTATAGAAAGAATTGCAATTGCACAAAATATTTGGTCTTGAGTCTTTGAGAGCCGTATCTTTAAAGGAAGAATTCCTTCAACTGGAACACAAACAATTCAGGTTTCTATTCTACTTTTCAACCATTTTTTGATTAAATAATCACCCATTTAACTCATTTAAATTTACTCAGGATATGAACATTAACCTACCCAGGTTCTTCACTATCTAATGGTTCTTTAGATAGGAGAATATGTATTGTAGGAACATCCCTTACAACCACCAAAGGATCTAAATCTTCCAGAAGTGGTTCCCAATATTCTTCGATCCTAAAATAATATTTCATTAAAAACAAATAAATGCTCATCATCATGAACCCTTTATATTCAATCCATATTTAATTATTAACATCTGAAATAATCATTTAAGTAATCATTACAGATATTGGTATAGGTATAAATATAAGTATGCATACCTGCGATAACATATCTTGTTGATCTGGTGAACATGTTTATAGCGACGCTTCATTATTTCTGCGCAACTTATCGTCTTGCTAACTGCTGGCCCTGAACCACTCCAAACTATAGCCATCTGATCTTGAAATGCGTTCATAGCATATCCAAGAAGATTCCTCATTTTACTTCCACCACTTACCTGCGACATTGGAAAGTTTGACATAATTACAGTTTCAGCAGAAACATCTGAGATACTTGCAGAAAAAATATTACTCACTTGCATCCAAATAAATTCTGACGGGAGACCTGGAATCGGTATTTTTTCCTTTTCCAATTGTTCTTCCACGTTTTTACCTTTCCTATAGTTTTCCACTAAAGAGAGGAAAAACAAATAAATTTATTAACAAATGTTACAAATTATAGCAATAATAGTGTATAAAACCAACTTCACTAACTTCTTGTCACTTTTCTGTGAAGACAGATATGAGATAATGGCCAAGTCACAATTCAAATTTTTGGACTCAAAAAATTTAATAATTCTATCATATTCTTGAAAAAAATATTTTTCACTAGTATGTCAGGGACGATTTGATACGACAAAGTACATGATTTGATCTCAGCAATCACACGACAGCGAGATCACGCCCAAACGAACGTAATGTTTTCGCAGTCAAATACCGTACGATCATCCGATATAGCGCACAACAGAGTAAAATTATATTAATACAATGGGCTACGGGAACACTGCACGCATACGCTATGGCTGATTTGTTTTGTGCAGATTGTTCACACTGCGTGCTATAATGCCACTATTGGCAATCCTGGTTCTCCGTAAAAGCACCCCATGAGCGCGTTGTTCACTCATCTGCTCCTTGTGCTCTTCGTTCACTCTACTCTTTAGGATCTATTCTCCATACAGTACGGAATAGTAGGGCTCGAATGTGTTCCGTAAAATACGTGATCGTTCCGTTTTCTGAGTTCTGTACCGTGTTCCGAAAAACTTTGCAGGAATGGAATATAATAAAAAAATACGACCAAATCAACTAGAAACTCTGTAGAGAATGTTGTTTTAAAAGAATATAAATGTGAACGATCCGGCAACAGTGGCTAGTCTCTTTAACCAATACTTTTTGAGAATTGCTGCCGATCTCACTAGGGGTCTTCAGCCACAAAATTCAAAAACAGACAGTTCACCCAAAATTTTAGACACGATATTCGTTTCCGAAACTTCTTCCTATGAAATTCTCAAAATAATCGGTAAACTAAAAAATAAATATTCGTCTGGTTTAGATGAATTCCCGGATTCTTTGTTAAAGACTTGTGCGAATGCCATTATACACCCGTTAACTCACATATTTAATGCATCTTTATGCACTGGAACGTTTCCAGATATTTTCAAAACAGCTAAATTAAGCCGCTCTTCAAAAAAGGCAACAAAAATGAAATTTAAAATTATCGGCCCATTTCTCTTCTATCAGTTTTTTCAAACATATTAGACTTTTTTACGTACGAATGGAAACCTTTCTCAGTAAACACGACGCGCTTTCAGATCGCCAACATGGATTTAGAAAATCAAAATTTAAGGAAACAGCCCTATTTTTTTCTTAAAGATGTCGCCTCATCATTGGATCAAAACGACGCACCTATTGGATTACTTTAGAACTCTCAAAAGCTTTTGACGTTATTGATCATGACATTTTACTTTCAAAATTACCTTCATATGAAAACCGTGGTATTGCTCTAGATTGGTTATGTTCGTACCTAAAACAACGATCTCAGAGAGTGGAAATACTTTACTGGAATGATGGAACATTACATACGCACCTTTCCGACTCTTTGCCCATTGCACATGGAGTTCCTCAAGGATCTATTTTAGGCCCTATTCTGTTCCTACTTTACGTAAACGATATGCCCTCGACGATTCGAAACGGAGGAACGGTTCTCTTTGCAGATGATACGAACATCCTTTGCAATAAAGAAACCGTAAATAGTACAATATCAGATGTTTCAAATTGGTTCCGAAATAACAAATTAATAGTAAACGAAAAGAAAACGGTTTTAATGCAGTTTTCCATTTCAAATAAACAATTATGTGTTCCATTGAAAATGAACGGCGTACCATCGACTGATGTTAAAGCAACAAACTTTTTAGGTCTCTCAATTCAGTCAAACCTTAAATGGAACGTCCATTTAAATGAATTGAACACAAAATTAAGTTCATTATGCTACGCGTTCAGAATTCTTGCATGAACGAACGAACGAACGAACAAACAAACCTCAAACTGTTACGTATTTTTGCTATTCGGCCCTTTGTCTAAACTAGTGGGCATACCTTCCTTCCTCTTTTCTTCCTTCCTCCAGTGTAATTACTCAATAAATTATTATATTTTTAAAGAAAGTGCTTGGGAACATATAAATATCTCAAATTAAGGGATACATTGCATTAAGAAAGGTTTTCTGGTTTAATATTGAAGGTGTGTCATACATTGTGTAACAGGCTTCACTAGTCTTTTAATTTCTGCAATTTCCAAAATTTCAGAGCTTGTAAAGAAAATCAAATCTATATCAACTCTATAAATGCACCTTCCCCTATTCGAGCAAAATAAAATTAAAGGAACAAAATTGCAGCCAATTTTCAGAAAAGTTTGAAAATGTCACATGAGCTTCATGTAAAGTACTCTCAAATCATTAAAATATGTACCTTAATTATTTCACGTTACAACTAGATCTTACTTTTGACACTTTTACCAAGTTTCAGCTCAAAAGTTTTTAATCTCACAGAGCGTGACACACGTTTATCAGCGCCAATGTCGGTTCAGCCGATTTCGGGATAACTGAAAACCATTTCCTGATAAAGAACAGTCCATACCAAAAGTTTGCAAGCTGTGTTACTCGAAAGAAAAAAGTGTCGATTACATCAGTAACACATCCAACAGTTTGAGTTGTTCATCTGAACTGGGTTTGATAAGATCTTTACGTCATTTTTCTTCATTTTTAGGGCATTTTAAAAATATTTTAAGATGGATCGTTTTTGCTATGTTTTTGGTCATCAAAATACGCTCCTTAGTTATAACGAATAAAACGCAAAATTAAATATAATTTAGTAGTTGGAAATTTGATTATGAAAAAATTTGTAAACAAATACTAATACATTTTCTAAACAAATGTATATTTTCACTGCTGCAGTTAGGATGAATATTTTCTCGGCTGATAAATGCGACTTTGAAGGCGTCCTACGGCTGCAAATATGAACAGAATTTTAAATTTATTTTAGTTTCTAGGAATTTGAAGTATCTAGAATTAATCTTTATCAATTTTTTTTTTCAAATCCAAAGTGCGTGTTTCGCTACGGTGAGACAATTGATGGCCGTGCTAGCCGATGGCTAGACTAGTGCTTGAATATGTCCCAGCATGTCGCGTGTAGTCACGTTTTATTTCAAGTAAATATTACGTTGAGTTTCGCAATGATGCGGGGTCCCTAAATACAAAATCATGTTGGATCCCCCCTCAGAAAAGAAATCCTCCGAATTTACCAAAAAGAAACAAACGAATGTAATAGATATTTGTTAAGTGCAGTAGCCTATTTGATCAATAGTTATTTTACAAATATATTTTATCTAGTTTTTTAAATATTTTAAGAGATGATTGGGGTGTGAGCGCCCTTTGGATTGGAGTCTCCAAGCCACTGCTTACTTTACTTGCATACAAATAGCTCTGATGTTTCATTGCAGTAAATAAAGAAAATGAAATTATTACGAATATTCATTTCGAATGTACACTCTGTAATCGAGACATTATTGGTAATTTATGATTGACAACTTAAATACATCATGATCGCATCAAGAGTAAATCATGAGCCGAGTTACATGTTTACTTTTTTAGACTATCTCAAAATGCATTCTACCTTGGGGTCTCAAAACGGATGCTACTCCTATGCAATTGTGTCTGCAATTCTTGTTAGTTGACGAGTTCTGTCTATCACTCAGATTTATCCAAATTCAACCGTATGTATTAAATATGATTCTGAATAGAACAATATTTATTATTAAATACTCGAATCTTTGCATTAGTTGCCTAGGTAGTGGAGGTCTTTATTTTAAAATTCCCGCCAGGACTATTTCATGTTGGGAAACATACTGGTCGGCGCGAGAATTGACATGTGAATGACACATGTTCTGTATATCCTCTGATATTCTAAAGTTTTGAATTGTTCAATTTAATTATGATTAAATTTGATGTGATATCTGTTGTTCATGATATTTATTGTTTTAATGTCGTAGGAATTATTATATTTTTTTATAAAATTTGAATTAGCTTTTCGCAGGTTGTCGGCGTTTAGAATTTCAAAGAATGTGTGTAGAAATAATTGATCCTTTCATGTAAATAAGTGGCCTACCAATATTATAGTATTGTACTTTTCAAGTTAATAAATGTTATATTATTTATTAAAAATTCATGTATGTATACATATTTTTTGTTTTAAATTTGTTTTACAGTGTTTGTAAAGCGAAAGTAATTTGAACATTTTGTGGTGGCGAATGCAGGTCTTTGTATTATGGTGTTTGACGTTCCGTGAGCGTCGCTGTCGCTTGCTTTGAGCGGCTAGATGTGATGTGGGCTGGATATGGGAATATCGCATTTTGAGGAAAGTGGACTTTTATCGGAATGTCATGTTAAATGTTGGATATTACCATTAAATTTAGTTATTGAGATTTTAAATAGGAATATTGCTGCAAAAACTTAACAAAAATGGATATCGTCAATTGCTTTTCTCATCTTCAACTTCAACTTTTAGGAGAAGATTGGGTGCAACAAGTTTGGGACAATGATTTTGCAGAATTCGATGAACTTCCCAACGAATATGAAGAATTTGTTATGGAAAATGATATTGTAAATGCGTTAGAAATAATTGTTAAACTTCTAAGAGTTTCTGTTGGGAGAAATGATGAGTTTTTAGACACTGCTGGACCAAGCAAAGATAGCATTGCAGTTTCTTGGGAGTTATTAGTTGAAAATAAAGTAGAACACAGACATTTAATATCTCTTTTGGGATATTTTATTGCTAATGGCCAGAACAAACCTGAAGATGTGAAGGCGATGGAATTGTGTTTTAAATCATGTAGTTTGTATTTTTTATTGTTGACCATCCCGGGATGTGATGCCTTTTTTGTATTTCAACCTAGCATATATGAGAAGGGTCTAAAGACTCTTAATATCTGCAGTATGTTAAATGAGATGAAGCCAAGCAAACCACCTAGAGGTCGTAAAAAAACAAATAACAATGATGATGATGATGAAGTTGGTGAAGGCGATGAAGAAGGTAATGATGTGTCATTTTTGAGTCTAACTGTTCAGGCAAAAATGCATATTAGGAAGTGTCTGAATGTTATTTTGAAAGATATGTCACTCATGATGAAGAAATATCCTCTAAAAACTGAAGATACCTTGGAGAAGACACTTACTCAATTAATTTCTCATACTCGATTTGTCAGCAATGTGCAAGCATTTGATTTTGATACTCTGAAAATTAATGGTGATATTTCATCTTTCGTAAGCAATTCTTACAATCTTTTGAAAGTTTTGTGTTCACCTTTGCATGGAAAAACAGAAGGAACTGTCAAACTTATTTTATATCACCTTTTACCTAACATTCTTATGGCAGGAGATTTTGTTAAAGATATAACAATGGGAAATCTTAACCTAATTCGTCTTCAAACAGAAAAATTTGTTTTATATTTACTTAAGAGTCTAGTAGAAGAAAGCTACCAAGGTATTTGTTTATTTGTGCAACATCTTTGTGCTAGAGTCACAGACAGAGCAGATTTCAGATTGAAAGTTTCACAAAGTATTGTTTCTTTGTTGAAAGCTCTTCCATCTGAACCATATTTTAATACCATAAAATGGGTGTTAAGATTTGCTCATGATGTGAAAGCATCCCATAGATTATTTGCAGTGGAAGTTATTTCCAAACTCTTATATGAAGAAGAAAGGCCAAACGATATTCCAGGAAGAGATTCTCTTACACCTCACCGTGTATCTCTTCAATGTGAAGAAGATAATGAAAATGTCACAGAAGAGCCTAACCCAGTAATGAATAATTCACAGCAGCAAGAAAGAGATGTTGCTTCTCACAAGTACTTGTTAGGAGTTTTATTTAGTCGTTGCCATGATCAGTCTGGTACTGTAAGGACAAAAGCATTGTCAACATTAACAGATTGTTTGCAGTCTAATAATAAATTAATTGTGGAGTTAATGAAAGAAATATTTGTGATTCCATATGAAGATAATGATTTAATTGAAAATGACAATATTGTGGAAAGAGGATTTCTAAATACCAAGATATTTTTGGATTCATTGGATAAACCTCAACATTTACAAGCAGATCCTCTTCCTGGGGGAAAAGCTGCTGTGAAGGAAATGTTGAAACTTGTAGAAGATGATAAAGTTTTTGTTCGGAAATCTGCTTTTAGTTTTCTTGAGAATGTTATAAAACTGAACCGTAAATGGTTGACTGATAAATTGCTAAAGGTATGTATTAAATTCTATGAAGTGCAGATATACATTCTGAAATATTAAACTTCTTACTATGTAATAATTGGGAGTGGGAATATGAAACTGTGTTCAAATACATCATCCTCTGTACATATTTCTATTTATAAAAAGAATGAATAGAATTAAAAAGAAAATTATGCATGCTTGCATGCCCTGGTACTCATGGTCATTCCCAAGCTTTAGTGGCTTGGGAGCAGGAACGGATTTATACATGTCGCCACCTTGGTCTCCATTAATTTTGCCACCCCTTGAGAAATTATATTGAATTGAAATGTAAAGACTCATATTTTTCTCTTTTTGATCGCGCCACCTGATTCCGTGTAGTCTTAGAAACTTTGCATTGAACTCAAATCTTTCTACACCGTTTTCTGAAAATTAATCTTATGGAAATGCTTTTCCTGGAATTTATAGAAATGATAACAATGCAATAAGTAGTTTTCAATATATTTCATTATAGAAATATGAAAATAATATGTAAACAAAAAAATTTTTATTAATATAATTAATAAAAACTTAAATTAATAAAATTATTTTTGGGAGCTTTGTATATTTATTTTATTTTTCCTACATAATCAGTATTTGTTTCACTAAAAACTACTTATTGATACTAGAATTTGTATACATACCTAAAATTTTATTATTTTGTAATAATTTGAATTGATGACAAAAAATAGCAATAATATAAATTAATATTAGCAATCTGACTGATTTCTCACTCTTTCATAAACGAGATATGTCTAAGAAAGAAAAAGATAGAATATGAGTTAATTTCAGTTTTTGTTTTAATTGAACATGACATTAAAATTCAAAATATAATAATTATAAAATAATGTCTTTATTACTGGTGAGGCTCAGGCTGTAAGGCCTGCTCTTCCACCTTACCACTATAATATTATAATTTTTGGAAAAATTGCTGCCCCAGACTACAGCCTGTTCAGTCATATGTAAATCCACAGCTACTTGGGAGTATAGTATAGCACAGTTTTGAGGATTGTTGAATTGCACTGTTTTATATTTGTTTATAATACGTGGAATGATGCTGCAGAAATATCCATGAAAATTAAATTTCTAAAAATCCTTTAATTTACCTACTCATTTTTAAGTATGACAGTATTAAAACATTCATGTTATTTACTTGTTTGTCAAGATTATAATGATCAAAGTGTACTTATTAGATTTATTTGCTACTTTGTGGTGATAATTTATTTTATACATGAGTAACATTTAATTTTTTTCCTTTTTATTTATAGGTAATGTGTGATCATGTACGTGATCCAGCTCTTCTTATTAAAAAACAGTTGATCCAATCACTAACAGATTTAGTCTTAAAATACCCAGATGATGCTCACCTTGCAAAATATTACATAGAAGCTGTTCTCCCTCAAATTTCTCATCCTGAAATAAAAGTTCAAGAGAAAGTTCTTGAAGTTAGTAAATGATCGTATTTTATTTTAATGTTAATATTTTATTTTAATTATGTATAGTATACTAATGCCTTTTGTGTTAAATGTTCTGATGGTAATTATGTTGATAATCTCTTCAGGCTCTAGAAAGCACTATTCTTCATAAACTTGTGCCTTTCAAAAACTTGGGCTCAGAAGCATCGTACTTGCCTTGGAAATTGTTTGAAGTGATTATTGATCTGAAGAAAAAGAAATTTTTTCAAATTGTATGCTCACTGTGGGCTAAAGATAAGACTTTTCCGTAAGTAAATTTTGTTACAGTTTTATTTGTATTGTTTTATCCAAAAATATCAAGCATGTTGTATAATTTTGCAGGAAGAATTTAATATCTTTGATTCAGACTCACATTGAAACAGAACATAATGTGGCAGCCTGGTTATTTCTTTCATGTGTAGCGCCATATATTCCAATTAAGGACCCAAATTTTGTTGTGGACTACTATCGTGAGAATCTCACAAATTCTGAGAAGGTTTGTAATGTTTAAGATTTATTTGGAAGTTCAAATAAGTGTGTTGTAATGTCTAAACACTAACTTATTCATGTTTTAGACTACGAGATATGCTGTTGTGAAAGCCTTAGATGTACTGGGCACTGCCTGGAAATATTTGCCCAAAGGAGAACAAGATAGCATATGCATAGAGCTTCTACTATCAGTGGAACGCATGCGCCTCAGTACGACTCTCATTGGACCAGTTTTAGATGTTGTTCTTCTCATAACTCTGGGTCAAGCTTCCAGTGTGAAGGAGGGCCAAGAAGCAGTGATGGTGTGGTCTAAAAGAATTCTGGAGGTTAGTGTGCGGTATTCATGGTGTAATTAATATTCGTTGCACAAATGTAATCATTACATACTTTTTAAATCATTGTTTTAAAAGTGTAAGTAGCTTCATACTAGGAGCTCAATTTCGATCATTTCTGACAATTTGCTTGTGGGGGCCAGGGAAGGGGGTGCACGTCCTAAAACATGATAGAAGATCCAACACTGTTTCATTTTGTGGTTTACATGTTTTGACTTGAGAAATATTACCCATTAGGGGCACAATCCAAATTTTAAGAGCTTAGGTAGCATCATTTCAAAGTCGCTCAATGATAAAGTGTGTTGGAGCTTATCCTGTTGTGGGTTCGGTGCAACATTTTTCCGTTTGTTTTTAATCTATGAAACTCTAAAATTTTTCACGTAAAACTTGTGGTTCACCCGTGGGGATAATTCCCTAAACAGCAGCCACCCACTTTTTGGATTTTGTGTGAATGAGTCCTGCTATCTAGGTCATCAAATGAGTATTTGTTGTACTTGGATCATTTGTTAGTTTTGTCATGTTTATATTTTTAATCAAACTAGCACTTCCTGTTCGCTTCACTTGCTTTGGAACTAGATTAAAACGGATTATTACAACACATTGATGGCGGTCCTCGACGGTGTAATGGTTAGAGTATCAGGCTGTTATACCCAAGTTTGCAGGTTCAAACCCGATCGATGCCATGGATTTTTAAGGGTGAAAAATCTTTCAGAGGGGATGTAAAGCTGGCTGTCCCATGTTAGATTTACTGCATGTGAAAGATCCTCAAGCCTAAATGAAGCCTCTGAGCAAAATTAAAATTGCCTGTTTCGTTGCCCAAGTAATACCTTCTTTCTGTCCTAGTTGGTGAAAGAAGTATAGCGCCATTTGTGTGGTCAGACGAAAGAGCAGGCCTCATGGCATGAGTCTCGCCATGTAAAATAAGGCATCAATTCAATTCAATTCGTTATACATTGACAGTCGACTATCGAAGAGATCTGGGCCATGGGTGGTATGCTCCTTCTCCTTTGCTCCTCCCTGCCAAAATTGTTTTGGTAATTTTATTTTATTTAATTTATTCAAAATGATCACCACATACTGAACACATCACATTCAAAGTTGTATTTGCATAAGAATGTTTTTTCAAACTAAGATTTTAAAAATGAATTTCTAAAATATTTTTGGGGAGGAAGCAAACTAAAAATTGACTAGTATCTGAAACACTTTCTGCATTTGCCTCTGCAAAGCCTAAGTTGGGCTTTGAATTACCCTGTCTCAAAAATCGTTAAAATCATTTGAGTCGTGTAGGAGTTAGTTGTCAAACATTACTTTAATATTTATGTATGTAAAAATATTGCTCCCATTTCCCACATTGTTTTCAAATCACATTAACAAATTATTGACAACAGGAGAACCATCAGCTTGTACATACGATCTGGTTGGGGCTCTGATGTTATGAGGTTCAAACAACTCCTTTTGGGTGGAATGGGTGGTCTGTCATTATTTTACCTATCTATCCTTAGCACTGCTCAGTGACAACTGACCACAAAAGTGATGTGATAAAGTCCTAGATAGGGCCATGGTAAAAATTGGTTGAGATGTCTAGGAGTTGGCCATCAACAAATGTGTCTTTTAAAATTGTGTATTGTGGCAGAATTTTTCAGTATTTGTTAAAGACTTGAAAATTAGCCTTTTTTGTCCAGAAAACAGAAGAATATTTTCAACAACATTCACCTTGCAGAAATGATAATACACGAGTAAATATGGAAGAGTTCATGAGAAATTTGGTAACACTGGGAGATGTGTCAGAGCTTTGTCCTGGGAAAGTTCCTATAAATGTTGCCATCATTTTGACGGGAATTCTCTTTCCTGAAAAACTTCATGATCCAGGTATTTCTTGCTGAGAATTTGTATTAATTAAGGTTTATTAGTATTCTCTAGCTTTTTTTTTAAACAAACAATTTCTGTTGAAATTTCTCGTGAGGTATTGGTCAATTACTAAATTAACTTAGCTTACTGACCTTTCTGAACTTAATTATTAGGACTGTAGATTGCATACAAAATTTAACAATGCATTTGAAAAAGTATAATGAATCCACATGAAATATTTCACGTAATATGTTATTCGGTATAGTAATGTTAAATTTTGAATGCAATCTGCATCCTTGAAGAGTGAACAATAAAGTTCAGAAATGCCTGCAAGCTCAGTTAATTTAGCTATTTACCATGTCCTTATGAGAAATTCCAAAGGAATAAATTACTTAGTTCTGATTTCAAGAAGATTGAAAAATTTTATTGAAGTATTACAGGCTTCTACAATGCAATAGTTTATCAACGCATAGTAACATCATTGAAGGTGATAAGGCATCTCAACATAAGAAATATTATAAATGTGTTGTTTGAAATAATTTGTGGAAGAATACATGTAAGTGGAATCTTACTGTGGCTGCATTTCTTTTCAAGTTAAATGGTCAGTTCCGGGACTGCAGGCCTTAACAGTTGTTACCCTGGGCAAAATGTGCCTGCAGAATGAAACTTTGGCAAAACGTATTATACCAGCTTTGGGGCTTCTACTGGCTGAATCAAAACATGAAGCTGTAAAAGTTAATGTAATATACACTTTATCGGATATGTGTATCAGGTAAGTGACTGAAGTACTGTAGTACTGTGGAAACACAGTAATAACAAGTCATTTGATTCAATCACAATACTTTTTCAAATATAAATTCACTAGCTGAAGAAACTGGCATTGCTTGGGCATTTATCATCAAATCAAATGAAGTTGTAGGCTTCTGCAGTCAGTCTTGCAAGTGCTCTTGGCTGTCCAGATGATGCCACATTGAAGGCTGTGAAGCTGATGTTTCAACCATCTTGTCCTGATGTTCTTCAGGGGTGGTAGACAAGCCCTGAGGAAGACCATGACAACAGTCAAAATGTCAAGGCTATGAAGCTGATGTTTCAAACATCTTGTCCGGGTGTTCTTCAGGGTGGTAGACAAGCCCTGAGGAAGACCATGACAACCGTCAAAATGTCAGCATCACAACCTTTGAAGCAGCATCACCTGAACAACCAAGAGCACTCACATTGATCATTATCGTTTATTAGGTAGCTGGCTTACCTAGCATTTTGCCACAAAAGAAATTTAAAACAAAGAAAAGCAAAGGATTACGGGAACTTAAAACAAAAAATAGTTTTCACGTCATTTTGAATTATATTGTTTGCATTTTTCGAGTCATGACTGAAGTATTAGTAGAGTAAAAGTTGTAATATAATAAACTTACATAACTGTTACTAATAATATTAGAAATTATGTTCTATTGTAGGACAACTAATTTACATTTCAGTTTGTTAGTGCCATAATGCTTAGCATTTCTTTGAAATAAAAAGCAATTTAAAAATAAACGACTTCCATAACACAAATTTTCCAAATGTTTGATACAAAGGGTATAGCTAAATAAGGTGGTGGAAAGTGCCCCAAACCAAATAATCATGATGCTCATACGAAAGGGAATGAAAAATGCTGTAATTCCCAAAAACTCAGCCTCCTAGGGCTATCTGTTGCAGAGATACAACGAGAAACGCGATTTTCATGATTAATTGTTTCTTAGGCAGTAACTTTGTTATCACATCAAATATCAATTTAAAAATATATATTTATTTATTTATTTTGAGTTTGAGGTCAACATTTATTGACAAAAATACCTTTAAAGTGTCTTTATTTTCCCCATCTGTAATTTTTTTCAGCTTGATACATGCAATAGAAGCTGAAAAAAAGTAAATTATGAAATTCATGTTTCTCTTTGTATCTCTGCAACAGATTGCCCTAGGAGGCTGAGTTTTGGGGAATCTTCGGCATTTTTTATTCCCTTTCATATGAACATCACGATTATTGATTTGGTTTGGGGACACTTTTCATCACCTTTTTCAGCTATACCCTTTGAAAAACTGTTTTTTGATGCTTTTATTTGTGAACTGATTGAAGTGCTTGACTGTTGAAAAAACATTTGGAATATTGTAGACAAATTTGAATTAAATATCAAGTTTCTTTAGTTCTGCTACGTACTACATCGTATGTTGATCTACCTATTTTATCTAAATTCCTTGTTTTTATTGAAAGGTATGTTCTAGATTTATTAATATTTGGGGAAATCGCAACCTTTGCTTTTGATCTTCATTTGAATTTTCATCACTTCTTTCATTAACCCATCAATAATTTGTTACAGGAATGTAGAGTTCTTCATTGTAGACTGTATAAATGTGATGTATTTAATATAGTAATTTAGAGAAACACTGCTCAATAGAGTTGGTTATTATAATATTTATTTTTCCTTCAATAGGTTTACTGCCATTGTTGAACCACTTCTACCGGAAATGTGCGTTTGCTTGAAGGACAGCAATGACATTGTGCGGCATCATACTGTAACAGTTTTTGTGCGACTATTGCAGCAAGATTTCTTGAAGTTGAGAGGGGCACTTTTATTCCATATGATGTCCATGTTGGTTGACCCAATGCAAAATATTGCACAGTTAGCTAACTATTTTATGACTCAATGTGTGGTGACACGAAACAAAAGTATCATGTATCAGAATATCGTAAATTTTCTATTACAATAAATATGAGGTATGTTGTTAAACTTATAATATCTGTAATAAATAATAATAACAATAATAATATCTGTAATAAATATATCTATGGGCTATCCCAGATTCAGTTTCTGGAGTACAACCTATTGGGCAATACATTTCCAATTTTAAGATTTTAAACTCTTTTTAACTCTTCAAAATGGAATGCCATCTCTGTTAATGGGCAGCCATCAGAAATTTTCCTTTGTTCGGTGGGATGTTGTTCAAGACAGGAGGTCACTGAAGTAGTGCACTAAGCTAACTACCTGCAACTGCACTGACACACATATCCCCTTTTACTATGCCATCTAACATAGGCTTCATCTTGAAGGGTTAAATAATAATGAACATTATTTTAATAATTATATTTGTGCACTTATATTACAAACCATGTTTTAACAAGAAAATAATGGAAATAACCAAAGAATTAATTTAATTTTTGTAAAATAAGACAGGTTAGGTTGTTGGGACAGTTACATATTGTCATGTGTTCATCTGAGTTACCATACTGCGTTCCTAGCAGTGGAGGTAGTGGAGGGGGGCAGGAGAAGTTGGGGCAAGTTGCTCCAGTCCCCGATCTAATGTGGATGCCTAAACAAATTCTCTATCGCAATAAATCCTGCAAGAGCAGTACCCGATTGAAACAATGTGCAGATAACTGTAGTCAAAGTGGAATTAGCATAAAAGGATGTACAGTAAAACTTGATCTAAGCGAAACCTCAAGGGACAAGATTCTGCTGTATGCAATGTAATACTGTAGAATTTGTGATAGGCAGGACCGTGATTTAAATTCACATTAGACAGATTTTCGCTTTGCACATGTTCTGCATTGACCAAGTTTTACTGTATATTTATTGTGATCGTCTCCTATATTCTTTCAGAAGTATACATACCTTTTGTGGCTTTCAAACACAACCAATCTTTGTAAAGGAGGTCTGTAGAGAAAGATAATTTCAAGTCATGGAGACGTGATGAATTGCCACTTTGACTTCAAAGAGATGAAGGATTTGTTTAAAAAAGCACTTCTAAAACATTAATGTCGAATGCAACCCACACACAATGCTGTGTTTTTGAATTTGTATCGTTAATTAACTTCTAAATGAAACAATGAAACAAAAATTGTAAAAACTAAAATTTTGAGGTCAAAGGCGTCAAAGAAAAGGTCCTCACACCATAATCTACTGTATAAGATTTTCTTAAACATTCTGTTACGTTTCTGCTGGTTCGATGCTTCTCAATTCTACCCCACCTGTTCAAAGCCTGTAGAATCTGCTACTGAATGTGAAATTAAACTAATTATTTGATACTCTATGAGATTGAAGTACATGGATGTACCTTTCTGTGCGATAATAATGTTAAACAAGAATAGTTTGTATTGACAGGGATGTGCTGTAGTATTATCAATTACAAGGACACATATAGAACAAGTGACAGAGGATAAGAATATCTTGAAGAAAAAGATATATTACAGGAATGGAATGGATAATGGAAATGGAAAAATAGGGAAGAGGGTGGGGTTTAACATGCAAGAGTTCTTGCACGGGTAAGGTGTAAGCTATACTATAGTAGGAGATGTTTTGTTTGAAATAAAGAGCCTCCATTGATCTACTGCCCCTGCCTGCTTCTTGTGTCTGAGCACCCTGTCACACTGTGTAAGGAATTTTTTTTTCATTTGGGATGTTTCCTTGAATCTTTGCTGTGTGGTTTTGTAATTTTTTTGCACCATTACTTTGTCCGTTTAACAACTGTAACCCTTTGTCAACAAGCTGTTAAGAAGAGTGCCATGTTGGACATGACATCATGTTGCCACAAGTGTAACTGAAATTTGTTGAAAAGTATCAAAAAAAATTATATTGAGATTGAAATAAGAGATACAATTATAAACTAAACCACCTCCTTCCTTTTTGTTCTTCAAGCTTTGAGAGCTAACAAAAGTAAATTATTTTTTAAGTCGGGCCGGACATCTCATAGGGTCATAGGACCCCTAGACAATCAAAATATTATGTCCCCTACTTTTTAATAATTGAATAAAAAACAAAACAAACAAAAAATGACTCCTGGAAAACAGCATTAGCACATTTTGGGAGATTGCACTGCCCCGAGATTGAATTTGCTTTCCATTGATGTGTGGGTACATTGGTAATGAGACAAATTCCCTCCATAGATCATGCTGTCAGATCTCTAAATGTCTGGTGCAAGCAATTTTATTATTTATTACCTATTTCTGTTTTATATTTTCTACGTAGTTATATTAATATTGCGGAATCCAAATATTTGAAAATCTGAATTAAGCTGTACAAGTAAAATAGTTGAAAATTGCCTTCATATTTATGAACTAAAAAATTCTTCTACTACTTTATTACTATTATGTGGGATCCTAGGCAGCTGCCTAGTTTGCCCAAGCAGATGTCTAAGCCCTTGATTACATGCAAATACTGAAAGAGTTAATCTAACAGATTTTGCATGACAATCTTGAACCAACTGAAAGACCCATTCATATAAAATTAATTATTGTATTAGTGACGTTAGTGTAGAATATACAACACTGTACAGTGTGGTTTCTTGGGTATGTGTTTCTACGTTAAAACAAATATGTGGTAATTTTTGCTCCTTACATAACATTTTTATTTTGGCTTCTTTGTATTGTGTGACAAATGATCTTTCTGGCTCTGAGACTTAATCACACGCTGGGTACTGTGACAATAATAGAAGAGTAGCTTCTCAAACTGTCTTCATGATTATGATTGTCAACATGGAGCTGAACTCTAGGAGATTAGAGGATGTTGACAAAGACAACAAGAACGAAAGCAGGTGAATTAACAAGCACAAATACCCTTCCCCAAGGTGGGTCTAGAACCCAAGACTTTTGAAGCAGCTATTTAAGCGATACCCACTAAGCAGCCTGGTCTACACAGGTTGACTTATCCAGGAATGTTACAGATATGAGGCTTTTGATGTAAAAGATGTCAAGTTTATGAACGGTTAAATGTTTATTATTGAAATATAGCTAGCATTTTTTAGTATGTGTAATAAAAAAGATTCAGACCAAATTCAAATATTCTAGGAAAATGAAATTCATGTTTTAGCAGACTTTAATATTATTTGGAGCAAAGGCCATTTTTGTGTTGAGATTTAATACTGATATAATTAATGTCGTACACTTACTGGAAATATTGTTCAAGAGTGAAGAGTTCTATAGTAATTTGAATGATGTATAGCAAGGCCTCTGTATTCGTATGAATATGTGATTACAACGAGCTGTATAGATTCCAATTGTTCATTTGAAGGGGGAAAAAGAATTGTCTTTAATTTTGTCTTCCTTTTCTTTTCTATCTTTACTTTCTCTTCTTCATCTTCGTTATCTCCACCTCTTCCTCCTTCTTCACCTGCTTTTTTTTTAACTCTTCCTTTTTCTTCTTCATGCTTTAAGCATTGTAACCTGTTGCAGGTCATATTGCTGATAAATTGTTTCCTCGGGCATCCAATTCATATTTTGGGGCTGTTCAAGGGAAACCAATCAAGAAAAGAGAAAAAATGCTTTAGAATAACTTTTTTGAATAATATCACAAGGTTTTACTAACTCTAGTTCCCGATTTTTACAGAATCATCCAGTTTACTCAAAAGTCAAACTTTCTGCTCAAGAGGCTCATCTTTTTAATTTGGCCGGTGCAGAAAATGAAGCTAAAAGACAAACTTTATACCGTTTTATGTGTGAACATATGTCTGATGAACATAGGATGCAGGCTGTTCATAAAATTTGTGTGGACATTTTAGGTAAGAAGAATTTATAATAGTAAAATATTTTTCTTAGAATGTTCACATACTGATTCAACAGAACAAATTTTTGGAAAATGTGTTTTTTCCTTGTAAATTAGAATTTAATAATTGAAAATTTACCTTATATTGTATTTATTTTTATTTAAATAATTATACTTACAAAGGTATTGACTTATGTTCCTTATAAGACTTAAAGACTAAAGAGTAAGATGTAAGACTTAAGAGTTAAATATTAATATTTAGTATATAATAACATTGAACTTTAACAAAAAAAAACTTGAGGAAGAGAGACAAGTTTGAATTTGATAAAATTTTTCAAAAGTACATTTCAAAAATCAAGTCTCTCATGAAAACTTTCAAAAAATATTTTTGTAAATTACCCATTTAATTATTAATGAACAAATATTATAATGGTTAAATGTGGTTAAATGATCACTGTTACAAATATTTTTGATTAATTTGTTCTTCGAACTCATATGTAGCTGCTTCTTACTTCACATTTCAACCATATTCCTGTTCTTTTTTTTTTTATAGTAATTTTATTTGAAGGAACATATTAAAGATCTGATGTTTTGTAGCTGAAAGAATTCATTGTGCAATAATTGTATTTGTTGTATTTTATTTCAAATGGGCATTTTTTAAATTGTATTTTATTTTTATGTTATGAGAAGATTTATGGTATTGCAATTGTTTATTCTTGTTGTAGTCTCCTTGCACCAATTAAGGCAACTTGATTAGTATGTTGCTTGGTATCGATTATTCATAACTGGAATAATTTAGTAGATGTTTCCCTTGAGACACACCTAAAGGCATAAGAAAAACGTTTTATTAGTCTTTTTTTAAATTTAAGCTTAACTTTTTATTTTATGGGAAGGAACAAAAGGGGTGGGGTGTTTTTTTTTTTTTTTTTTTTTATGGATTGTGTGTGTTTGGAGAAGGTGTGTGAACTTAACAATTTCAAGGAGGAAGATGTCTTGAAGATTTGTTTGTATTTTCCAAAAATACAAGAAAAGAAAGTAGAAGTATTTAAAAAGAAAGTTAGGAACCATGAGCGTTTTTTACTCACAAGAAGGTTTGGAAGATGTTTTGTATGGGTATTTATTTATTATGAAGATTAAATTTAAGTGTTCTGTTTCAGGTGGTGTCTCAAACGAGACTGTCTCATTGGATGAAAAGGGTGAAAGTGTATTGCGTGACGCATTCTTTGTGTTGTCGTGTGAAGAAATTTGTCTTCATTCTTTAAGAACACAATCTGAAGAAGAACCAGCTACTGATGATGCAGAAAGAGTGACAGCTGCTGTAAATACAGCAAAGAAAAACATTATTTCACAGGTATCATTCAATCAATTATGATTAAATATAATTGTCTCATTTCTTAATTTTAAAAAATTTCAAAGTTATTTGATATTTGCATGCTTGAATTGTTTTTCACAATTGATACTATTTTTTAAATTATATTTTATTTAACTAGTATTGACATAATGTTTGTTTGCTATATTGTATGCTATATTGCTATATTTATGTATTTCCAGTGTGTTAAAAAGCAAGTTGTAGAAATTATAATACCCATAATTGTTCAGTTAAAAGGAAAATTACAAGCAATTATGTCACCTTTACTTACAAATCTTATGAGCTATCTGAGAGGCATATTGAAAGATTACAAGAATGAGGTAATATACATTTTTCATTTATTTTGTGTACAAAATATGACTTTTTATTAAAAATAAATGATTTTATTAAAAATAAAATGATTATATCATTTACTATCGATATGTTTTAATGTAACAATATTTTTGAACGAATAGTTGATAAAAAAAATTACAATTGAGGGATATCTTAAGTTCTAATATGTCAAAATTTTCAGTGGACTTTCATTACTATGATGGTCTGAAGGATGGTTGTTACATTATTTCATTTTTTGTGTGTGTGTGTTTAGCGTTTGATTTTGATTCAATTTTTTTTTTTTTTTTTTTTTTTTTTTTTCTTTCTTTCTTTCTGAATCTTGTTAATAATGTTTTCTATTATTTTGTTTTGAAGATTGAAGAGATATTTGCTGTGTGTGTTTAGCGTTTGACTAATTTTGATTCAATTTTTTTTTAAATTTCTGAATCTTGTTAATAATGTTTTCTATTATTTTTGTTTTGAAGATTGAAGAGATATTTGCTGAGGATAAAACAATGGCAGAAGAGATTCTCTTTGACATGAAAAGATTTGAGGAGGAAGAAAAGAACCGTGCCCAGTCTCAAGATTCTGATGAGGAGGATGGCGGTGAAGTTGATCACATGCGCCCACTGCTAGTTGAACTGGCCACCAATCATCTTCGTAAGTCCATACGGCACGGGGATTCACAGAACAGTACTCAAACCCAGGTCATCGGTTCACCTGGTACCAATGATCCAGCATCAACCGTGGTGTCAGATGGTAAAAATAGTACCACTAATTCACCATCTGGAACCAAGGAAAATAGTGAGTCTCCTCAAACGGAAAACAATTCCCAGCCAGTTGAAAGTCCACCGGAAAATGAACAACCTTCTGGTCGCACTAGGCGTCACAGCACAACTAGAAGTACTGTAGACAGTATTAGAT
The DNA here is from genome assembly GCA_964035755.1 of Teleogryllus oceanicus. NCBI lineage: Eukaryota > Metazoa > Arthropoda > Insecta > Orthoptera > Gryllidae > Teleogryllus > Teleogryllus oceanicus. The sequence goes on from CAXIVR010000003.1 coordinate 179,114,766, forward strand.
CAAGATCTTGTACACCAACTAAACGGCCTGCTTCTAGAATTTCACGGAAGAATAGCCATGGTGAGCCGAATGATTCTGCACCTGTTGGAGAAGCAAGTTCAACACCAATAAGTTCCACAAGCAAAAGTGTAACTAGTTCTGAGCCTTCAAGAAGGCAGAGTTCAAGGCAGATGAGCACAGACTCTAACCTAGAAACCCCATCATCAGCAAACCATGCAAGAGCTAGATCTCGCACACCAACCCGTCTGAGTGCTACTAGGGATTCTCAGAAGCGCAGCTTTGAAGAAGCGTTACTCAATTGTGACACCTCTTTTAGAAATTCAGATACACCTTCAACAAGCTCTAGGAATAGGACTACTAGTGGTTCCGAATCATCGAGAAGACGGAGTTGTAGAACTATGAGCACTGATTCTAACCCAGAATCTCCATCAAATCTTAGCCATGTGAAAGTAGGGCAAGTAAATGGAAATGATGCAGTGAATGGAGAATCTAGAAAACCTAAGCAGAGGAACAAAAGGACTGCATCCAGGAGAACTACTGGGGAGTCATCTCCTTAAATTCAAAATAACATTTCAGGGTTGTTTTGAGGAAATAAATGATAATGAAAAGAAGAAAACAAATTGTGGGGCAGATGAATGCCATGTTTTGTAATGTACGTGTCTTTGGCTGCTTTGCAGAATTTTTAATGAATTTGTGACAGTATAGAATTGTTTACTTAACAGTATTTTAATAATATTTTCATACTTACAACATTTAAATATATGATATTCAAGTCATATATGAAAGAAATTATAGAAAAAATTAGACAAAATTTTTGCTGATAATTGTTTACTAATTAAATCATGATACAAAGATAATAGAGATATCAAAATAAATAAAAATACAAGTAATGCACGTCATTAAAAACGTGAGTTTTACCAGAAAAAGTACAAATTAAATAACAAAGCAATTCTGTACTGAATTATCTTAATTTTGTTTTCATTTATTTTTGTAAATATATTGTGTTCCCTTCTAATTTAGAGAACTTTTATGTAAATGTTAAAAAATAATTGTCAAATATATTGTATGATAGATATGGATTGCATGTTGCATGGAAAAATTCAAAGATTTAAAAATGTTATTCTGCAAGTCCCATGTTGCATGATATACTTTTGATAGTGATAAATATCTTCTTTTCGCCAAAATGAAGATCATAATATACAATTATATTTTTATCTTGAGAATTGATGAAAGCATACAATTGCAATTTAAAAAATTCCAATCACAACAAACAATTCTTTAACTAGTTTTCAAATTGTTTATTTTGATGTGTTATAAGGGACTCTTTAAATTCAGTGCAGATCATGAAATAGATATTTATTGACAAGAGTATGCTTTGGAGTCTAGATGTTGTGTCAAATGAAAATGAAGGTTTTCACAGCAAGAGACAATAGATTCTTGGCTGTCTGGGAGATACAGTTATTTGCCAAAATTTTGTTCCTCATATTGTGACCTTCCTCAAACTGAAATGCGTAGGGGAAGAGTTGATCGTCCTACCAACTGGCAGGTGGGTGGAATGGAATCTTCACCTTAATAATCCTGGGCATGGTTCACCTTTCCATGTTTAATACTAAGGAAAGTCGCAGTATGACAGCTGAAACCTTGAAAAGCGGGTCTAGGCCGTTCCATTCCCTGGACAGCCATGAATCTTTAGCTGTTATGCCGTTAGAAGATGATATTCGTTTTCCAAATTTTTAAAATTTTGATGCTGGATATTTATTTTAAATTTGAGCTGCTGCTTCCTTTTGAGATGGGACTTACAGTGATGATCACAAAGATAACTCCCTACCCTGAATTAATCCTTTCTGTAATGTTCAGATAAATGTAAAATTTTGCTTGCGTAAAGGTGTCTTTTGTGAAATAGCTTATAGGAATTGATTTAACTTTTACTAATTAGAACAGTTCATCTGACTCCTGGCATAAGCACTCCCTTAATAGTTTTAACTTGTTTATATTCATGCTTTGTATTTTAACGAATATACAGTAAATGTTTTACTGTTCATGAATGTTTTTAAAATATATTATTGTGAATTCATGTGATTGCATGAAAACAAATTTATGCAACTTTACGATGTGTTAATGTCATATGGATGTCAGATGTGGAAATTTAAATCATATGGATGTTAAAAGAAATTCAATGTAGGATAGTAATGATTGATAATATTTTGACTATGTATGTAACAATTGTACTATTTAAAGTGAGAGTTGTATAGTATTCAAAATACTTAACACTGAATTCAATGATTTCTTTGATTGTAACACTTCAGTTCGTAAATGAAAATTGGTGACGAAATATATGAAATTTTTGGGTTACTCCATTTGCTTAATGTTTAATATTATTTATCCTAATGGTCTTTGACTTAATCTTGGGTGACAATGATACACTATTCAGTCATTAATCGGTCAGAAGTTTCATAATGATAGTAGTCACATGGGGAGGATTGGCATCTCCAGAAAATCTCCTTTAAAGTTACTAATAATGCGTGTCATTTTTGTTAGTTTTCAAGTTGTGTACTCTTCATCATATTATTACGTTAAAGTATAAAAAATAAATCATTAAAATTTAATTGTTGCAAATGCAATAAATACATCAAAACACGAGTGGATATATTCATGTGGTTGTGAAAACTACAATAATACTTGTTTAAGTTGTATTCTAAACGCTAAACAACCGCTACCGTGGTAGAAAGTTTTGTAATGTGCTTAAAAAAAGAGTGGATAAATCCAGATGCTAAATTTAGAAAAAAATCCTCCAACACATTGTGTAGTCAGAATACATGTTTTGTGGGTCTTTGATATTGAAAAATCGATGGACTGGAAAATGTGTTTGTCTGTCCATCTGTCTGTGAACAATGCTAATGGCTAAATCTTTCAGCCAACGTTCTCGAAAATAGATATTCCCTGATCAAATTGGCTGATGTCACAGCCCTTGGAATTTGAAATCGATAATTTAATTTAGGAAGGTACGTTACATGAAGCCCCTGGGACATTTTCAAAATTTTCATAAAAATGGCTCCATTGTTTTTGATGAAATTATGTTGTTGGGTAGTCTGAACGACATTTAAGAAAATGGTGCAGGTCTCATGTTGGTTGAAAACCCAGAATTTTCAAAAATTGAAAAAAAATCAAAATATTTCGGTCTTCCTACAATTACAATTATGAAAAAAAAAATTTTTTTCTAAACGAAACGTGTTCATCAAATAAGGGTCATGTTGAATTTTTTGAAAATGTGAGTATTTTTTTGTGTAATTTGGTGACTAACATAATTCGCCTGCTCCCAAATTACTGCTCTTTGTGAACGGAAAATGAATGGTGATGCTACTACATAGTTGGATGTTATATATGTTAGAATTTGTTTATTATTTCATTTTAGTTGGATGTTATATATGTTAGAATTTGTTTATTATTTCATTTTAAATTGTGTTAAATGTGAAAATAAATAGATGATGATGCTTTGCTTAATAAGATGTGGAAATGGAGAATAATGTGTGTCAAAGGGAGTAATTTTGGTGAATATAAAAATATTATTTTTAATTATATTTTTCTATCCATTTTCATTTTCTTGCGGTATCAACAGTGATAATTGGCAAACTGTGTATCCCATACGAATTAGCAGTCGTTACTTGTGACCCATTGTTGACACTACGCTGATGACAGAAGGCGATAATAATAGCTGCCTTTCATTCGTGTGAATGTAAACTGAATATTTGACTATTATAAATTTGTAGAATATTATAATACCGTAGTGTTTAATAATTACTATTATATATTTTTTGATGTATTTGCATTTGTTTGTCACCGCTATCAGTATCGTATTATTTATTTTAAAACGTTTAATTATTTTACTTTCTCCCATACTGCTTACACAGAATATTGTAAGGCTAAAAAACTCATCCGATATGTTTGTGAATACATTGCATACCTTATAATAATTCAATGCCAGAAATATATTTTCATTTGAAGTTTTTAATAAAAAAATCTATTTCTTGAAACTATTTAATTTTCGTAAAAAATGACAGATGTATAAATTCGGAGAGAAATTGTGGTATAAATAGTATTACATAACCATTACTAAAGGCAAGAAAGTACATGCTGTTTTAGCTCCACTAGTTAAACGATATTTAACTGACAAAAACAGCCAAAAAGTGCTGAGGACAATTAACAAATATTTTATTATCTGATCAGATAAATAAAAATTAACATAGGTCTCATTTATATACAAAAACTTGATTTTATTTATTTTTCACAGTTAGTCACTGGTGTGAGGAGTGTTCAATTTATTTCTTTTTTTAATAAAAAATAAAATATCAACCACATAAATCCATCAATACACATACATCATTAAAAAAAACATCAGTTTCAAAAAACCGATGTTGAATACATCAATAATTTTTTAAAACAACATAGGCATCAATGTGTCATCCCTATCTCTTATTGATCATTAGGTTTTGGAACGGCACTCTTACATTATGGTAAAATGAACAGTTCAGATCAGGTGAAGCATAATTATTGTAGTCCCCTTTTGTTTTCAGTGCACCACCTTCAGGCAAAATGCGTGTTATGTGAAGTTGTAATGGAAACAATACATACTCTTTTCTCAAGAAGTAGGTCAACATTTTATTGAAAGGTACTGAGAATTACAGGAAACTAGAATCAGTATTACATTTTACAGTTATAAAATGTGTCAGGTCCCCATGTGACTATTGAAGAGTTAAAAAAGTGGAAATAATATGTGTAGGGATTGAAATTAGGAGAATTAATTGAGATTGCTATTTATTACATTCTTGTAATTTATTATTTCTCTGATAATTTGGCTTTGAGAGAATTACATTTCTTCTCTAAATTAGATGTTCAAATTGAAATATCTAATTAAGAGATTCCCAGTGATGGATAGTCCTAATAGTGAGTGTTGTTGTTTTTTTTAATTTTGTGTAAATTAATATTATGAATTTATTTTCAATTTAATTAACTTGCCCAGTTTCAGTGTTCATGTATTATATTTTGGACAGTTGTACTATCTGTATTTGTGTGACAAATGTAAAAGTAAGAAACTTTTATTATGTTTTTTAAAAGTGCCCTGTGCAATTTTTTTTTTTTTTAAATTTTTAATAGTAAATTTTCAATGTTGGAACAAATTCTACTTGGTGTATTGATCAAAAAATATCAATGATTAATTGAAGATTGTAAAACCTGATGCTTTTTTTGAATATGATATATTTGTATTGAAAACAAAAAAAATTAACGATACATGTCATTACTACTATTGAAATAACTGTAAACATTTTAATGCTTTTTAGAAATGTTAAGTAATTTAAGAAAAACAGTCGCTCGACTTTTGCCGACAGTAGCGAGACTGACGATGACGGCAAAGCCGTCGAAAGCCAGCTATCTTAATAAAGCTGATATGTTGACGAAGATGACTTCTTTTATTTCTTCTTATAAGAACGTCAACAACATCCAATCAGAATTCCCACAAATAGGTCAAATTTTCCTTTTTTTCAGGGCATGACTTTTAACTTATCTCATCACTATTTACTGTAATTACATCAGCTTTGGAATGGTGAGATGATGAAATATCTTAAAAGGTACCCAAATATAAGAGGTTCATTTGTGCCCATTTTATCAAATTTCATCAATTTATTACAAAATCCTAAATATACGCAACTGATCAAACTTTAAAGTCGTGCTCTAAAAAGAAAGGAAATTTGACTTTACTACCTATGCACTGCAGATACAGGTATATTAAAAAGAAAATCCAGCTGGCACTATGTGTACAATTGCTCTTATCACTTTTGGTTTATTTATTTATTTTACATCAAAAAAACAGTTACAACTGCGTATGACGTGCTATGGGGAGAAGTGAATTGTGTGCACATTTTCAAAATTCTGTGATCCCTACTTTAAGTCATATACTACTTGAATTTGGAATGAATGAAAAAGAAAGAAAGAAAAAAAAGGAAGCTCCATGTAATAAAAATCTGTTTTCAAGGCCAAGTAAGCAATAAATTTTGGGCTCTTATTCATGTTATTGCTCATGTGTTTACATATTACACTGAAATCTATTTTGGTAATTAGAGTTCATGTTATAATGCTGTGAGAATGTTGTTTTAAAATTGTTCCGAATGATTTCATTTTATCACCTAAGAGGGAAAATGAAAAACGGCTAATTTTCAGGAGGAAAGCGTAAAGTTTTTCATTCACAGTTTGAGTTCTTGGTATTTCGGGGGTCAAACTAATGTGGCAAATTTTTGAATCACACTTATGCTTTTATGAACATGTGAAGCTTTTCTTCTGTAAAATGCTTAGGAACAAAAATCAGAAATTGAATTTTTTCTTTTCTCCCCTCCCCCATTTTTCCGTTCTTATTCTATTACTCTCTGGCATAATTGATTTGATACCATTAGTATTAAGACATCTATCATGTTAAAAAATTAATTTTTTTGTAGCATTTTTAAGCAAAAATTAGTCATTTTCCTTCATGCAATGGAAATCATTTCATGTCCCAGCATTAATATAAAAATATTATTCATCCTACTTCAGGCAATCTAATAAGTTTAAGATGCAGAGGGGCACAAGACATTCAGAGTGGAAAATTCTCATTTATGTTAATGAAATAGATTAAGACTGGTTTTCATACAATACTGATCTTTCCAATGCAGTTCTTTTTTCCATGTTCCCAATTTGGCTTGAGTATGAAATTCAATTAATAAAAACAAAATAACGAAATACAAATATTTGAATGGTATGAAAAACTTTTTTATATATACGTTACATTTTACTTGTAAAGAACACAGGGGGAATTAAAAATAACTAATGATATATTAAGTGTATACTTTTTTTGGTATGGATTTTAATTGTGTCAGTAAATATCATCATCAACTTATTAAGGCTTAGGTCCCATGGCCTTTTCAGTATTCCCACACACAAGTTACGGTGTGCCTGGCCCTCCCACTGTTTCCTTGGTCTGTTGGAGTCTCTATTTCCTCTTGCTCTGTAGTTCATTACCATCTTTGAAGTCTTCTTGGTTGCATTCTTTTGTATGTTCTTGCCATTTAGCTTGATATTTCTCTATTTCAGTGACCACTTTCTTTGTTTTCAGTGTTTTCCGTCTTTCTTTCTTCCTTATTTTGTCTTTCCGTGTTACTTTCAGATACCTCATTTGAGCTGCCTCTATCCTGTTTGTCTGTGTTCGAGTGTCCACATTTCACTGCCGTATTGTAGCATTGGTTTTGCCTCTATGTTGTTGGTTTGTATTACTTTCTCGCATACGTACGCATATATGGAGTAACGTTCACAATATAGGGAAAGTTATGTAATGCTGCGGCAAAAAACTAATTTTTCAACACAAATACTTGTATTGTGAAGCCCTGATACAGAAATGTAGTTAAAACATCTTCTAATATGAAGTAAATGACTCCCTCTATCACGTTGTGTAGACAGATTTCAGAAATTGTGGGACCTTGAAACTGAAAAAGTGTTTTTGTTTTTTCAAAATGTCCGTCCATTTGTGAACACCAATACTGCCTAAACCATACATAGGATTTCTTCCAGAATGGATATTCCCCAATTAATCTGGCTTAACTCAAAGCTTTGTGGTTTTCAAGAACATTAATTCATTTTTGGGGGTACTTTACCTGAAGTCCCCCGGACATTTTCAAAATTTTCTAAAAAATGGCTCCCATTTTTTTCTTTAAATGAGAAGAATAGAGTAAAATATACATAGAAAGGTTGTATAGCTCCAATTTTCACTGTTAACTCTGAATTTTTGAAAATTGCAAAAGTTTGAATTTTTTTTGGTGTCTTCCTACAACTTCAAAATTAAAGATATAGATTTTTCTTACAAATAAAATTTGTCCATAATTAGTTCTTTTATTACGGTCATATACATGTTTTGAAACTTTAAGTTGTTTTCATGCAGTTTTGCGTGCAATATATGCAATTTTAAAAAAGAACAAAAACAAGCTTTTCTCAAAAACAACTCCAAATTTTTGGTAGGGAAAGTGCTTAATGTACTCTGAGTTGATATAAAAGCCGTTTTGTTATTTTGTTTTTTCAAAAATTACAAACATTTAATTTTTTTTGTCTCGTCTCTCACGTTAATATTTACATTGGCGGCAATTTGTTGTATTTGCATTATTGTATTTATGAGTAAATGTGCTTTAAATGGAAGACACCATTAAGTTTCTAGAAAACTCAAAATTTTTCTGTGAAAATGAGTTCAAATTTCCCCATTTTTAGAGATGTTCAAACGCCATTTTTTAAAATATGGCTGCAATTTTTTACTTCAGATTTTTACAACGGTTAGTGCTAATTGCACTGTTTAAGAAGACAAAATTAATTTTGCTGTATTGTTTTTTTGTTATGTAACAAGTGTAATTTTTTTTTAATATCTCTTGCACCTGTAAATATGATTATTTCTAGTGATTTGTATACATTATTGCGTTTGTGAATCGAAGTGCTTCAAATGGCATCCAATAAAGTTGTTTGAAAACTCAAAAGATTTCAGTGAAAAAGAGTTACAATTTCGCATTTACAGGAATATCTAAAAGCTATTTTCTTTAAAGTGGCTTCAAATTTTTCACTAAAAAATTCTATAAAGGATGAGGTTTTATTCTTCTCTAATATTTTTAAAGTTATATTTTGGTTCTACTTTTAGAAAAATTAAGAAAAATCAACTACAAACAAATAAACCTGGGGTGATGATAAAATTAGAGTTTGCTAGAGGATGGGATAAAACTGAAACCTCTACCAAAGAAAATAAAAAAAACAAACTAGTACAAGAAAGTCTGTGCCATTCTGCGACACCGCTAATTTTTGTTTCTTTATTCAGGTTTTGGAGGTGTCTGTTTATTCATCTATTGATCTTGTTAAATTTTGCTTGTTTTACCTACACCTATGAATGTATCATTCCAAATGATGTGATAAAAAATGAATTACATTAATGATTAATGTTTTAATTTATAGAAAATATGATGCCAAGGAGGTATCAAATTAAAAATGCAATTAAAAATTTTGAATTTTGAGGAATGCTTGTAATTATACAGATGTCAATGGCATTATTTGTACTCAAATGTACACATGGTAAATTCCAATTCAAGGACTTAATCATGGAATAGACTTATAGGCCTTTCTAATATTTATGTGAATAATTGTTGTAGAACTGGTATGCAGAGAATTCCTGCTTTAAGAGTATTTCTGCTCCACTTTTCCTATTATATTGCCTTTTCTTCATGTTTATTGTTTCTAAAGCTGATTTGCCAAAATTTGAAGCTCTTTAAACTAATATTGTTAATGTGTAATTATCTGTTATTATTTTTAATCTATAATCTCTTAAGGTATTATGATTGACTTTTAACATCATTAAAGAAAGTTGAAAGAATCTGGAAATAAAAAAATATTGGAATTGAAAAACAGAGAGAGAGAATACAAGTACGGAAAGCAGGATACATAAACTTGAGTTTTTGTTTTTGAAAACTTGGAGTGATAGAACAGACTGATTATAATTAATATCTTTAGTGCATTTTTTTCTTTTTCTCTACTTCTCTTTTTTTTCCTTCCTTTCTCTCCAGTGAATTTGTTTTGTTGAGGTTACGGTTGTATTAATTTTATATCTATATCTATCTATCTATAGTTGTATGTTTTTTTTTTTTTTTTCCTTAAAATTGAATTGTTCTTTTCTTATAAACTTTAATTTTATAAAAGAAGGAAAAATAGTACTATATATTTTTCCATTGTTTTGTAGTTGTTTCTCATTTCATTCTTTCTTTGTAGAATAATTTATTTTTCGCTCTTGTTGCATATCCTTTCATGTCTGGTTTATTTGGTGCTTCATTAGATCTTAGGAATCTCAAATATTTGCTGTTTTGGTTTGCCTCCTGAATAATTTCCTGCATATGTGACTAAGTTGGATTAAACAAATCTCTCCTATATTATTTCAGTAGTATACATCACCTTTGCGGCTTTCACATGCAATCAATCTTTATAAGTGAGGTCTTTAAAGAAACACTAATTTCACAGAGACGTGGTGAATTGTACTTTGACTTTAAAAATATGAAGTATTTGTTTAAAAAATCATATAAATATTCATGTGAAATGCAACGCGCAACTCTCGGTCAGCTGTATCGTTAAATAACTCCTAAATGATGCGTTATAGGGCATTAAAAACTAAAATTTTGCAGCCAAAGGCCTCAAAGAAACGTTTTTCACATCATAATGTACAGGATGAAATATTCTTAGGTGTTCTATTAAATTTTTGCCGGTTCGGTGCTTATCGATAGTACCAATACCACCTGTACATGGAGGAAAACAATATATTCCTTCATGGCCTATATTTCAGCCCTTAGTGCTGGTGGCCATCTTTGTGACGTCACGCTTAGAAGACTTAGTTTTATCTATCTTATACTATTTACGTTTTCTGTGTACACCGTGATTTGCTCAGACTGACGAAGTTTATTTGCATGATTATTAATTGAAGATTCGCTCTCGTAGCAGCAACTATAAGTACTATTACTTACTTGCTTGATACAGATGGAGATTGTTTCTTACGCATGTACTGAAGCCATTCATTTAACGTTTTGCCGTGGTCTACAGGAGCTGTGTACCTAATTGTGAAAGGAACTACGATGGAAACGGACGCAATGTTCCCAAGTTTCAGTTTCACTATTTCCTAAGCAAAGATTAGGATGGAGTGTAATACGCGAGTTCTCGCACGTCTACACTAGTATTTATAAATGAGGTCTCTAAAGAAAGATAATTTCACGGACACTGACGAATTGCACTTTGACTTTAAAACTATGAAACATTCGTTTAAAAAAAGCATTTAAATATTCATGTCAAATGCAACCCGCAAAACTGGGTCGCACTTTTTAATATAAATCGTTAAATAGCCCCTAAACGAAGCGCTTTAGGGTAAAAACAAAACAAAAACAACAACAACTCGTACAATGTATAATATTGATACAGAATACTGAAACCACAAGGTTTAATTGCAACGAAATATTTTATGACGACCACCGCGAAATATGTCAGAACGCACACTCAATGAAAGTCACTAAACTGACCAGATTGTTGAGAAAGCTACTGTGTGAAATCATATCACTAATTATATTTCTCAAGTAAACGGCGCAACCAAATTTCCCAACGTATTTTTAGAGTAATAGAAACCATGGATTGTATACGATGTCACAACGTGGTTGGTCTCATGTCATCTCGCTGCCGTATTATCACCCCATTTGACGGTATTTTATTAATGTAATTTCAAATTCTGTAAACTTATTTTGTTTGTAAATGTTCTAAATAAGAGCGTGTATTGATATTACGTAGTATATCCCGTTTTAGTTTAAGCTTTATGTCAAGTACTCCAGAAAATCAAAATATCTGTTTAAAATTGAAGGGGCCGCGACGTTAGCCAGATCAATTCGAGAATATCAATTTTGATGAAAATCCTGCCTACGGTATTGTTCAGAGAGAGGCAGACGAACGAACATACTTGGGCGGGGGGGGGTAATTTTTCGGTATCAAGGGCCCACAAAATGTGTATCCTGACTACACAACGTACCGGAAGCGGTAGCTCAGTGCATCAACTGATGTCACCGTAACGCCTCTGACCGGGAGGTTCTAGGTTCGAGTCGCTGTCGCTGTCTGGAGGAGAATTCTAGCGGCCGGCTGCTCTGATCGGTAGTTTTCCGTGATTTCTCTGATCGACACCAGCAGTACCCTAACAAACAGGTCACAGAGCGCGCGCGATCTTTCCTTACTCTTCCTTGTCCTATCCTCACCTCTTACACTGACATGCACTACACTACCACATATTCCGGGAGACCGGTCGGGAGCTTAGAGCTTGTCCCGGCTGGGGCGGTGCCCCGCTGGTGGGAGAGTCCTGGTTAGGGGGAAACTCCGCTAGCCGACGGTAGGTCGGCGTCGGATCTCGCCATCCAGCGAGGGAAGATCACCGCCATCTCCCGAGGAAAACATGCACTACATTTACGGGACTAATGACCTAAGTTGTTGACGCGCCTAGAATCACTAACTAACCAACCAACCAACAACGTATTTAGAAAAAAGTTTTTACTGTATATAGTAGCAAGAACTATCCATTTTTTCTGTCTCTTTTTCTTTACGAGTTTAGGTGGAAATCTTCAAAAGACACTGGGCAGCCCGTACTACCCAGCGTGTGAGATTTTTATTCACTAAAACCGAACCTCTCTTCTCTTCCATCCTCTCCGCGGAACCGCCTATAGGCATCGCAGAGAGTGGAATAGTGACCCAGTCAAATTACGTATTTAATATATCCTGGTGTTAGTCGAGTAGGATCAGGATTATTCGCTCATTTCCTTTTCCAGGCGTCTCAGTGCACTTCTTGTACTTTACATCTGTCTTCCAACTGCTTTGGGAAGCAAGAATATTAACAACTAGATTTTCTGGATTCATCTGCCCAATCCCAAACATCTCAACAGTGACTCGTCGTTGAGGTTCGAAACGTGGACCCTGAAAAAACACGTGTTCGGCGTCCTCAACAGCAGGTTCGCACGCAGGAGAGTACGGAATACCAACCAGTTTGAATCTGTGAAGGTAGGCTCTGAAGCATCCATATCCTGTGTCTATGTTTGTGTCGGTATCAATGTCGAGTTTTTCTGAAAATAAGTACTTATCAACCTAAAGGAATAAATAAACTAATTAGGTTTTATTTTAGAAATTATGTTATTATAAGTATTAGTGAATATATTATTAATAGAGCCTGGATTTTTGTGCGGTAATAATGCCTAAAATATGCTACATATAATATGCACGATAAATCTTTAAAATATGCAATAAATACACAGTATAAAATTCACAAGGAAAACTTGTTTATACCACTTTTCAATCTCTTGAGAAAACGTTTTTTGTTGAATGCTGCGATCCATTAATTTAATTTTCTACTTCGACAGTACTGTAACACTTGGACACATCTGAAGCACTTTCACACGCGTGCTGCTAGCTAAAGTGCCAAGACGAAACTGCCATCCAAAAGAACCAACTCATATCAGTTCCACGAATGACACCCGTCGGAATGCTGTGTTGCCTCCTGATATTAGGGTGTTCTTTCTTTCTTGTAGGTCGTTCTGACGACTAACGAGCACATACGTAGTGCAGTGATGCCCTCGAATAAGCTCGCTTTCGGGAAAACATTTTCCGACAGATTCGGAGACCATGGTCTATCACGGATTTATATTTCATTCGAGTCATCCCCCATCTCGATCAGGTTTTGTCCAGTTCCCCCGATCCATTGAGCAAATGCTGAGGTGGCCCCTTGTTTTGCTTCTGAACATAAATGTAGCTTCACTGTGCACACGTTTTGTTGAGCTCTCCTTTCGCTTATTGTGATAGGAATAGAACTGGGGATGAATTACTATTTTGTTAGCAATGCAGAAAATCAAATTTGCGGTTGTTTTATCGATGCAAAGAAGTTTTCTATAACTGGGGAACGAAAATGACCAGTTTCTCAAATGTTGCTAATCTAGCGCTTTTTTAAATTTTATTATTAGTATTTATTTTGTATGTTTTATTTTTAAAATTTTGTTCATTTTTCAATAGTTGCAATAGTGAAAATGTTGGGAAGGGGTTCTGGAGCTCAAGAAAACATGCCCAGATGATCTTCTCCCCATACATCACATACTTTTTTTTTTTTGGCTAAATAAATCAAGTCAGAGACACTGAGCATGCCTCCTTGCCAAAAATTCAATCTTACCTTTTGCTACGCATATGGTACCTACAAGCGAAATACACTAAATAAAATAATAAATAAAATTTGTCAGGAATGCTCTAAACGAAGAAATTCATGAAGACATGTGATCATTTTCCAAGTAACAATTAGAGAGAAAAAAAAAGCCAAAAATTTATGGCATTTAATGTTCCTGAAATTAGTCTGAGAGATTTTTATATCTCTTTATTAAGAATAACATTTGAAAAATTAATATTGTGGCCAAAGCTAATTCAATGTTGTGAGATTGAATTTTATCTTGAGAGAGATTCCTTAAAATTATTTGTATGTTATTTAACTCTGGCACTAATATTTCTTTTATTTTCACCTATGTAACACTCACATGTAAAATTTAATTAGGTGAAAGAATTTTCCTTGTCCCTAATGTTGAGCAAAAATCTATTAATACTATTTGTCACAATCATTTGTGAATTCATATATGCAGAGAGAGAGAGCCAGAGAGAGAGAGAGAGAGTTCAAGTGAGGGAGGGGGGGGAGAGGGAGAGAAAGAGAGAAGTGAAATTCTTATTTAATGCCATGATTTCTTCAATTATTGAGCAGAATGGAAAGTGGAAGCTTTGGTCAGTAAAAAATGAATATGACGAGAACAATGTTTATTCTTTTAATTATAATTTTTTTGGCTGTATGTATTAATTCCTGAAATCACTTCAATCTTCAATATTTATCATGATAATTTATCACATGCCAGTTTGATTAACCAGTTTATTTACATTTGATATCAATTTTGAAACCAAATATTTTTCTTTGATATGAACTTTGTGAAAATATTTGGAAGAGTAACAAAACTGCTTCCAAAGTGGCAGGAGTCAACCTACAAAGAATGCTAGTTTCACAATTCAGATCTTGGACAAATGTCAGAAGTGAACATACTTCCTTTTCATAGACTGTGTGAAAACATGTAAGAGGGAAAATAGAGATAAAATATTAGAAATACTGAAGGGAGAACGAATTCAAAGCTTATATGCAGAGGCAGAGTTCAGAGTAAGAATGATAGTTAACGTCAGAACAACTGTGCTGATGTTATGGTATTAACAATGGAAACAAGATCTGCCAATCAGAGCTTGTGAACTCCATAAAAGAGCAGTGACAAAAATATCTATTCCAAAGAAAAGAAATGAGAAGCGTTAAAGTAGTACTAATAGGCAGGAAAAATATACAGCAAGTGTCAGGATTTAATTATTTAGGCAATGTTATTGGACAGTACATAGACGACTTGGAAAGTAAATTCAAAATTCTGCAGAATCAATTGACTAATTAAGAAGCATTTTGGGAGAGACGTGATGCAGGAGTCTGAATAAGATTTCACAACGGAACATCAAAACCAATATTACTTTAGGGTTCAGAAATATGGATTCTAAATTCCACACCCAAAGACTGAAAACTACTCAGTTGAGATTTCTATATTACTGGAGAGATCACAGTAGTCTAAACAAAGAAACAAGGACATTAAAAAGGAGTTAAAGAAATGGTACACAAATCACATCTGGAGGAATAACTTACCAGGTGTACTGATCTTACAGGAATAGAAAACATGGCTAGTACACATCCGTTTGTTTTGCTCAAGAACCAAAAATTCTCAAATTATCTAAGATTTTGAAAACTGGTTTTTTAGTTTATTCCTTGCACTGTATGCAAGTTTAATGAAGGATACATTATTTCCAGTAATACTTTGATAATGAACCTGTTTGTCCACCCCCAAAATTTGCAAAGATGTTGAATAAAAATGCAAGATGTATAATTCATATTGGCAGTTTCATAATTAGCAGTGTACTATTATGAATGACCTGGATCACCCAGTACCCCCCTCCCCCCTCCATCACCAGAGTACAAGCAAGTGTTTATTACATGGGTGAGGCAGGGAAATAAACTTTATGAAGGAGTAGTATAAGGAACATTAAAAAAGTTTTATAATCAATACTTTTATTAAAAATTAAGAGATTTCTTTTATCATATATAAAGTCATGACTATTTACAAAATTTGCACTTGAGTTGCACCTTCCATATCAGAAACATAAGATTGATAATCAAAAACTTCATTGGAGATTCACTATTTCAATAGTGGAATGTGAATCATTCTAGGTCCATCACATACAATATACAAGTAGGTATACAAGCAAGACAGGATCGAGGAATATCCTCTTAATAAAAATTTAATACTGTTGAGAAACCATAATATAAAACCATTTATCCTATGCAAAATAATAAGGTCTTAAGTTCATGGAAAATGCTAACATACTACAAAACTTCAGTCTTATGAATGCTTTAAAACTAATACTTTATATCTAACCTAGTAATTATATACAAATGCTTTGATTGCAAAGTAAGCACTACTATGGGAAGCAATGTATTCCAATATTTTCTCATCGCTGTCCCAGAAGAGAAATTTACTAAACAATGCAGTCACAGTGAAAATTTCGTCTTGTGTTCTCTCGTAGTGTACGCTATAAAAAAGTCAACATGATAAAAAAAATACGATGTAACAATACTTTACGTCCATGATGAACAATGAAACAATAAATAAAGGATGAGTAAATGCGAGCGCGCGGCGCGGCGTGGCGTGGACCCGGAGAGGTGACCCGTTCACTCCTTCTCCTCGACGATGGCGAGACGGTCGTCTTCGATGGTGCAGCTGGTGCTGAAGACGTCCTCCTCGAGGTCGCTGTTGATGTTGTCCTCGTCGTCGGGCACGATGATGGGCGTGGCGCCGTCGTGCAGGCTGGAGCGCGACATGGAGCGCTTGAAGACCTCGCGGGACACGCTGCGGGTGAAGCTGAGGCGCCGGGACAGGCGGCGCTGCGAGGGGTCGGGCTTCGTGGGGATGACAGGCGCGGCTTTGACCGGCACCGGCACGTCCTTCTCCACCGACGGCTCCAGCAGCTCCGTCGCGTGCTTTTGGATCACTTCCCACGCGTGGTCTACAATCACAGGAAGGCCCACATTTAGATAAAGCGTCTAGGAAGCAGGCGGAAAAAAAAAAATATTATCGCGGGTTAGCAGCGTCGAGATTGTGTGTAAATTACGAGAAAAGAAGTAATGGAACCACTGAGCTGCATTGGTAATTTATTCAATCTTCACGTACGGTAATAGATTTGCAACAATACATGGGAATGCGATTTTCCTCGAGTGTTTTTGAATGAGATAACGAGAATTTTCGGCATTTTTTTTAAAAAAAGAATTTTAGGGTGAGAATTAGATTGTGTAAAACTTACCAATATCAGCGTCAGAAGCATGTTCAGCCACGACGCAGTATCTGATGATGTACTTTCCACGCACAAGCGAAGGAATCATGTGGAGTTTGCCGGAACCGTTGATGGCAGCGAGCAAGTCCTGATTCAGACGGTCGGTGCCTTTGAGTCTGAAGCACACCAATCCCAACTGGAAAACGAAAAAAAAGGATTGAATTAGAGACGTGCAGGAAAAGGGAGATATAATTTATGTAATACGAAACTTTGGTGAGGTGGTCGGAAAGGAGCAGATACTCACCCTCACGTCGTTGTGGACTTCGAATCTGTCGTCCTTGCGGACGAGCTCCTCGAAGGCCTTGGCCAAGCGAATGTGGTTGCGGATGTAGGCCTGCAGGCCGGCGATGCCGTAGCGCCGGATGACGAACCACAGCTTAAGCGAGCGGAAGCGCCGGCTGAGCTGGATGCCCCAGTGGCGGTAGTCGATGGCCTCGTCCGAGTGGTCGTGCTGCAGGTACAGCGGGTCCACCACCATGGCGGAGGTGAGGCGGATGCGGTCGCGCACCCACAGGCACGAGCAGTCGAAGCTCACCAGCAGCCACTTGTTGGGGTTGGTGTTGAAGGAGTCCGCGAAGTGGATGCCGGCCATGAGCGGCCGCAGCTCGGGGCAGATGAAGGCGTTGCCGCCGTACGCGCCGTCCACGTGCATCCACACGCAGGGGAACGAGCGGCACACGGGGCCGATCTCCACCAGGTTGTCGAAGGAGCAGCTGCCCGTGGAACCCAGGGTGCAGGACACGAAGAAGGGCACCAAGCCTTCAGCTTCGTCTTCCTCCATCGCCTGGAGCGGACAGAACATTTGGATTATGGCATCGAAAAGAACAAGCGGGAAAGATGGAAGAGAAAACTTGTTCAGAAAGATGTAAATACAAAATGACTTCCACCATGCTCAAATCAACAAGCAAGAATGAAGTTAGAAATCGACACAAAAAACTAACAATCATTACTTCCATGTTTAAATCTTTAATATCTGAAGTTTTGAGCTATGGACCTTTACTGTGCATGATTTTTTTCAGTACATTATAGGCCACGTAACGAATCAGTCTTTTTCGAATAGTTACCTTTCTGAGGGTGGCGCCTCGCAGGCTGCACTTGTCATCGGGGTCGAGAACGCGCAGCTTCACCATGCAGATCATGGCGGCCTTTTCGACGCAGGAGTGCGCCTCCCGGGAGCAGTACGCGACGAGCTTCGGCAGGAACACGCTGTCCTCCGCGTCGGGTTGGTCCTCCTTGAGGTAGCGGATAACTTGGGCTCGAGCGGCCAGCATGGAGACGAGGATGCAGTCGCTAGCGGACGCCTGGAAGAAGAATTCCGTTGGTATAAGAAAATGGTTATGTAACATTTATGAGGTCATGAGGAACTATTACAAGCTTCAGATCGGAAGATGTAACCCAAATATTTTAAATTACGAGAATCTGTTTTTACACGTAGAAAAGAAGTTCAAATTGGGCCTTTACGAACAGTTTAAAAAATGCCATTTTTATTTTCGGATACTCACTTCAATAGCTCCGCCACCTTTGCTGTTCTTGCCACTGCTCAGGAACTCGTCTGGAAGGCCGATGGCTCTGCCGAACCAGTCCATAACGATGTTTTCCAATTCGCTGCATGCAGGACTGGCAGCCTAAAATAACGAATATTAGGTATTAATATAACATTGTTCCAACAGTTAATCGTATATGTAGTAAATTTAAAAAAAAAAAAAAAAAGTTTTTCTCGTTTGCGGACGACTATTATGATGACTTACCGCATGAGAATCCGATGCAGCCAATGGCGTCGGACAGCATGTCTCCCAGGATGGAGGGGAAGGAGTTTCCGGAGGGGAAGTAGGCGTTGAAGCGCGGGTGCTGCCAGTGGGTGACGCCGGGCATGATCTTGTCGTCGACGTCGCGCATGATGGAGTCCCACTCCTCGGGCTGCTGCGGCGCCTCCCCGGGCAGCAGGCGGCGCAGGTAGCCGGGCTCCACGTTGGGTGTGACGCGGCGCGAGCCCAGGCCGTCCAGGTAGTCGCAGATGTAGTCCACCATCTCCTTGCCCTTCACGCGGAACTCAGCGCTGTCCATAGTGTGTGTAGGTTGTGTTAAAGAGTAAAATCTGCAAAGAAACGAAGGTATTATAGCAACCTGTTTCTGAACAATTTTCGCGTAAATTATTTCGAGAACAGTATATTACTTTGAAAACCATAAGTGGGAAAACCTTTTGTTGCAAGTAATAAATCGAGTGTGTAAAGCAAGTGTAAAGTGCAAGTAATAAATCGATAAATGCAAGTGACAAATTCGTGTCTTTACGACCAAGATGTTTAATTTTAAATAATTCCACACCGGCAATTCACAATTTCTACATTTATTTTCCATTTCCATCCGAAGTATTTCCGAAATTATCCGAGGAATTTTATCGTCCACATTTAAGAGTGACAGTCTGGCCTTTGAACTCTGAAATTTGCACTTCGAAGACGCACGAAAACTTTTAGCTATTAAACGCTCGATGGGTGTTTAACATTCCGGCCGATGTACAGTGGCGGGCAGAAGTGTAAAATAAACAGTCTTGTCCTTGGCGAGGCGGGCGCGTGGCGCAGAAGCTGTCTGGGGAATTTGCGAGCGTGAATTAGCGGCCCCTGCTAAGTAGTGAGGTAAGACACGATAACACGAGTGTCAACTTGTCCCCGCGGTAGAGTTAGATGATTCTTTTTTTTTTTTTATGTGCTAGAATTAATTGTGAGATTACGGCGTTATGAATGTTACTCAACAAGGCGTTGGATCCGTAAAGAATTTCAAACGCTTGCCACAATGTCGATGTAAATGTTAGAAAATCTGGTCAGTTCAACAATTCAGTATTAGGTGTTTAATATGCCCTTACTGAAAAAAGTAGTTCAATATTGTCTTCAATCTAGTAAGAAAGTTAAGTAGCACGAGACGTTCACCATTCTATCATATGGTTGTTAGCAAAATCACACGAAACTTACCGAGACGAACATTTCGGCTATTACATTTTAAAAAGAGCGCAATACACATTCCTGCAAATTTACAAGTTGTGCCGCGTTGTCTGCGATTCTAGTGAAGATTCGTAGTACTAATCAGACAATTGAAAAAAAAAATGCTCTTTAACACGAAAAGGTCTCGAGAAATTCAGACGGAGAGCAAATATACTTCCAAAACCCGAAAATCACTGCGAGTAGGAAAAACGTAAAGTTGAGAATTTAAAGAAGTATGGAAATATTCAAGTGGGTTCGTCGCAAAAGCGTCTTCCCATCACTCACCTGAAACGTCAAAGTTGCTGCTGTTGATTGTCACGTCTGGCGATGAGCGAATGCCAGGAGTAATCCGTACGCGAAGTGTGTCTGTTGAAGGGTCGCGGCTAGGGCCGGTGCGAGTGGACGGCGAGTAGCTCCTGTCCTGCTCCTGTCTCCTCTCCCTACGATGCACACGCGACCGGCGGCGGTAGCTCGATTTGTGGTGCTGAGGGCAAAAGCGGTTGCTTATATGCGGCGGGCTGGCGAGAGGCGGTTTC
Source organism: Teleogryllus oceanicus (assembly GCA_964035755.1). Lineage (NCBI taxonomy): Eukaryota > Metazoa > Arthropoda > Insecta > Orthoptera > Gryllidae > Teleogryllus > Teleogryllus oceanicus. The sequence goes on from CAXIVR010000003.1 coordinate 179,135,311, forward strand.
CCCACCCGGCCCGCCTCAGCCTCCGTCATGTTCCCCCCTCCCCTCCTTCGGGCCGGCCCGACCGCCCTCCCCTCCTGCGCCCGCCGCCGGCGCTGGCTTTGCGCAAGGCGGTCGCGGCGCGGTGGACTCCTGGGGCGGAAGCACGTGGTGAGCGGTGACGCTGGGTGGTGCTCGTCACGCGGGGGAGTACCTGCGCCCAGAGGTAGGCTATGGGAAACGATGGGGGGGGGGGTCCTTCCGCTTTGCCGCGGCGTGCAGTCTCATCAGGATTTCCGAAGCAGGCTAGCGAACAGCGATGCTCTGTGAAGTCGTAGGCTTCCGCGGCCAGAGTCATGTAAATGATCTTGGCTGTCCAGGTGACGCCGCGTCGAAGCACAACAGCCCTGAGGAAGACCACGATAAGATGGTCGAAACGTCGGCAACACAGCCTTCGACGCGGCGTCACCTGGACAGCCAAGATCATTTACATAGCGATGCTCTGCATTACTTGCAAGGTGGTCGAATCAAGAGCGGCCCCAGTGAGGGACGTACGTAGTGATGGCAAATTTTAGCAAAACATCCATACCTCGATACATCACAAAAAGGTTTTCGATGTCGATGGAAACATCGATGTTTTAAATATGATGAAACATTTCGAAGTAAAATGTCCTGGTTATGTGATACATAACACGTCAATATTAGTTTAAAATATATTATGACTTAAATTTGTCTTTCGCCTTCGGTTTCTAATCAACGTTCAATATAGTCAAGGTGTAAATTGCAGTTTACGATATTATCATGTCCAAAATAATCAACAGCAACAAGCCTGGAGGAAGGTTGCGAATAGCAAACGGTTTCGTGCAGCGTGGTGATCGACAACTGTAACAGTTATCAATGGCTGTTGATTGCGAACAACTCACACATAAAATATATACTAGAAATTTTATTTATATCATGAGAATTTTTGTTTCAAAACATCGATGTTTCTGGACAAATATATCGGTCTGAAAAAACAACAACATTGGAAGCAAAATATCGATGTTGTAATATCGATGTTTCTGCTCAAAAATACCGATGGTTTTTGCCATCTCCAGCCGTGCTGCGTTTGAACGTTAAGGGACCGTTAAAATGTATTCTCCTTGATGTGAGGGGGTTTTTAAAATGAACGTTTTCATGATATTTTTGTAATATTTGTTTATTAATAACAGCAAGCCATAAATTAATGTTGAATTAAAATATATTGCTTTTTGATTTAAAAAAAATTTCATCTATTTTTTAATGACTCTGCTTTTAGTCAATTCAGTAGGGAGGGATCGAAACGATATACCCTCTCGATAGGGGGGATAAAAGAGTTGTTATAGGAGGGGAGTGATTTAGAAAAAAAAAATATTTTGCAAACAAGTTTTTAAAGGTTTCCTATTCAGAATACATAGGCAGCCGTTCACGTAGGAAAATCATAATTGGCCATGACATTGAGGTCTAAACCTATACGAATACCTCACCAAACGAATCTGAGACACTGCAATTTTGTAATTAAAGCATTCAAATATATTGATTATGTTTATTCTCTATTTGCAGGTTATCAAAGAATATCACTACGTTTTATTTAATGTATACTATTAATTTATCACCTAATGTTTTTCTATGTTTTAATTAATATTTTACTAATAAATTTTAATGACTACTACTATTACCAAGTTTTATAAACTAATACAAATGCTAAAATTCATTAATGTACTCGTAGGCCTCAGTGTAAGTGGCTATGCTATTCAGTTGATTGTCAGATTTTCTTACTGGAATACCTCGCCAGATGGTAGGTTTTATTGAAGATCTGTTGATTGGGCATATGGTATATAGTTGTTGCTTGCTACTAAACTTTGTTATTTAACTTTAAATAATTATTGTTTACAGAAGTTTACTTTTTAAAACGTCATACTATACATAAGTTTCTTCAGAGTAAGTTTATTAGGCATGATTGTCTAATTCTTCCATTTCATTAAATGCATTTGTTGTGTTCGTAGAATAAATTGTAAGTTAATTTTCTATAAATAATTTACATCCACAAAGATGTTATCTCAAGTTGCAAAAAATATTAAATATTTCAAACTTCTGTTCTAAAATTACATAACCGGCCGAACGAAATTCTAGCCACAGGCTGAATGTGATCTAAATATTATTATCTGTTCCGCTACCTCGTTTCAGCGACAGAGCATTTTCTAATGATTTAGTGAAGTCCATTTAAAGAAAAATATTGTAATAATTGAGAAACTCATTAAAGAAAATAATTCCAAATTAGTTTCTAACTGATAAATTCCGAAGTAATGAACCAAGAGCGGGCGACGGAAAGTACTTGTAAGATAAAATATTCGTATTAAAATGCCAGGAGATTATTTAGTTACATGAAATATTACTTTTTTTATGTGAATTTGAAAATTTTCTTATAACAACTTCGCAAATGCAACTACGTTTTCTAAAACAAGAGCTCTTATCTTATCGTTCCCCACGTGATGGAATGGACACGTTACAACGAGAAAAAGAAATATCTATTTCTTAGGCCTGTGTCAGACCAGGGTTCTATTGACACGCATCTTAGAATAACACTGTAACTTACCTGAAACGGTGAAAGCGCTCGTGTGCCGTTTCGTATAAAATAGTGTTATTCTACTACGTGTGTCAACGCCCTTAGCTACAACGGGTTTAGGGCCCAGTTGACGCATCGCTAGGCATGTCCAAGTTGGCGACGAGGCTCCACAATTCGGCCTCCAGATTAACGTAACACAGCCTTGAGTCTGCGCAACTCACTATTTTGTGCCAAAATACTTTGTTCTCCGATCTCGTGGTATTCGGAGTAGATTAATTCGGAGAGGGTGAACTGGTTTCTGATAAATAACACTCAGTCTCTTAAGGGGCAACACTGCATTTCGAAGATTAGAATTTTAATTAAATAAAGGACTGGCGGTAACAGATCGGTCTTGATATCAACATAATAATAGTGTTAGGTTTAATTTACTGTGTAGTTGTAGGTGCAATATTTGTAGTGTGAAAATGACCATGTAATGATGACGCATTGATGACGACTTTCTAAAGAGCAGACAAATTTGCACTGAGTACTGTTTTGAATGATCTCAAAAACAACAACAAAAAGCCTAATATGAAGTTCCCTTTGCACAGTACAAATTGAACTCGTTCACACAAGTAAGAGCACTTAGTGGGGTATAATTGGAATGTTCCAAAGTTTGCGATTTATGACGAATATTGGAAATTTTACACTAGTTGAAACATATCCTAGGGGTAGGAACATTTTCTTTGAGAAGAGTCGAGAACAGAATAAACTAGTGATCTGTTGTTTCGACTGGCCCATGTTGTGGTTCTTTTAACACCACGCGAGTTTACTGTGTTCGCTATCTCAGGCACTGCGAAGAACTAAATACACCGAGTGAGTCACATAACTGCTTAATGCCACTGTCAAAGACGAAAATCACCAGATGGTGTTCCGGTAAATCCAGGGGTCCTTCGGAACAGGTCGCAGACGGCAGAAACTACAAACACGTTCCAAAACAGATATCCCTTCGTTTTGATTCGTCGTCTTCGAGTCCCAATACTTCAGAAGAAGAGTGTTTAAAAAAGTCTGCACCTAAAATATCTGTCTGTAAATAAACTTTTCTGGTATTTCCGGGTACCCTTGAAAATCATTCTGGGCATTGTTAAGTGGAGATGGTATAGGAAATACAGAAATTGATCTGCTGTCGAGATGTGTAAATAATTAAAGTCAATGTCTTCAACAACGTTATATTTTATTTATTAACGATGTCAGAACTCTCGCGGAAAGTCAAGAATTCACCCGAGTAAACATTGTTACCGAAATTTAAAAACATTGGATTATATCACATGATGTTTTTATTATGATGAGCTATTTGAAAGTAATGCTTTGATACATACACTATTATAGACATTCCAAAGGGCTCATTGTTTTTATTAGTACCGTTTATATATTCGTGGCAACAGAAAAAGTTTATTTAGCGATCCGAATTTTTTTTTTTCGATACAATGTCATTGCAGATCTGGGAGACATCACAGTTTGGGGAGACTTTTGACATTGTTTTGTGGACGAACGTCCGACGTGTTCGTGGAATGATGGCGCCAATGAATTATATTCTCAAGTTCACCCTCTTCGAAACAATAATTATTTCTGAGTTAATTCTACTTTGTCTTAAAGTACTTGCCGAAATAGGAAATAATTTAGGGGTACATAATGAGTAATGATATGTCTGTTGTAAAGAAAACTAAATGAAAGAAGAAAATAAAAGCTCGTCACATAGAGATGCTTTCACTTTTATTTTCAACAGAAGATAACATATAAAAGGCATTTATATTTTTGGTAAAGTTAACTTAAAGAATCATAAATAGATATTGATACGTTAAATGGCGTACTAACTCATTTTCCCATTATTGGTTGAATCTTCGGTTAGCGCCCGAGTCTGTGCGTATGAGGCGTAGATTCCTGGTCCGGTGGTCGAAGGCGACCTCGCAGTCCTGCCGTGTGCGTTCGGTGCACGCGGAGTGTCGGAGCTGCCACCGAGTGACGGACTGGCGACGGGCCACGCGCACGGACTGACTCAAACGCCCCCGCCCCGCCCCCGCACTCGCTCGCTCTGCCGCCGCCGCCACCCCCGCGCGCGTCGCGGCGCCGCCGCTAAACTTGGGGCTCTGATTCAGGAGGCGGCGCCGCCACCGCGGGCAGGTGTGTTGTCAACAATACCAACCGCCCGCCCTTGACGACGCGCGTGGAGACTAGGATGGTAATGAGTCGAGGGCGCATTTTGATCACCTAAAACATCGCCAAAAACGATCAATAAAATTCTATTAAAATATTGATTCAGTGGTGAGGTGTAGTTGACATTTACATAATTGAAATGATTGAAGGCGTTGTCATTGTCAACAATAGTAATATTGTTGACAATGACAACGCCTTCAATCATTTCAATTCTATTAAAATACTTAAAAATGGCCTAAAACCAAAGAAAAATGACGTAAAAAATCTTTTCAAAACCAGTTCGGATGAACAACTCAAGCAGTTGGTTACGCTACTAATGGAATAAAGGCTTCTTCCATTCGTTCGAGTGAGCTCCGCTTGCAAACTTACGGTTTGGAGTGTTCTGTGCCAGGAAATCTGTCTTTGGTTATCCCGAAATTGGCCGAACCGGCAATGGCGCATATATACGTCACAAGAATCACATACGATCAAAACAATTTCTGAGCGAACAAGGCCACCGAGTAATTCTGTGAAGAACGTTTGATGCATCTCGGAAATATTATTTTAAGCAAGTTTCATTAAAATGACATTAAAATCGACGAAAGCAGCAAAAAATGCGTTAAAAATGACGGAAAAGGTAAAAAGTGACTTTTTAATCGCAGTCGACAAAAAATGCAAAATAATGGCCTATACAAATGGGTAATTTCCTTTTGTAATGACATAAAATGAATTTCTATACCAAACGGCATTGTTCTAAAGTGAAAAGAAAAAAAATGACATTTCATTAAAATCCGCACTCTAGTAATAAGGGTGACCAGACTCCCTCTTCTGCCCGGGAACTCTCTCCCTCTCTCCCTCTTTTTCTTTACAAAAATTGACGTCCGGGCAGATTTTTTGGGAATAAAATTGTCTGTTTATAAAAATAAATTATTTGCATGTTCGTAATACTGTAGAACGTGCTCAAAGCGGAACATGTACAACGCGGAAATGTGCCCAATGTAAACATAAATTGCGGTTCTGCCAAACATAAATTCTACAGTATTACACTGAAAAATGTGGATTCTTGTCCAATAAGAGGAAAAGAACTGGTTCCTTGAGATTTCGCAATGAGCGAGTTTTACTATACCATGGACTCGTGTTGACTGCTCACTAGCATCTGTGGTTACAGTTTGCTGTGGCATCCTGCAAATTCAACAGATATCGGTTTCAAATTCGATGGAACTAAGAGCGTTACTTGGAAAATGACAAAACGAAAGTGTAAGTTATCTGACAAGTTTATTGTTAAACATTAATTCGATTCTGAAAATGTTCCCTTTTTTTACTTGGGAAAATAACGATCTTGTTTGTATACGTTATGCTAATTCTTTTAAGATCTAGTTGGTGCAATTTGCGATTTAGGGACGAGGCTCCTACCTACAGCTATTTAAAACAAGCTTCACCTTGATTCTGCGCAACGCCTGAGCATTTTATATGAAAATATTTTGTTCTCCGACCTCGCGGAAGTATTGAGTTGATTCGTTCGTGCGATACTTGAAGGGATATTGGTCATTTCTGCAACGAACTGGTATTGTTCGTTGCTTCATTACATCGATATATTGAGGTTAAGAATGACAACTGTATATCCTATTCTTGCCCTAATATAATGGTATATTGCTATCGACAATTGGTCTCGAAATATTGCAGTTTATTAAAAAATGCAGTATTTTGAACAAAAGTGATCAAATACCTTCGTTTCCGTTCTAACTCAGAGAATTATGGCAACTCATTGTCATAAGATTCAACTGATTTACCAAACGAGCCGCTTCTAGTGTTCGTTGGTATTATCTCAGAGGCCTTCGTTATTTGTCTCTCTATAGATACTCGCACTCAGTATTTTTCTTATTGGAAACTTAGCATTCATTTGTCACTCGACTTCTTTCACAATTTGAGTCGCATCCTCGAATAAAAACAAGTACATCGTATAACAAGTACAGGTATATTTATACACGCATACTGGTTTGCCTTCATCAACGCTACGGGTGTACGTTGGAAATCATTGTCGTCATCTAGCCAAGAGAGTTTACGTTTCGGATTTGCTGAAGCTGGAAAGAAAATTTTACATTACAGCACTTCTCTAATCTCAAGGCTTTTTACCTAAAAGGATGCTGTATATTTTTTAAATAACGCGTTATGCAAATGCCCATGGGTCTAGACCACAATAATGAAGTCGTGAGTAATGGCCAGGTAGATGAATGACGGCGTTCAAGTTTCCTAGTTACGTAACTTAACTAAATGGCCTATCTTAAAACTTGTGAATCATCCCACAAAACATTGAATGGAACCTTCCTCAAAATTGTGATATTTTCAATCTATTTTAAAGCGCTTTAAACAGACCATTCATAAGAGATAAATATAATATTTATGATAGAGGTATTGGAGTGTTTCAGTGAAACTGCTTTGCAATCATCATCATCATCATCATCATCATCAATATTGTTTACCGTCAGCTCCACCGCATGACAATGCGTGACGAACCGTGTAGGTCTGAAAACTAAGTACTTGACTTCGTCGCGAATTCACATTTTTCTCAGTGTTTGAGTTTGTAACCAATATGCGACCCTGAATAAATGTATAAACATTTACATGCAACCAGATAAGTGTACTCGTGATTCGAAATTAAAGTTAAAATCCACAGAAACTCAGAATTGTTTCCAAACTCAGAAGAAAGATTAATTAGAATGTTGGTGATATAGATACCTTATTATTTCACAATAAATAAACAGAGGTTGTCTGGTATCAAATTTTTATATTACGTCTTAAGATCTTTTCGATCGCGTAGCGATCATCGTCAGAGCTTGCAGCTGCTGGGCGGAAAACGAAGTTCTGCGTTCCGCCAGAACTTCGTTTTCCGCCCAGCAGCTGCAAGCTCTGACGATGATGGCTACGCGATCGAAAAGATCTTAAGACGTAATATAAAATTTTGATACCAGACAACCTCTGTTTATTTATTGTCAGAGAAAGAGTGTTCATCCTCGAAAACTAAAGAATGCGATCTTCATCTTTCTTTCTCGGCCGTGCTTATTCATTGCTTGATTTTCCGTTTTTGTGGTTAATGAGCGGAATGCATTTGTCGGATGCGCTTGTTATGCGTCACACGGCGAAGCTGCAGACCAAGGGAAGGCGCGGGAAACTTTCCCCACTAGTCACTTCGATGAAGATGCGAGGGTGATTAAACTGAGGAGCTGTCGTATCATCTTCCGTACTCGGACGTATGTCCAGAGTGGCGAAAAGACGGAAGCCTAGAAGGAACGGACAGCAATGTAATCATTCCTTTCTTCCGTTCGTCCATTGTGGACATAAAACAGGAAACGACGCCGGCACTACTCTAGCAGCTGTAAAGTAAACTTCAGGTTATTCACAACACGCCATAACACAGCTGCCAATGTAAAAATCTCATCATTTCTCGCAAAACAATATCCAAGCATCGTATTTTAGAATGTGTCTTCCACACGTATTAACTAACGATAAAATCAAATGTTCAGACGTAAAACTCTTTTACATTCCGGTAACGGCAAATTAATTTCACATTAAAATAGAATAAGAAAATTCTTGATTTTCGCTAGTACATTGCAACGCTAAGTAGGAAAATTTATCTGTATCCTTTCTTCCCTTGCGGTACTTCTCTTGACATAAATTGACATGTACGCCTTTTAGTAGGGCCAACTCACGACTAGAAAATATAGCTCATTAAACAGATCATTCCAAAGTCTTTTCTCAGTTGAAGTTGACAATCTGCATGCCCCTTCTCTAATTGCAAAAATAGTTTTTTGACGCTTAAATTATATACATTTTGTATACTTTTGCTTGGGGCTTTCCCCGGCCGAATCCCCGTTACCATCCTCTACCATTTTTTCGAGCCATAAAGTGGACAACTTGTGGGTTCCGCAGACTTCACCTCGACCGTTGCCTACATTTCTTTCTTTCCTCTATTTCTATTAACTTTTCTTTACTATTTTCTTATTCCTAGGGGATTGTAGCCCAATTCGAGACTCGGAATTCACGTTTTGCACTGCAAGTCTTTCAACGTCTTGAGAAAACAGCCCATTGTCAGGTCCAAAGAATGGGTGTGATGAGTGACAGGGTGTGACGTGATGTGAGGAGGGACAGTGGGAAGAAGAAAAAAAGGGGGAAAAATGCGCGCGCTGTGGAACATTTCATTTAAGGATCTTGTGATCTGCCTAGAATGGATAGGAAGAAACGAGACTGGCTAGTCAGAGTAGCCGACTTACGATCGCCTATTTAGGTGATGCCGAAATTCTTCCAATGTCGGGATTCCAACCTAGGTCCTCCGAGGCTACGAAATCTCAACTACACTCAAACTTGTAGGGAGTGAAGGGGGAGAGGCGAATGGCAGCTGGGGCTACCTACACCGGGCCCCGAACAAGTATTTTCATTCAGAAACATGAAAAAATACGTATTCTTCTTTTTTCCGTTGTGAAAAATAACCTGCAAACTTATAATATTCAAATACCGACGGAACTAATTACAGTAAAACCTCGTTAACACGAATTTCATCGTAACACGAACAAAACTTTGCTCCTGGCAAGCGATTACGGTAATAGAGGCATTTGTAATATTCGGATAACACGAAATTTTTATAATACAAACTCCGATAACTTCGGTCCCTTGGAATTCGTGTTAACGAGGGTTTACTATGTATAAAAATGGGGTTATTTCGCTTCAAGAAGGGATCTCCTACGTCTGTTGATCTACCACCCAGGCACATTCTTTTCTGCGGCTGCTCCTGGTGCCTCACACGCTCGTGTTGGGTCGGTCGGGAAGATAGGAACGGGTCGCGTCCAGTCCGGCGCAAATCTTGTGATGGCGAGGCCCTGGAGGGAGCCGTAAACGCAGGTACAAGCGCTGGCACCTTGCTCCAGCCGCCGGCAGAGCTTGTTTCCGGCCTCGCGCGTTGCCTGCTATGCGGCCTCGTGTTTGCCGGCGGAGGCGGCGCGCGGCGGGCTGCCCCACAGCCTGCCAGTGACGTCAACGACACCACTCTTCTCCTCCGTCCCCCCTCCCGCCTGAGTGCGCTGGCGTCCGCGCCGGTCGGGGACTCCCGGACGCCGCGCCGCCGCCGCCGCCGCCGCCGCCGCCGCCGGCCGGTCGGTCGGCCGGCCGGCAGGTGAGCGGTGGTGGTGGAGGAGGAGGAGGGGGCAGCTCGGTGCGCGCGAAAGAGTTCTCTGAACTTGGCGGCGCGGTGACGTCACTGGCGGCTGGCCTCGCCGAGGCGAGCGCGCTCGCGACCTGTCGCCTGCTGTGTCTGCTTGCGAAGGCGGCTGCTCCGCCCAGCCCGCGCAATCCCGAGCAGACGAGAGCTCGGCGCATGGTCGCTTTCTTTGATGCGTTCAAAACACCGACACGCGGTGCGTGGGTGGGGCGAGCAAAGAATATTCGTCGCACGACAAATACCAAGAAACCCATTCCGAATAATATTTCTGTCTACTTGACAGATAGCGGCTGACAAGGAAGAGGGGGGTTTCGTTATCCAATCAGAGGCTTCAAATTATGATGTCACTGCAGAGTTGTCGATGCTCCTTATGAAAAATATGAAATCTCATAGCTGGAATCAACTGAAAATTGAAGAGCACCATTACTTCTTTGATGATGCATCGTGAGTGTTGCCCTCTGTTGTGAGCTCTTATTGTGATTTATTTCTTGCTTATGCTGCTGTTGTGATCTGATGCGAGATGGACCACACGATTACGTGTCTGCCGTCGGAGTGAGAGGCAACATCGTTCTACCTCACCCCCCCCCAGGTGTCAAGTAAGCAGAAATATTATTCGGACAGTACAGTAGAACCCTGGGATTCTGAACTAATTGTGTGTGTGGTCTGTTCGGATTAGGAAATTATAGCATTATCAGAAACCGTACATACAAATCGTGTATACAGAAAATCATCTATAGAATTACCAGATCGTAGCGTGCGATGTGAGAAAATTGCATCGTAGCCAAGCCACATGAGGCAGTGGTAATGTTGCGGACAGCGGAGTACAGAATTGATTGATTGAGTTTTTCGTGTTTCCGTGCGCGTCAACGGCTTTGGTCATTAGTCCTGTTAGTGTAGTGAATGTTTTTTTCTCGGGAGATGGCGGTGATCTTCCCCCGCTGGATGGCGAGATCCGGCGCCGACCTACCGTCGGCTAGTGGGGTTTCCCTAACCAGGACACTCCCACCAACGGGGCACCGCCCCAGCCGTAACAAGCTCTAAGCTCCCGACCGGTCTCCCGGAATATGTGGTAGTGTAGTGAATGTTACTGTAAGTGTGCGTGTGTAAGGGGAGAGGATAGGACAAGGAAGAGGATGGACAGATCGCGCGCGGTCCGTGGCCCGTTTGGTACGGTACTGCTCCGGCATTCGCCTGGTGTTGATCGGAGAAACCACGGAAAACTACCGATCAGAGCAGCCGGCCGCTAGAATTCTCCTCCAGACAGCGACTGAATTCGACCTAGCTGAAAAGCTAGTGTCGAAAATCCTGACGGCGGCAGGATTATTATTATTATTATTATTATTATTATTATTATTATTATTATTATTATTATTCAGTGTCTTCCAAAGGATTTTCTCTTTCTTGTAAGTAAAGGAGAAAACTATCCTACAAGGAAATGTGGCGTTTGGAAGACTGACTTGTACTCTCTTAGCAAATATCAGCAGTAGCAGTAGTATGAACTACAGATGGAAAACAGAAGATCTATTACTAGAATAAATAAATTACATCTTAACTGTTTTTAAGATAAGTCCTCTTTTCTGATAGTTGTGCACGTTCAATAATCCTAATACGTTGAATTTCGCCAATGAAGTGTACTGGCATCATTTCACCTTTTTTGTTTCGGTGAGTTAGAGTCTTTCTTTACAGCTTGTGTTGGATTATTTAACATTTCCCGGAAGAATGCTCGTGGTTTTCTTCATTGACATGTTTATCATCTTCTGGATGTCATTGAGATATTGCTTGTGCTTAAGAAGGCGTATTCTTTTTCTTTTGATCGCTGTGTTGACAGTAGACAATTTCCAGCAGTGTTCTTCACTTTGACTACGGTAATTAATTTAATTGTTCTGATCCATCGTAATTTTTAATATTCTAATTTTCTAAATTTGTGTCATACCCGCATTTTTACTGACTGTAAGAAGCAAAAAGGACAATTAAATTGGAAAGTTGGTCTCAATGTGGATTTCTGTATACCAATCTGCATCGACGTAATTCCGTATGTATGGCATGGATCTCCCACGAGGCACTTAACATATCAGGTAAAATTACAAGTCGCTTTTAAAATTATATTTCGCTGCCAATATATGTTAAGACTATCGCAATAGCTCAATATGTTTATGATTTCTTGATATTCTTGTCGAAACAGTGTAAGACGTTTGTGCTTGCAGTATTTACATATTTCATGAAACGTTCTCGCTTTTTGTTGCACATATCACCTTCAATAATTCGCGGCTAGAGAAATGGATACTTTACTTCAAATCTCGCTATTGCACTCGTATTAAAAAGTGGAGTGCAGGAAGTCCTAAACTTGGCCACGTAGTTCCGGCAACTAGGGAAAATGACTGTAAGTTCTTTCGTTGGCAGTGAAAGTATTGAAGCATATGAATTGTAATAAATCTTATGAAAGCGCTTTAGTGTTTTAATGAAACATCACTTGAACTCAATATGGTCTTCATACCTTTTATGTCTCAAATGCTTTCAATAGTTGTTGGATTTAAATAGCAGTCGGGCTTTTTGTCAGTATTTAACTGAACACTCATCCCTTTTATATAGTGTTCATTTTCACAATGTTCCTCGAAGATAGGAAGCACGAGTATGAACCCAGCAAATTCCAATAAGCTCACAAGCTTTTCGCACACATCATGACTGATAAAATACAAAATCATCCTGTGGATGCCGCTCCCTTCACATAAGAACAAAAAGGCGATTGCACACGATCCAAAGGAACAAAAGATCATCGAAGGCGGTTCACGAGCTTGTATGTCGCCTGGACAAAAAGTCGTAGAGTTTTCTACAGAGAAGAACTTGGTCGTACTAGGCGAGTGTCATAAGAGTTCCTCAGAGTTTGCATGTGGCTAAGGAACACGAGCCTTGTTTTTAAGAGTCATCTTTTCGAAAGTGGCAGGCCATGCCAAGGAAATACCCGAGAGACACTCTCCACTGCTCTTAGCAGCCCTTAAACCCTTCACAATAGTCCCCGTAAATTCGAACTCGAGTATTATCGAAGTCTAGCACTAATGTCTTGCAACTAATTTCAACGATCACCTCAAAGCACGCCTTACGAAAAGTCTGAAACGAGGTTTAAGCCGTTGCTAATCACAGGAGTCCAGTTAATACACACTAAAATGATGGCACGAAATTGACGATCTGCAAAATGTGTTAGAGTATGTATGTTGCTGATCTAAGATGAGTTTTTGAATGCTTGTGTTTAGTTACTACATTACTGATTATTTATTTACGGCTCCAATCAACGCATGTCATCCTTACTTTTCAGTTTTTATTAATTATATTTGCACATACTATTTCTCATTTGACTTTCTTGTATATTGATTTTACGGCTCCAATCAACGCATGTCATCCTTACTTTTCAGTTTTTATTGATTGATTGATTTTTCGTGTTTCCGGCGCGTCAACTGCTTCGGTCATTAGTCCCGTTAGTGTAGTACATCTTTTTTCTCGGAGATGGCGGTGATCTTCCCTGCTGGATGGCGAGATCCGGCGCCGACCTACCGTCGGTTAGTAGGGTTTCCCTTACCAGGACTCTCCACCAACGGGCACCGCCCCAGTCGGGACAAGCTCTAAGCTCCCGACCGGTCTCCCGGGATATGTGGTAGTGTAGTGCACGTTAGTGTAAGTGTGTGTGTAAGGAGAGGTTAGGACAAGGAAGAGGCAGGACAGATCGCGCGCGGTCCGTGGCCCGTTTGGTAGGTACTGCTCCGGCATTCGCCTGGTGTCGATCAGAGAAACCTCGTAAAACTACCGATCAGAGCAGCCAGCCGCTAGAATTCTCCTCCAGACAGCAGCTGAATTCGACCTAGCTGAAAAGCTAGTGTCGAAAATCCTGCCGCCGTCAGGACTCGAACCTAGGACCTCCCGGTTAGAGGCGCTGCAGTGACATCAGTTCAGAGCTACCGCTACCGGCCATATAGTTATTGATTGACCCAAATGATATCATGAGGTGCAATAGTGGCACAAGTCACAAAATACAAATTTTGAGTTAATGCATTCTTCCGAATTGCAGATTGGTCTACCTTCCAGCTGCAACAGTAACATATATTACAGTACAGTACTCCACCGACAAATGGCCACAGAGTGAATGAAAAATTATGCATTTCGAAACAAGGTGAAACTTCAAACTCATTTATCTCAACCCCTGATTTTTTTTGAGTTGTGCCCCTATTGCAGCTCATGAATGATGTATGAATTTCACAAGTAAATATAGTTTTGGGAACAATTGCAGCCTCCGATACGCGGCCTGGTAGTGCACCTGCGCTTGCATAACTGAGAGCGTAGCAGCAAAAGCTCGTAACAGTTGCCCTGAACCTACGTCAAGGTGCGTTCTCGGCTGCGCGTCCCCTCTCCACGCTGCCGCCGCTCGGGCCGACCTCTGACGCAGGCGCGGAGAAAGTCGCACCGCCACAGAGCGCCCGGCACTCGGGGAATGTAGAATGCTTGGTGGATTGTCGTCTTTAACCCAAGGACTGTCTGACGTCTATTTCAATTCTTCATTACGAACGTCAGGCAACCGGGGTTGGGAGTTGGGGGTGGAGAGATAAAGCGGTGGAGGGGTGGAGAGGAAATTGAAAAAAAATAACTATCACTAATTGAAATGATTGAAGGCGTTGTCATTGTCAACAATACTATTTATTTTAATAAGAGCAGCTTTCGATGGCTTAGCCATCATCATCAGTTTTCTGCTGTCTGGGAGTCACAAAAACGAGTAATACAATACTATTTATTGAAATAGTATTGTTGACAATGTCAACGCCATCAATCATTTCAATTATGTAAATGTCAACTACAAGTCACCACTAAACCAATATACCAATAACTATCACTAACTACCGGGAAGTTCTGGGTTCGAGTTCCGACGGTGGCAGGATTTTCGACACTAGGTACATAGCTAGGTCGAGTTACGTTGCTGTCTGGAGGAAAATTCTGGCGGCCGGCTGCTCTGATCGGTAGTTTTCCGTGGTTTCTCCGATGAACGCCTGGCGAATGCCGGAGCAGTGCCTTAACAAACGTGCCACGGACCGCGCGCGATCTGTCCCTCTTCCTTGTCCTATCCTTACACACACACACTTACACTAACATGTACTACACTACTACATATTCCGGGAGACCTGTCGGGAGCTTAGAGCTTGTCCCGCGAGATCTTTTCTTCCTCTTCCTTGTCCTATCCTCACCCCTAACTTACACACTTGTTCTAACATGCTCTGCACAACCACATATTCCGGGAGACCGGTCGGGAGCTTAGAGCTTGTCCCGGCTGGGGCGGTGCCCCGCTGGTGAGAGAGTCCTGATTAGGGGGAAACCACACTAGCCGGCGCGCCCGGAATCACTAACCACCAACCAATGAATCAATCGACGAATCAATCACCAACTCGTGGTGATGTCGCTTAACAGTTATTGGTGTTATTGTAAACAAATTTTACACTAAAACAAATATAGTCAGAAAATGCTATTAGGGTATTTCACAACTTGTCTAGTTGCAATTGGTCATTATGCCCCCGGGTTTCGAGAATCATTAAGGTAAATGAATCCCGTGAGGTCGTCTTGCATCCAATATTTATTCATTGATTTTATTCGAATCACAATTCTGACTTCGGTACTGGTTCAGTAGTAGCCTGATGAGCTTTGTTTATTTTGAGTGCAAAATTCATGCAATCAGTAATGTTGAGCCATGACATTAATATAAAGAAAAAAGTAGTACGGTTATTCAATAATTACTTGTGACAAAAGCAGAATATTTGTCGCTGCGGGACGATAATGGTGATTTATTTCGACTGTACTTCTGAAGGCCGAGTAAAAGATGGAATGAATGTGAAGTGGCAACATGCCTAATCCTTAGAGGAATATTATGACTAGGG
Source organism: Teleogryllus oceanicus (assembly GCA_964035755.1). Lineage (NCBI taxonomy): Eukaryota > Metazoa > Arthropoda > Insecta > Orthoptera > Gryllidae > Teleogryllus > Teleogryllus oceanicus. The sequence continues at coordinate 179,151,158 of CAXIVR010000003.1, forward strand.
AATGTATTTCCATGTAATTACATGTTTTTACAAGAACCAGATACCTTGGATCAATAATATTTTTTTGGAGCTTACAAGACATTTTGAATGAATTATAACTATTTTTATTTTACATTTATTTGTGCAATTACATATTTTTACATATTTTACCCATTAGTATATATTTCGTTACATTGTAATTCATTTGTACGTCGAAACGGAACATTTCAGATGCGCGTTTGCAATATATGTTACATCTTTCTTACAAACCAAATGAGATGCTGTTGCGCCTCTGTGACCACCGTATGTTCACCTTGAATTGGCAAAAGTATCCCCTCCTCCCGCTTACTGCGCAATCTAAGTCACACACGAGCGAATTTTTGTGAACGAAAGTAATTTCAACCCCGTACTTGCTCGTAATATACTATGCTCGTAATATACTATGCTCGTATTATGCTATGCTCGTAAAATACATTGCTCGTATTATAGTATGTACGTTGTAATATACTATGAGCGTATTTTATATTTCGAATAAAATTCTTGTGTGTGGTGAAGACTAGTGTACAATTACTTTGGTAGAGGCACAACCTATTTTTACCACTCCTAATCCTTATTAAGAACTGATTGGCGACCTGTTGTGCTCAGAAAAAAATGCTCATAGAGAACAATTATAAACACAACAAAGAATTTTTATTTTACATATTTTCTATTTTTTCTTACATGTTTTGGAAAAAATAAATACATATACATGTACATATTTTGTATTTTTTATTACAATAAATTCCGTTCCCTAATTATGAACCAATGAAACTTTCACTAGTTCTCTGCACCCCTCTCCTCAAATTGTATGCGTAGATCGACCCTGTAGAGAAGGGGTTTCCGTATTTATTTCGATTTTCGTGAATGACGACCGGAACTTCCTCATTTCAGGAGCTATTTTGGCTCAGCCAAGTTTGGTAAACGAAAGTTCGCGTTAGACGCGAATAGAAAGCATGTGCGAGAAAATACGTTTGGAAATAGAAACAAGGGTTGCGACCTATTCAGATTTCACTCGGAGTCTCCCGGTTTCAGAAATTTCCTTTCGTGTCGATACTAAAAATCTGTGAGGCCTGCGAATAATTTCATAAAGCTTTCCAATATTACTTATTTACGTAACTACTTGTAGTAAAGAAAGTGAGTCTTTTAGGTACGAATAATATCACACTTTCGAATGATTATGCCATGATCATCTTCGTACTAGTTGCATACGTTATTTTTTTAAATATTAATTCATAGACATTTTCAAGTATATACTCTTGGTATCATTTACAATTTGTGAAACGACAGCCATGTTGATTCATATCGCCGTGACTACAGTGTGACCACATTGTACGCCGTGACTACATTTTATTCATGTGACCACAACTGGCTTACGCGTAGCCCAAGAGCAACATTCATACCAATAAACAGTAAATCAAGGTAATGGTTACCACGCCTGAGTTCTGATACACTCTTTGTATCATTGTATGTTATAAAAAAGTAAATGCCATGAACATATCGCTGAATTTGGTATAATAATGCAAAACCTACAAATACCTTTTGTTTCAAATCTGTGGTTTTTCAATAATCATATAGATATTGAATTTATGCATATTTTTTCAACATCGAAAACTGTAAATTAACTTCATTTATCACTCTGAATAATGTCTAGTCAGTTTTGTGTGTGATCGTTGATGTATTTTTTTAAAGATTATTTAGTGAAATAATAATTGTGATTGCTGTTTTTCGTTTTTTTTTATGAAATATTAATTCTGATTATAAATTTACTTTTTTTCCCTTGACGGTTATTCTGGGCGAAAGCTTTCAAGAGGTGGTAACTTTAGATGGCGAGGTTGGGGAATCATGACGTACAGGGATACTCAGGAACTCGAAAATTAAAAAACAGCTATTTCTCTCGTGAGATATTAATGTTCATCAACTTGACATTATTTCCATTAACTTCTTAACTAATCCTAGACTATTAACTGACATAACTCGCGTTTACATGACTATTCGCGAAAGTTTCTGACTTGCTGATGCAACATTCTTCACAACTTCTACGATATCCATTAGCAACTCCTTGATACGTCTGTCTAGCTCCAACAAACAAGTGATTGTCATTTTTAATTTTTACTACGTAAACAAAAATATTCTCACGCCAAACAAAACACAACAAGTATCCAACAAAGCATTGGTTTTTTTCAGTGGTGCCGAAGTCAAATACGGACACATTACTTTGTTCAGTTCAAAATGTTTGGAATAAACATTTGCGAACACGCAAGATTATGGCGACTGTGGTTGGGGAGGAGGTAGGAAAAAAATGTGGTTAGAGAAATGAGGAAAACTTCAGCGCTGACAGCCTTTCCAATGTGGCTGACCCACTGCATGTTGTTACCCCTTTAGAAGGAAGTAAAACTTATTGGCCAACAGTAAAAGAAAGCACTCCACTACATCTGCGGGACATAGCAGATTTCTTACAGAGACATTCCAAAGTGCAAAACGGATACATTGTTGATGAGACTGTTAAACATACCTGAGTGATATTACCCCTACGAAAAATAGTCACAAGCAAAATAGAAATCAACTATAAAGATATTTACCAGCAATAAATTTCATATGTATAAAATGCACATTTTTGTGTGTTTTTACATTTTTCGATTGCTTGTATTACTTGGTATTGAACATGGCGTTTTTAATGAAAAAGTTAGTTTTCCTTATGAAATTAGTGTTAAACCAGTCGCTAAAAATATTACTTTGTCGGATTAAACTGCATAATTTTTATATAATAATAATAACAACAATAATAGCGATAACAACTGTCACTATGTCAATCAATAGCACTAATACCTTAACTGCTGGACAAAAAGAAAGAAGTTATCATACTAATCGATATCGCATTTCCAATTTCGAAATACCATTTTCATCAAATACAGTGCAAAATGACTAAAAAGACGATCAGATGAACTTAAAATATTTGCAAAAAGTATTGACTTGCAATAATTTCATCTACTGAAATATTACCACAATGTACAAATCTGACTTGCCAATATTAGGTATGACAGGAACATTAATGATGTAGAACTCTTTGATACTGGATACATGTCTTTCCTGGAAGAGGGAAACTCCTGAGAGAAGATATGAATTGAACAAATAATAATTACAATTTTAATTTGATTGGTTTTTGTAATTTTATTTTTTTCTCGTTTGCCTAAAAATATAAATTTCAGTAAATGTTAATGTCAAGCTCTATGTAATGTTAATGTTTAGTTCTTGCTTAACGTCGAAGAATGTGTTGCATGTATTTCTGTAAAATTTGGGAGTAAATAGAATAATAATATAAAATGATTGAAGTATTTGAAGTATACCTAGTTGCAGTATTTTGGAGGGAAAATAAAAGAAGATCCATTGGAGGTCTCTTAATTCGTGCCTCTGTCATGCGCAGTGCATTTGCGCAGGAGCATTATTAAGTGCAAGCTACCGTTGTGACGTCAATGGTCAACACTGCGTGTTGTGGTTGACCAACACGAGTTTTTATCGGACCTTTGCAGACGAACGCCTCTTAATTCTATTGAATCTTTCCTCTTCTCCTCGGGTCCTGAGAATCAAGTTCTCTTACAAGAACATGGAAGAACTACCAAGGAGTTCGCCTTTCACTTTAACTGTTTTACTGTAACAGGAATCCTACTGACGTTAGTGAGCAACGTTGTTTGAAAACAATTTTTGCATTTCAAAAAAGTTTTTCATTGCTCTTCTTGTTCTCGTATTTATGTTACAGTTTAGACGTGTAGTAATAATTGTAATAAAATACTTTCATTATTTGGAAGTATCTATATTTGCAGCATCTTCAAGAACTCGAATGATTGAAATATCTATTTGTTACCGGAAGACGTAGTTTTCACGTTAATTAACAAAAAAAGTTCAAATCTTTCTTTTATAAAATTTTGATTTCTTGTCTTACTTCGTAAGAAGAGAGTATTGTAGTCGCGAGCCGGAAATCGGTGTTTTCTGACAGAAAAACTTTTATTGTAATAAAATAGAGGTTAAATCTTGTTCCTTTCTGCAGTTAGAATCTATACTGTGTTGAAAATTACCTCCTCTAATACGTTGTGTCGTTAGAATCTACATTTTGTGGGTCCTTGATACCTAAAAATCAAATTGACGGCAAAACGTCCGTTCGTCTGCCCATGGTCAACTCTATTGTCTGAACTATTCAGACGATTTCTCCAAAATTGATATTTATTCCCCGATCGATCTATATGAAGTGAAGACCCTTCCAATTTGAGACTCATATTTTGATTTTTGGCAGTAGCTAACAGGACGCCCCGACATGTTCAAAGTTTTCTCAAAAATGACTCCCAATTTTTTTATTAAACTTTGTCCTCGGAAAACAAGCTTAAAAGAATGGCTCATATATAAATTTCGCTGAAATCCCTGATGTTTCAAAGATTACAAAAAAGTTCAAAGCTTTTTTGGCGTCTTCCTTTAATTATAATATTGAAGATTTTGTTCTTTGATTTGCCTTTGAGCACCAAAATCTGTTCTTCAAAGGCTGATCTTGAAATTAAGTCACGTTCATACTTTTCGAAAATATAAGCAGTTTTTGGTAATTTTGTGTAGTTTTCGCTTAGTGTTGCGTGAAACGTAGACAATATTGAAACACTTTAAAACAATTAGTTTCTCAAAAACGGCTCCAATTTTTTTTGTTAATGTTTTCTCGAATTAAAGGATGGTATAAAAACTGATGGTGGTGCCAATGTCAGCGAATTCTGTAATTTCGAAAATTTCAAAATCTATATATTGCAAACGGATAATATTTAAGATGTACATTTTTGGCTTAAATGAAATTTGTTCAAAAAATTAGATGTTTAAAAAAGGTCATGCAGAATTTTTGAAGGAAAAAATGAATATTTGTCGCGTAATTTCTGCTTAAAATAAATTCATTTTATAGAACATTCTCATAAACGACTCGAAGCCTTTTCTTTAATATTTTCGTGGATAGAACAAAGGGCGCTAGTCTCATTTTCATTGAACATTGATTTCTCTGAACTTAAAAAATTGCAAAAGTTAGAAAAATGCGAGAAATGATGTGACATTAGTTGTATGAAATATTTAAAAATACTGATTCTGATTTTGAGTTGTATTGAAACGTTTGTCATTCACCCCATTGGGGTCATTCACCCCATCTTGGTCAGGTTGGTCGTTCAGTTTTTCATGAAGCATTGAGCAGTTACTGAAATGTTACCTTGCTTTGCTTCTGGACAGTGGATGTACTCGTGTCCCCAAAATTTACGTATAGTTCTCTCTGTTTCTGACAGTCAGTAAATAAATAAATAAATAAATGCAAAACAGTGGCAATTATTGAATAATAATGAACATTATAAATAATATGTAATCAAAATAGAAAATTTATAAAAGTCGGAATCTGAATTACAACTGATAGGGTCCTTGGCCCGTTAGCTATTAATACATAAAATAAATACAGCACTTGTGCAATAGTTGCACAACAATCTGATATTCTAAGTAATGACCTAACACGGCAGTGAGGACGGTTGTTATTTTCGTGCTCGGCCCAGCGTTTCAGGAACCTGTGTATCATTACCCCGGGCGACGGCCCATAATTCGCCAGGAGTCGCAAATTAGACACCGCCGAAGGGAACCGCGCTAGACGGGGAGGTGGCTGGAAACGCAAGTCACGCCCTTAATAGTGGCGTGCATGTCACGTTTTTTGCGATGGCTGACTGTAGAGAATGAACGCTCTGCTGGGGACACCAGCCCATACGTTGCGTCAGCCAAACCGACAATGTCACTGCTCGATCTCGATGGGGACAACGTGATAAGCTCAGACGGGTCATTGACGGGCAGCGGGGAGTCGCCAATTGCGCAAAAGTTGGCGACTCAAGCTTCGTGTTTCATTGAGGCACTTCGTGCACATTTGCTGTTTATAGAAACAAGGATTCAAAATCTGCACGGTATTGTGTCACGGTGGAAGAATATACATGGTACAATACTAAAGGATATTGTAATTCTCGGAACCAACTGTCATGATTGCAAACTAGACAAGAAGGTATTCCATTGAGGTTAAGGAATTATGATGTACAGGTTTTCTTATATTGTGAACGAAGTTTGATGACATGACTAGAAAGTATTTTAATACGTTGGAGATATTTTCACGATTCTAGCCTAGATGCTATTCTAATGCTATGTACAAATTCTAACGATACAAATATTCTAGTGGTAGTTATTCTAGAGGATGCATTTTAATTGCAAATAACATGAGCAATAGTAAGCATCTCATGTTTCCAGTATATGTAAAATACAATTATGGCCTGAAAATGTTTAATTGGTCTATTGTGTCGTCTTCAAGACTTCGCGTGTTCTAATGGCCTTACTAAAACAAGTAAAACCTAAGTATGATTGAAGCACTGATTTGTTCCTCATTAAATTATGTCAACGGCGCACACAATACCGCAGCTCATTCTTTGAGAATCAAATTGTTCTCTCTGGGACCGTGGAGAGCGACATTCCGAGCGCCACCGGAGAGTCAGTGCCAGGCAGCGGGGAGTTGCAAAGTTGAATAGTCATAACTCGACAACACCCCATGACCGAGCAAACTGAAGCGGCCTTCGATGCACATCGCCGATTCATTGAATGGACACGCTGGCACGACGCACGATTTTGTAGTCCTTAATGTGCATGACGTAGAAGTAATATTTTAGAATTTTCACACTATGAAAGTCGACGTATTTTAATGCAGGAGTAATATTGCACTTAAGTATTAATTGTGTACTAAAAAAACGCATATACATGCTTAGTTGCACAATGCATAAAAATAATGTTTCTCTTTTCTGACGTATTCAGTGTGTTGTGATTTAGAACAAATGATCGGGACTGATATTAAATCCAACTCGTAATTCTTGCTTCTCTTAACGTACGTACCATGCACGTTGGCTTAACGTTGCATTTGTGCCTCTAATAATTTCCAGATTCTCTTTGATGATCCACCCCCCATTTTGAATAATACATATTAAATTTGTCCATCTCCCTCTTGATAGACAAGTGAATGAGAAACCAACTTACATTTTTGAAGAAGATGATGATAAATAACAATAATAATGGTAATGATAATAATAATAATAATAATAATAATACAGATTTTTAAAACGAATTCCAACATTGCATTGCATTGGTCGATATGGCACAATGCATGGTCGATATGGCATTCTCTTTAGAAATAAAAAAAAAACGGCGGAACAGATTATTAGAACTTAGTTAATTTTGAGGAAAAACTGCCCTCAATAATGTGAATTGACTTGTAACAAGTAAAGTAATCCCTCGTTTGGGTCAATGACCTCTATTACTCTCCGATTCTTCATCCTTGATCTGTTGAGAATGCTGACATGGATCCTTGCTTAGGTTCTGAATAGTAAGTGACCATTCCTCGTACTCGCACAGTTTCGATGTTTTTGACGTATAACAAAAAGAAATGCATCATTAAATACTATAATTACACAAAATAAATAACACCTCCATATTCTATTTCCATAGTCTTTAACTTTTTCTCATTACTTTTTGAGATCTCCCACAACTCAGCACCATACAGTGATATACTTTCCACAATTGCTTTATAACTATGGAAATGGAATTTTGGAGACGCAGCTGTAGTGTAACGTTAATGGAAAGAATCAGGAATGAAAATATAAAGCAGCAAATGGGTGTCAGGTCGGATATAATGGATACAATAGACGGGAGAAGGTTAAAATGGGATGGTCATCTTAGAAGAATGCCGGAGGAAAGACGGTCATTAAAAACTTGGAGGTGGCAGGTGCCAATGCACAGAAAGAGAGGTAGACCAAGACTCACGTGGTGTGATGGTGTGCGACAGACAATGAGAGATCGTCACATCGAAGATGATGATTGGCAAGATAGAAGAAGATGGAAGCTTGGGTGCGAGAGCCGCCGCATGGTGTAGTTCCACTCGCAGAAGAAGAAGAAGAAGAAGAAGGAGAAGGAGAAGAAGGAGAAGAAGGAGAAGAAGGAGAAGAAGGAGAAGAAGGAGAAGAAGGAGAAGAAGGAGAAGAAGGAGAAGAAGGAGAAGAAGGAGAAGAAGGAGAAGAAGGAGAAGAAGGAGAAGAAGGAGAAGAAGGAGAAGAAGGAGAAGGAGGAGAAGAAGGAGAAGGAGGAGAAGAAGGAGAAGAAGGAGAAGAAGGAGAAGGAGGAGAAGGAGGAGAAGGAGAAGAAGGAGGAGAAGGAGGAGAAGGAGAAGAAGGAGAAGAAGGAGAAGAAGGAGAAGAAGGAGAAGAAGGAGAAGAAGGAGAAGAAGGAGAAATACCACCTGCCTGGCGCTGGAATGTGTGTAGGAATTCGCTGGGTGCAAAAGCGCCCGAGTCCGCTTCGCTGCGGAGGGCCCCTGAGCGGTGAGTCAGCCGCTGAGCAAACGCGACCCTCGCGCGGCGGGCGCGCTCCGCTGCTCCTGAGGCCCGCCCGCTCTTCCGCCCCGCCCCGCGACCCACTTGCCTCTCGCACGGGCCTCCGCGACGCCATTGGCTGAGCAAGGTTCACAGGCATCGCTTGCGCTTGATTAGAGACCCGAGTCCCCGGGGTCCACGAAAAGCTACGCGCGACGCCTGTTGTGAGATGGTGAGACCCCAACTTGGCTGCTTGATTGATTGATTGATTTTTTCGTGTTTCGGGGCGCGTCAACTGCTCGGGACATTAGTCCCGTTCGTGTAGTGCATGTTTTTTTCTTTCTCGGGAGATGGCGGTGATCTTCCCCCGTTGGATGGCGAGATCCGGCGCCGATCTACCGTCGGCTAGTGGGGTCTCCCCCTTACCAGGACTCTCCCACTAGCAGGGCACCGCCCCAGCCGGGACAAGCTCTAAGCTCACGACCGGTCTCCAGGAATGTGTGTTAGTGTAGTGCATGTTAGTGTAAGTGTGTTTGTAAAGGGGAGAGGATAGGACAAGGAAGAGGAAGGACAGATCGCGCGCGGTCCGTGGCTCCGGCATTCTCCTGGCGTTGATCGGAGAAACCACGGAAAATTACCGATCAGAGCAGCCGGCCGCTAGAATTTCTCCTCCAGACAGCGACTGAATTCGACCTAGCTGAAAAGCTAATGTCGAAAATCCTGCCGCCGTCAAGACTCGAACCTAGGACCTCCCGGTCAGAGGCGCAGCAGTGACATCAGTTGATGCACCGAGCTACCGCTCCCGGTCCAACTTGACTGCTGGTCTCACAGTTCTGATAAGTTTGTCCCGGCGGCGTTTTCGTTTGGTTGTGTACCGTAACTCTGTCATGGACCTGTTGCTAGTACCGAGCAATTTTCTCGCTCTGGGGATGGATACCAGGTCCTCTTGCTGTATTCTAGAAACCGCGTCAGGGCGCACCTACGTTCCAGATTGGAATCTGCATTGACGTCAAATTGTCTATCTTGACCTGTACAACTACTCCTTTTTGCGGCATTGAAAATCTGGATTGTTCAACCTCCAATCATTCCAATCATGTACTGATGCTAGACCGAAGTTCGATGCGCTCCTCTTCAGAGATTTTTGTTGTTTATTTTTATGCTAATGCCTAAGCTTCATGCCTATTAAATTCATGTAGCGGATGAAGGATTTGATGGATAGCTGTTTATCACGATAAGATATGACGATGGAACAGTGGTGGAGTGAGAGGATGGAGTTACGCAAAACTCCCAGTAACCTTCTTTCTTCATCACAAATCAAATGGATCGACTGAGATTTGAACTGTATCTAAAGAAAAACGAAGGCGAGACTGCACCGCAAGGGTCGCTCTGCCGATGCAGGAATGCTACGTAGTTCAGGATCCGGACCAAGGTTCTATACCAATTAATATAGCCTAGTCAGGACCAGATTTACTTAAGCAATTATTACGAGCCCCCATCGATGGGGCTTTCCCCCCACCAGCAATAAAATATTCACAGGAAATGTTTGTATACAAAGTAGTTTGTATCCAAGAAACTAAACATGTATTTGTAAAAGCGAAATTAAAAATTTATTTAAAAAATATAGGTTCATTTCTATAAGCAAATTGTTAATTTTCATTTGTTTTTGTACGAAAAGTTATTGTAATAAAATTCAGGTTTTTCATTAAATCTGTAGGACTTTTTTCCGCACGGGGGCTCCAACACGATTTTTTGTTTGGGACCCCCGCGGGTCCTGAACACGGCTGTCAATACGTGAGCATCTGGAGAGAGGTAACGGTTTCCCCAACCTGTGCATCAAGACTTTAAACGTGTGTCACAAGATGTGTTACATACGAAAACCAAAGGACCGAAATTATTGGGAACTTAATACGCATTAATCCAAAGCGTTATTGAGTGTAGTTGCGAATCTGCCACTGACATTTCATGGACGGGGGGGGGGGTCTTATGGTCGTTCTCTGACGTTAGATAATTTTTTATATCAGCTACGAAGTAGTATATACATATTCCAGTATTTGTATCCAGTTAAACATTATTCAGTTTACAAAACAATGAGGAAAAAAATAACGATTTACGTCCTCCATGCCGTGATGAACGCCTTTTATCGCGTTGAATGGTGAGAGATCTTGGCGCTTGAAATATGCGCGGCAGAGAACATGTATCCACAGTATCTCGCATACTGCTGGGTTTGCTGACAGTGACATCTGGGAGGTCCCGTCACATTTGTTTGTGAACCACTCCGCTTTAATTGTGAGGACCAGCAACGTTTGCAGTCGCCACTGCCACACTAGCTCTCCTTTTCTAATCTTACGAGTCGAATGCCTGGCTGAACCTGCAACTTAACCCCGCTGTCTAGATAAGTCCCCCTCATTATTGAGAATAAACTGGTTAGGGAAAATCCCATGGAGATTGTAGAAACAGTAAAAGATTATATCTAAAAATATTCAATGTCTGACGAATAGATTGCTCAGAAATGAGATTTTTGGAGTAACAAACCGCAACGTTAGCGAAGAAAATAAATGATGAAGTCAGGATTTTGCAGCGGATACAAAACTTCTGAACTCAAAAAAATTCCTAGGACAATTACAAATAACACATTAACAAAGGGTATTGAATTGCAATAAGATCTCTTAATTAAATATTAATTAAAAATTGTTTGAAAACATTCCATGAAAAGAAAAATAACCTGCATTTGAGACAACTGGAAAGAAACAACTACTTGGAACCGAAACAGGTTACTGAAACCAAAATTTGCCACAGAGCCAGAATTGTTATAGCCATTATTGGCATGCGTAAAACATTCTATTACCACGAGGCATTTTACGATTTTAAATATTTTTGAATATTGCCTTTCTGTTATAGTAACCGTTCGGCGTAGTAGGGCACCTTGCATTCTCTTTCGATGACGCAAGTGCTGCGTGATTCTGTACTTCGCGAGTTTGCAAAGCTCTCTTGCTGGTATGCATGCTAACGAGTGCAATGTAAGGTTCGTGACTAACACGCCTTCTCGTGCTGCATTTTCGTGCTGGAAGTTTCCCATATTAGTATCATTCTGTGTCTTCCCATTCACTTAACAAAAGACAAACACCACTTCTGAATTGACAGTCATGCTCCACGTCTTCCTGGTTACATGCTTTCAAGGCAACGAGAGTAAAAAATATTTGTGTATATAGAAATTACAAAGTTCGGGCCTTAGATATTGATGAAGCTGCAATCAGTTTAAAATTGTGGCTCTACTAAACACGACTTCTCGTTGATGTTAGGCGATAAGTTCAATGAGTTTTGGGTATCTTTATTCTGTACTCCAATACCCATGATACTGGTATGTGAAAACAAAATGAGAAAATGCATGAGGTTACTATTACATATTATGTTAATAATGGAACTGTCTTAAGCTAGAGACGTGAGTCGAATTTTTCAACAGCTGCAATAATTTTCACTAGACATTTTTATTTTTAATTATTATAGTTTCTGTTTCGTTCACTTGTGAATAGTTTTGCATGAAATCGAATAAGTGGATGACCAACCTCTTTGCACCATGTACAAAACTTTCTTCTGTCAGTCGTCAGTTGTGAAAATATTTTCATTACTTAGGAGAAGCCAGTCTGGGTGGGAGGCAAAATAAGTGCACCGAGACCAGAGCTATATTTAGCACACTTTAAAAGAGATGCTCTTCGCCCTCATTATTCTCACCACATCATCATCAGCATCCTATTCATACCTCGACGTACGTGCGCAGCGACACGGCGGCAGTCGTGTTTATATTCTAACAACGCAACTATTGCGACTCTACGTGAATAAAAACATAATTATTAAATAACTAATTACATACATAAAACATAATTACATAATTAAAAATAATTAACATACATTAACAAATAATACATTAACATACATTAACAAATAATACATTAACACACATTAACAAATAATACATTAACATACATTAACAAATAATTACATACATTAAAAACATAATCATTAAATAACTAATTTTCTGTATTCGATCGTAGGAGTCTAGCAAAATGATCAAAATTAAATTGTAACACCAACTGGAATACCTCAACTGCGCTTGTGAGGCAGAGGAGAGGCGGATAGGCGCGAAAGCCTAGGTGCCGCCTCTCCCTCGCCAGTCTGGCTGCCGCTTGCAGTCATAATGTAGAGAAAGCAATGAAATAAACAAATAATAATAACTAATTACCGTTTGAGAGAAGAACGAAGAAGCGGATGCTATTGAAATATTTGGTCAGGTCAATTTAAAGGACCCCTTTTATCAATTTTGACTCGAGCATAATTTTGCGACTTGATGAAATTAAGCGCACTCAGATCCAGTGACGCATTGTGGCTTTAAACGTTGTGGTTTACAAAAAATGTGGCGGGATGGTCCATTTGTCTCCGTTAGCAAACTCATCCGTACACGAGACTCTGCGGATCTAAACTCTGCCACGTTTTCTAAAAACAGCCGGTATCTCCCCAACGATTTAACGGGACAGCTGGCGTTGACCCCGTCAAGGAGGAAATATTCGTTATTCAATTTTGGAAAGATGAATAATGCATGTGCAAACATTAAAATTTGTACGTTTTCAATACAATGAAAGTTGATACTAAAACGTCAATGTTAAATATACAACACGATGATATTCAAACGTCAATTATACACCGGGAGCGGTAGCTCAGTGCATCAACTGATGTCACTGCAGCGCCTCTGACCGGGAGATCCTAGGTTCGAGTCCTGACGGCGGCAGCATTTTCGACACTAGCTCTCCAGCTAGGTCGAATTCAGTCGCTGTCTGGAGGAGAATTCTAGCGACAGGCTGCTCTGATCGGTAGTTTTCCGTGGTTTCTCCGATCAGCACCAGGCGAATGCCAGAGCAGTACCCTACCAAACGGGCCAGGACCGCGCGCGACCTGTCCTTCCCATTCCTTGTCCTATCCTCTCCCTTTACACACACACTTACACCAACATGCACTAAACTACCACATATTTCGGGATACCGGTCGGGAGCTTAGAGCTTGTCCCTACTGGGGTGGTGTCCCGCTGGTGGTAGAATCCTGGCTAGGGGGAAGCCCCACTAGCCGACGGTAGGTCGGCGCCGGATCTCGCCAATCAGCGGGGGAAGATCACCGCCATCTCCCGAGAGAAAAAACATGCACTACACTAATGGAACTAATGACCAGAGCCGTTAACGCGCCCGGAAACACGGAAAAATCAATCAATCAATCAAATATACAACACGAAGATAAGCCCCATTGACATCTTCTTTGTGAAGTTTGCAAAGTTTGAAGTTTATCACTTTTGCTCACCCATAGCCTCAGAGATTCTTTCGCCCGCCCGCGAAGCATGTCGCGTGCACGAAATCGATCTGGCAGAGAACAAAGTCATTTGCGTGCTTTGACGACACTTACTCCTTCCCAAATATTTAAGATGTTGACGAAAATCATACATCTATACCCCCTCGGTACCCTGTTGCCTTCTCTTTCAGCAAATAATTTGTCTTCGCCTACGCTGTAGCATTGTGGTTACAACGCCCAGAACACTCGAGTAACAACACCAGACTCGCTGTACACACGCTGAACATTCTCGCGAGAGTCAAAGATTTTTTCCGGGCTGAAGGGCCGTGGTCCATTGGAAAACATATTTCCAGACGTTTCGTCCACAACTACGGCAGACATCCTCAGTGGCGATGTGGTCTCGGACGAAGAATCCTCCTTGAAGGTTCCCCGGTGACTGACGAAAGTGCCCGGTCCGCGGACGAAACGTCTGGAAATATGTTTTCCAATAGACCACGGCCCTTCAGCCCGGAAAAATCTTTGACTACAACTCCGGCCGTGAAAGCCTACATTGTTTTATTATTCTCGGGAGAGTAATGAACTAAATGAAATATAAACATATTAACATACCGAAAGTGGTACGACCCACCGTTGCTCTGGTCGTATGATGCAGAGGGTGCTTTGCGCTGAGGGCGTTTTGTTTGCCTGATGCGGGCGGCGCGGCGGGGCCACGCGAGCGAAAGGAAAGCGGCGAAAGCCGCGCGGAGGAGCAGCGAAAGCCGGCCGGGGAACCCCCGCCCCAGAGGGCTTTGACCACGCCAGGGGCAGCAAGAAGACGCTCTGCCTCTTCCTGACCCACTGCCGCCAACCAGGTGGCGAAGCCGTTGGAGATCGGCCATTAGTAGGGAGAGAGGCCGGTGGAGACTAGGGAATTTTTGCACTGCGTATCGAAAAACAATACGTGAGAGGCAACCACGTGACCTGCACCTTTTGAACGAAACGGTACGATATACTTCGATTAAAACATTGTCCGTTGGCACTTCAACTCTGACACTGTCATCCAGTCGGGACCTTCAACGTCACTATAGTCCCACTACAGCTGACGATGTGTCGACGGACTTAATATTTTAATCGAAATATAGGGGCAACCAAATGATCTGTATAGTTTCAATCGTTAAATGTGTTCAGCACAATGCTTTAAGATGTGAAAGTATTTTTAAAGTTTGAAGGAGAGATGGGCTTTTGAACTATAATTACCAAATTGCCACGTTCCAATGATTCGCATTTGGTCGGCCAAAGAGTCCTCTAACATGATGGCAGTTCACACTTCCATCATAGGACAATAGCATTAGCAGCACGCTCTATCGCTAAAGTTGCTAACAAATCCCGTTTATAATGATCTCCTGACATGTATCGTACACGATACAAATCAAGGATTCACGTGCAATACTTGTGGTGGAGTATCGGTTTCTGAAACGCTAGGGTTCGCGCATGCGCAGATGCTCAATGTTGGTTTGTATCTTTTAAGATATTGTACTTCATTTTTTGGTATAGTTGTTTTCTTTCTTGACTTACCAACATAGTCACGGCCCAACCGGGGTTTAATCTCCGTTTCTCTTTATTACCGGTAGCGGTAGCTCAGTGCATCAACTGATATCACTGCAGCGCCTCTGACCGGGAGGTCCTAGATGCGAGTCCTGACGGCGGCAGGCTTTTCGACACTAGCGTATTAGCTAGGTCGAATTCAGTCACTGTCTGGAGGAGAATTCTAGCGGACGGCTGCCCTGATCGGTAGTTTTCCGTGGTTTCTCCGATCAACACCAGGCGAATGCCGGAGCAGTACCCTACCAAACGGGCCACGGACCGCGCGCGATCTGTCCTTCCTCTTCCTTCTCCTATCCTCTACCCTTACACACACACTTACACTAACATGCACTACACTACCACATATTCCGGGGGACTGGTTGGGAGCTAAGAGCTTGTCCCGGCTGGGACGATGCCCCGCTGGTGGGAGAGTCCTGGTTAGGGGGAAACCCCACTAGCCGACGGTAGGTCGGCACCGGATCTCGCCATCCGACGGGGGAAGATCACCGCCATCTTCCGAAAAAAACATGCACTGCGCTAACGGGACTAATGAACGAAGCAGTTGACGCACTCGGAAACACGAAAAAATCAATCAATCAATCAATCAATCTCCGTTTCTCGAGGTAGGAGGTGAGCGGATTCCACGGGTATTCCATAGGTCGCCCCATGCTGGGGCGACACCGCGTCCGTCATTCTGCACATTGGGTCCTGTGTGTCTGGGCAACGATTGTATAACACGCATAGGGCACCATTTGCTTGGCATTAGTTCCAGTATCCCCATCGGTGTAGCACCCGGGTACCAATTCAGCGACATTCTTTCGACGGGCACTTGGGCAACAGGACTTGCGTTTTTGACTATGGACTATGTCTATAGTTCCTGATCGCAGGACGGGAAGGGCCCTTGTCCCCTCCTAAAATTAACTAAGAAGAAAAAAATGATAAAATAAAAAATTTGTATAAGAAATAATGTTTTCAACAAATATACATTAGATTGAAAATCTATTTGTGTTCCGGAAGAAAAGCGCACTATGTCCAAATTTTTCCAAATGAAGGTTTTGGCATCTTGCATAACACTTTTCGCTCTTGCTAGTGGAATAAAGCACTATGTTCTTGGTTAAATGATAACCGATTTAGACGTTTTTGAAAAGCAGTGTGTTCCATCGTAACATAGAAGGAAACTGCATCATAATTGTCAGAAAACTGAGAGATAAAAATAAATAAGTAAGATGTGTCACTGAGGGTAATATAAAAATTAGTGCAAAGAAGTGAAGAAAATAGCCGCACGAAAAACAAAAGCGAGAAAAGGTCGTAATCGTAACGTTCTTTTGGCCCTCCTGTAAAATTAGCTCTTTGTGACAGGGCGCTTTTTTTCCGGGATACAAATATAAATCATATTTTCTCTGATAAATTCCAGGGAAATCCAGGGATCAATACCCTCAGAAATGGACCACACATCGCGGGCCCTCCTTATCCCTTCCTCTCCCCTTTCTCTCTGTATGTCTCTCTCTGTCTGTCTCTCTGTCTGTCTGTCTCTCTGTCTGTCTGTCTCTGTCTCGTCTGTCTGTCTGTCTCTCTGTCTGTCTGTCTGTCTGTCTCTCTCTGTGTCTGTCTCTCTCTCTGTCTGTCTCTCTCTTTGTCTGTCTCTCTCTTTGTCTGTCTCTCTCTCTGTCTGTCTCTCTGTCTGTCTGTCTCTCTGTCTGTCTGTCTCTCTCTGTCTGTCTGTCTCTCTTTGTCTGTCTCTCTCTGTCTCTCTCTCTGTCTGTCTGTCTCTCTGTCTGTCTGTTCTCTCTCTCTCTCTCTCTCTCTCTCTCTCACACACACACACCATGCACACGCACACGCACACGCACACGTACACTTACATGTTGGGAGGCCAATCGGGAGCTTAGAACTTGTGCCGGCAGGGGTGGGGCCAGACTGGAGCGGTGCTTCGCTGCAACCTGGAGGGGGAAACCCCGCAAGTCGACGAGTAGGTCGGTGTCTGATCTCACATTCCAGAAGAAGGAATACTGACCCGTCCCGACTGCATCAAGCACAACATACACGGGATTAATGAGCGAAGTTGACGCTCCCGGAAACGCTAAATACACGTATCAAGTGAAGACTTCTTGGATGGAGACGTTGGGCGGAAAGTAATTCAAGCAAATAGTGACCTATAGAAGACTAACGACACCAAAGCATTTCAACGACTTCCTATAAATACATTCCCAACCAAAAACGAAGATTTGTATAACGATTTGACCAGTGTTTACTACTATCTAAGCTTTATGCTAATAATGCTGCTTTATTGCAGTCGTACAAATTTGAAAACTCGCTCCTAATTTCGTCCTTTTCCAAAACATGAACTCCTGCAATAAAGATGAACATTATAAACTAATTGCATAAACTACTATTAACAATTTAACATTCTCTATCACGAAAAGTTACCAATTTTCTGCTTTGCTGCGTAAACTAGCACGTTCCTCCGAGTGATTTATTGCTTTCATTTTAGTTTTCCCAAAATACATAACTTTTTTATACTCTTACATGTAATTTCCTTATTTATTGGAAAGCAATAATTCTACAGCCCGATTGTTCTCGATTATTTCTTATAGAATATTTTCGTTCCCTTGAATCAAAGTCGATGTTTCTTAAAGACATGAACAGCAACACACACTGCAGTAGTAGGTTTCAAATGGGACCATAAGTGTATGTGTGTGTGTGTGTGTATGTGTGCGTATTTGCGTGTATGTGTGTGTATGTGTGTGTATGTATGTGTATGTGTGTTATGTCAACTGCAATCTTAATTATAAGTACCATAGCAAATTACATACGATTATATAAATACACTTGGATTTTTATTATTTTTTAAAGTTTATTATGCTAAGATTGCATGAAACTTAAACTCAATAATCTGGGGAATTATTGCGCTCTAGAAAATTTGCTCACTTGCCCCTGTGACGCTTTTATGATTATTTCAACTCGTGACATAATCCTCTGAGTTATACACTTGTTGCATAAATATATATTATGTAAGTAACACTTTGACGAAAAGGTTGTGAAGGTCCTTTTACTTGGTAGTATGTTTTTCTCTCGTACGTCAAGATACACCGTGAATTTTCCTTTCTTTGCTGTTTTCCAGTTTAATAAATGATAGCCATTCTTTGGTATGTATTGCGGTTTGGAATAATATTAATTGTTTGCAAATTTTAAGAATAAATTGCATTAAAACATTAAAATGAACATTAGTACAAAGAATTGCATATTAGAAAAAAAATGAATATTGAAGTTAAACTTAAGCGCACAGATTTGAATGTGGATTACAAAAAAGCTTTAGAAAGAGTGGTTACTTCTAATTTTGGATATTGAATAATGTATATTGTTTTAATCACCTAGAGTAGGATATGGAAATTCAATAGGTGCAGCGGCAAACAGCTAGCTGGCGGACGGCGACCGGCGCCGTGTAAACTCCGGCGAACAGACCGGGAGCGGTAGCTCAGTGCATCAACTGATGTCACTGCAGCGCCTCTGACCGGGAGGTCCTAGGTTACCCTCCCCACGGCGGCAGGATTTTTCACACTAGCTTTTCAGCTAGGTCGAATTCAGTCGCTGTCTGGAGGAGAATTCTAGCGGCCGGCTGCTCTGATCGGTAGTTTTCCGAGGTTTCTCCGATCTACATCAGGTGAATGCCGGAGCAGTACCCTAACAAACGGGCCACGGACCGCGCGCGATCTATCCTTCTTCTTCCTTGTCCTATCCTCTCTCCCTACGCACACACTTACACTAACATACACTACACTACCACATATTCCGGGAGATCAATCGGGAGCTTAGAGCTTGCCCCGCTGGTGGGAGAGTCCTGGTTAGGGGGAAACCCCACTAGCCGACGGTAGGTCGGCGCCGGATCTCGCCATCCAGGCCGGGGAAGAACCGCCATCTCCCGACAAAAAACATGCACTTCACTTACGGGACGAATGATCAAAGCAGTTGACGCGCCCGGAAACACGAAAAAAATCAATCAAGCAATCAATCCGGCAAACAGCGCGAACGATAGTTCGTAGGACAGCGGGCTGACCTCGCTCTCCTTCAGGGTACTCCGTAGTTTTGTCAGAAGACAGAAGATACCGAAAACCAAAGTACTAAGCGACGAGGGTGGGTGCTGGGGATAGTCCTCTCGTAAAGAGGTTGATGTCTCCTGCTAGAAAATTAGTGAGCCCAATCTATGAGTATCAGATATGATCTACACTCTTTTGAAACGATATTCAAATAACATAAAAGACAACTAAATCAAAGACATTGAAAAAGCAAACTTTCCTAAGAACATTCTTAGAATTTATTTTTATTGTATTGTGTTAGTGACGTGATCTTCGTTTCACATGTTAATTCGTCGATTCATTTTCCGAGAAAGTTTAGACTTATTTTTCTGGACAAAACTGTCAATTCGTCCGCCTGGCGATGACAGTCAATTGTTGCTGAGTATATGGGCAAAGGGTAGTCACCTTACATAACCTTGGTTACCATAGTTATTTGCATCTTCAATCGTAAAGGGATGAGACTGTTTCTGTAATAGTAGTCTCTTTATTTCCGAATTCGCCTTCTCGTGATCAGATTTTCAAAAGAAATATAAGTTTTTCCTCGGTCATTATTTACGTATTTATTCTTGTGCGGCACCACCGCGTACATCTTGCTTTTTATCGCATTGTCCAGAGTCCCATTTGTTGAAGACATGGCTAGTGCTTGTGCACTCCTCTTAATACAGATGAGTAAATAATTAAATTGTATACACTACTTCAAATGAAATGTACTAGACATTAATTACATTCGTCGATTTACGATGAGGTAAGAGGGAAAGGTGTATCGATTCGTTTCGCCCCTGGCTTCCGCCAACTCACGTAGTGAGAGCACACCACGCGCCAGTTGCTCGGCCTTCGTCGGCCCTGCTCCTTGTTGCACTGCTGCAGTGTGATATGATTCTAAGCACATAACGCCTTAGTTGTCAGAGAATCCTCTAGATGACACTTCACAGGAGAAGATTCTCCCCTCTTGCCGTAGAGCTCCATTAGAAAACGTTGCCACTTGTGGTCGCTGTGATGTACGAGCGATACACGAGAGAGAGAGAGAGAGAGAGGAGAGAGAGAGAGAGAGAGAGAGAGAGAGAGGGGGGGGGGGAAGAAATGCTGAAATATCCTCTTGAGAGCGATTTCAGTCGTTTTCACGACGCTTAATAGCGTGTATTTTAAAATAGTATCAAAATTAATTTCCTTATTTCATGCTCAATTTAAAAATTATATATTTTCCCTTAAACATCAAAGCAAATGTCTTAGTTAGTAATTACATCCACAAGAAAAAAATGTTAGGAGAACTTAGTTCACTTCCCTCCCCTGAGGCGGCGATCTTCAAACGAATTGGTTTTCTACCCTGAGGACACAGGAATCGGACCATGACAATATTTACGAATGAAATATACAATAATTGAAGACACTTATTTGATAATTTAAGTGACAACACTTGATTAGCTTTGCATTTGCATCTCATCGCACCAAATACCAGTCTATAAGATTGTATTTAATCTCTTATAATTTCGAAGATTAGTGCGTAATAATTAATTATCCAACTCCATTAACTGTCAGAGACTCTAACACTCCCTGAATGAGCGACCAAAGTTCATCACCGCATCATCCCCATCATCATCATCATCATCATCATCATCATCATCATCGACAGCAAGGATTAGACCTCTTGATCTGTTCCGACTCGAAATTGTTCATACCGTCTCTTCAAGGGACGTCCAACATTTCTTTTTCCTTTTGGTGCATACTGAATAATTTTACCTATGTTTTGGCATTATCAGGACATGATCTTTCCAGTTTTCTCGATATTTATTTATGGTATCTTTAACAGACTAAAGTTAGTGATCAAAGTTACTGACCTTAATTCAAATCACGACTCGTATATTTTCATGTCATATTTATTCTGAAGCCTGTTATTGCCTGTTACACCTAACAATTCGTGTGCTGTATCAAGAAAGGGCGAGTAGAGACCGGTCAGTGGCACACTGCGTAGTTAAAATCCAATGCACTTTCATTTGGGAAACAGATTTCGAAGACGAACTGAACTGTCTTAGCTTTTCTGCAAGCGAAAATAAGCTACGTATATTTATAGTCTCACTATTCGTTACTCTTGTACAGGAAGTCTATTAACCCCAGCAACTCCTGTCTCCTAGAGAAAAAAATCGGATAAACCTTGTTAATCCATCTCCAGGTGTAAAAGTGCTACCCGAAAGATATAGCTGTGCTTTTTGTCCGCTATCTGTTACCGATAGAATGGTAAATGTTGGTAATTTCAACAGAAGGTTGTGTTATCCTCACAGGGCAAGAACCATTCAACAGTCGGAATGAGACAATGAAATCCCAACAGAGGTCCTGAAGAATTGAAAGACCTTTCTATCTACGCCTTCCATTTCAATGTTTGATGTTTTTCTATCTGGGAAAGTACGATTTTCGAATGGAGGTGTAAGTTAGGCGGTTGAGTTCGGGAAAGTCGTCCAACCTTACAAAATGCGACATAAAAATGTAAATGCGACATAAAAATGTACTGATCAAAAAGGAATTGAAATGTGTAAGTCTGCTGTAGAGTAATTAAATTTTTTTTCTATGTGAATATAGTTTATCAGAGAGATAATGCTATTTTAAACATAAGGAAAATATTATTGCCATGTTTTTAGTACCTTGTATTTATTACTTAGTTTCCATGTGAAACATATAATAAATATTTTATTTGTTATTCACTTTACTTGTTGTATATGTTTTACATTAAAGGCTGGTCTCTTTTGTAGTTTTGGAGCTGTGTTGGCAGCAACCTGTTGACGCTGATATATCTCGAATGAGGGCAATGGTGAAATTTCACGGCAGCTACTTGGAGGCGCCTCAGGGCATCTTTTTGCCGAGCAGCAGAGAGCTGGGTGGTAATTACGCGAAAAACATCGCGGCAAAGATTCCTCAGGAACAGCGGCATCCGCGTCAGCCATTTTTTGTTTAAAGAATAATGAGGAAACAACACAAGCTTCGCAAAATGGCCTTTGCGAAATTTCAAATAACTGTATTTTGTAATGAATCTTCTTAGGAAATTTTTATTTAAATTGTGTATGTGCTGCTGTTCATGAGAAACTTCACGTTCTTTTTTGGTACTGTTTCGTACAATTTACACCTTTATTTAATACTTTTAGGGTTTCTCAACGTTAATGCATACACAGGCTTAATATTTGACAGCTTTGGCATTTAACTGTCGGTCACGAACTTTTTATGCTTAGTGTCGTTTAGTTGTTACCAGGGGAATGGTATATACTGGCGAGGACTGTTGAAATTGCACTGGGTGTAGATACACTGAAACAAAAAAATTTAACGTGTGAACAAAGTTCTAGTTTAAAGAATTGCCTAAATACAATTAACATTCCAGGATATTTAATAAACTCCACAAAAGGTACATATAAAATTTAATTGTAATTAATCACTAAAAAAATAACTAATTTCTTCAATTGAATAATATGATACACAATTTATGAGGTTAAATGTAAAAAGTTAAAGAATAGTAAGTTAATTCAAATAATAACAAAGTAAACATCTCTCAACAAAGTTTATAATAAAACGGGTTGAAAAATGAAGTTTTTAAAGCGATGGAATTCAAGGAGTCGTGTGGTTAAACAAAATGCATAAAGTTAAAAAACAACGAATCATCATACGAGTTTCATTTCAATGATTCTAAGCTTCGAACGCCTCATGACCCCATCCTGAGTGTTAAAGAAACCACGCATGGGCAGAACACTGCTTGTCGGTCTCCGCAGTGCGAATTGGGCCACAAGGTAACGGCGTGGCGCGAGCGGGCGCGGCTGTGCAGAATCGCCGAGTCACTGCCGCCGATCGCTGCCGCAGCCGTCTTCCGGGGCCACGGGCGGACTTTGTTGTGGGCGACGGCGGACGGCCGTGGGGTCGACGGCGGTGAGCGACAGGCAGCCCGTCCCACACTTGCATTCCTCCACTCCAAGACAACTCTTTATGAGAGAGAAATCGAAGGAAACGCACAGTATAAGCTGCGTTTCCCCTGTGAGAATAATCTGCTTTTTTGTCCAATAAATTAAAATGAAGCATAGAATTATGGAGGATAGGCTTAGATGGAAATATTGGCAAAAATACTTTCGAGAATTAAATATTGTGATTAATAATATTTTTATTACTGTAGTGTAATGTTTTCTTAATGTCCTCTAATATTATTTTAGATTATGGATGTTATAAATTGGAATATATTAATACAAAAAGAAATACTACTCTATTTAAATTCCGTTTTGCAGCTAAATGATTGAAGCAAAATTTGGTTAATTTTTAATATCTGAATCAGTTTAAAAAAAAATTTTTTTGTTTTTGCAGCTTCAAGTTTTGTACCATGCGCACCATGACCGGCATGCCAGGCAGGCGCGGATGCAACACGCAACACAACACATATTGCATGCTTATTGAGCATAACTAGAGACTGGAGGTCAGAGACACATAAAACGCGAATTTTGAGATCCTACAAACCCTCAGAATGTGTGACATAGCCCTTAACCTGAGACATTTGTCATTTAATTACATTGGTGAAAATTAAGTTATTCTGGGTCTCTTAGCTTCGCGATACGGTGCAAAATCTCTAAATCTTTGCAAAGTTAAATTATAGAGGTGGTTTGAAATTGTGCTAATCGCACGTGTGTAAGTATTTTCTGTTTCTTAATACATTCTTAGCAATGTTGTAATGTTGATTCACGCTTGATACCGGTTCTATGATGTAACACTGAATTTTCGAAGACCGTTCGAAGATGGATTTCAGTACCAAGCTATTTTCGCTTTCGAAATAATGATTTACAAAGCCCAGAATGTTCGCACGGGTCCAGTAAGTACATTTTTATTTCATTTGTTTTGGAATAAAGCCACATGTTTTGATTTATCAAAAAATGGCTGGAATATGTGACGAGTCTACTCTTGTCTGATGGTATGGCAGGATCACGGGTCACGGAAAGGGATGTCGAGAACGTTGGTGCATAGGCTGAGAGACTGAATGTCAACCAGACGGTGGACGGAGTGCGGAAGAGGCGAGAATGGCGGTGGGGTGCTGCGAGGCGCCTGTGCCATTTCGCGGGTGGGTTGTTAGGTCATTGGACGGAGAATAAGTTTTAAAGAGAAGGGTGATGCGTCGTGCGTAACCTGTGACAGAAAATGTGTGGTGGAGGTTGGTGAAGTGGAGGTTGGCGAAGTGGAGGTTGGTGAAGTGGAGGTTGGTGAAGTGGGGGGGGGGGGGAGACGGGGGGGGAAGTGAAGGGCGGCGTGATGATAGGGCGGCGAGATGATAGGGTGGTGGTGGTGAAGTGAAGGGGTGGAGTGATAAAGTGATGGTATCGTAGGGAGACAGAGTTGTGGTAGCGCAGTGATGTGTAGTGTGTTTATGTGTCTGTGTGTGAGTGCGTGCGTAGAGGGTAGTGACGTCCGGAGGAGAAAGTCGTGTGGTGGATCGGAGGCGCTGTGAGGCTGCGGTCATTCCGCAGGTGCCCGGCGGAGGCAACGCGAGCTGTAGCAGCGACGTCGAATGGGGCCGTGGAGCCGGTCAGGCGGATGGGCGGCCGCGAGACACAGGTTCCGAATTCCACGAGCGTGTGGGAGCGCGGGGCACGGGGCACGGGGCACGGGGCACGGGGCACGGGGCACGGGGCACGGGGCACGGGGCACGGGGCACGGGGCACGGGGCACGGGGCACGGGGCACGGGGCACGGGGCACGGGGCGGGGCGTGGGGCGGGGCGGGCGTGGGGCGTGGGCGTGGGGCGTGGGGCGTGGGGCGTGGGGCGTGGGGCGGGGGCGGGGCGGGGGCGTGGGGCGTGGGGCGGGGCGTGGGGCGGGGGCGTGGGTCGGGGCGTGGGCGTGGGGCGTGGGGCGTGGGGCGTGGGGCGTGGGGCGTGGGGCGTGGGGCGTGCGTGGGCGTGGCGCGCGGGGCGCGGACTGGCGGGGCGGGCGCGTCTGGGCGAGGGGCGTGGGCGTGGCCGAGGCGAGGGTGCCCGGCCGGGCGCTTTCGCTGGAAGCGCCGCGCGAGCGGACCGCGGCGCGGGCGCGTGCGTCACGCGCGCAAAGGTCGGCGGCTGTGCGGGCGCACGATGGCTCCATACGACCAACCGGCGGACACAATTCATTTTCCAAGAGGCTCCAGTTGAAAGGATACAAGAAAGCATCAAGGTTTCGGATTCTATACTATCTTTTCAAATCCTCAGTCATTATTATGCGTAAGGCTCGCAAGGAGGAAGGAATTCTTCAGTAACCGGATGGTAGGAAATTCATCGTATTAACAATATGGATCAACATCTCTCCTTGTTTTGAATTGTTATTAAATTGATTTTTCCTCTTGTTAATTTTCATTACTTTCTTGTCATATTTTTTTATAAACTATGTTTTTATTACTTTGATATTTTATTGCTACGCTTTCTGGAAGTGATATTACATACGTGCCTTCATCTATTCAAATTTATCTTTTCTTACTGCATAATGAGACGCTTTTTTTTAGAACGAACACAAAGATTCTATATCGTATTGTTGAGATGATTCCATTACTTTTCCTACCTATAATACAGTACAGGGAGAAAAAGTAAAAAAGGCATGGGGATTGTTTATAAAGGATTCGTTGTCAACATCTCCTTATGTATGTTACAAAATACTTTTAATATATAAGAATTTAGGATAGTTGTTTAGGATAATGAGGAAGGAAGGATGGCGCGCGATACGTGTTCCGTGTTGTGACATTCTCCTGGAATTGATCGAAGAAAACACAAGAAATAACCGATGGTACGCAGTTGATCTCTAGAATTCTTATCCAATGACTTGTCCGATCCAAATGTTTAGATTCCCGGTCTGCAAAGCCGTAGTTGTCACCAGCTACGATCGCTCAGCGACAATTTTGTTGCTTCAGAAGCATCGTTGACCGGGACATCCGAGAGTTTGAGTCCCATCGGTGGCGGATTCTTGTCATCAGCTAGAAATCTGCGTCAAATTGAACCGCTGGAGACTTCTATTAACCGACTGCTCTACTGTTTTTTCCCTATGGTTTCTCAAATCAGTACCAGGCGAATGCCGGACCAGTACCCAAACAAGAGGACTACGGACCAATCGTGATCTTTCTTTCCTCATCTTTGTGCTCTCCCTTACACACCCCTACACTTAACCTACCTAATCATGACGAGAGCTTAGAGATTGTCGCGGCTGGGGCGGTGCCTCGTTGGGGGAGAAACCTACAGGTGGGAAACCCGCCAGCCGAGAGGTCTCAGAATATCACGCGCCCGGAATCAATACCTGTTCACACACACACACACATATACCCATCACATACACATACACACTACAATACACACATACACATACACATACATACATACACATACATACATACATACACACATACACACATACACATACACATACACATACATACAACATACACATACACACATACACATACACACATACACATACACACATACACA
The DNA here is from genome assembly GCA_964035755.1 of Teleogryllus oceanicus. Taxonomy (NCBI): domain Eukaryota; kingdom Metazoa; phylum Arthropoda; class Insecta; order Orthoptera; family Gryllidae; genus Teleogryllus; species Teleogryllus oceanicus. The sequence goes on from CAXIVR010000003.1 coordinate 179,177,976, forward strand.
TACATACACACACACACACAACACACACACATACAACACACACACATACACATACAACATACACACATACACACATACACACATACACACATACACATACACACATACACACATACACACACATACACATACAAACATACAAACATACACACACACACACATCCAAGCACAGTCGCGAGTTCCGTTTCAGTGCAGGGAGCCGTTTTCGCCCGCTCCCCCGTCGCGCCCGGGGCACAGCGCGGGGGCGTGTGCGTCTTCAGGCACGCGTGACGAAGCGGCCGCCGCTGCCCCGGGCCGGAGCGCGTCTTGGCCCAGCCCCGCCCCGCCCCGCCAGCTGTATTTGTTTATCGAAAGGAACGTGTTTCGCATGATCGCATGTAGCAAGGACTCGGCTTTCGCAACCCGATACGGGAAAGGAGGGCGGCTGGTGGAATTTTGAATGTTAAGCAAATGTGAGAAGAAGAATACCTCGAAAAGAGAAGCAGATGACTACCCAAAATTCCGCTTAAGTGGACTGAGTATTGAGTGTTTCCGGGCGCCTCACATAGGGGCAACTAGTTCCGTGAGTGCAGTGATTGCTATAGCCAGACGGTGGCGGTGTTCCTCGCTGGACCGTGGGAACGGGCGCCAATGTACACGTAGGCTTGTGAGGTTTCCCTCGTCAAGATATCTCCCCCAGAGGGGCATCGCCCAAGCGGAGACGAGGTATAAACTGCCGAATGGTTTCCCGACATGTGACAGTGTAGTGCATGTAAGTCTGTGTGTGTGTGTGTGTGTGTGTGTGTGTGTGTGTATGTAAGGGGGGAGAAGTGGTCAATAATGCGGAAGGGATATTACCCCTGTGCCATCCCATACGGTTGCCTGTACTACGTGGAGTTGGTTAAGCGACTGCAATTTATATTTCAACATCCGCATGTGGAACAAAGTCACAATGCCAGTGAATCCAAAATATGTTTCTTCCCAAATTCATTTGATAGGTTAATAGTAAATGTTATGTGGGCCTAAATAATTCATCAGTTTTTAAACTCTTGCCTTCATAATGATAATATTTTACTTGCAGGTGAAGAAAAACAAGTCCTTTAAATCTAAACCTGTGTTGTAACTTTAACGTTTTCAAGATTTTTTGGGATCTTTTCTTGTTGTTCTAATTGATGATTTTCGACACTTTGAATCTTCTCTTGGCTCTAGATCTCTGAATGTATTATTTAATATGAAAACTTCAAAACCTGGCTCCCATTTATACGAAAACAATCTTTGAAACTTCAAATTAAAAATGTATAACATCGGTGTAAGTGACCATTTTGAGGTGAACAAACGTTCCTACGCCATCACCTGTTTGTCTCTAACGCTGCCCATTTCTTCCCCGGATGTTCACTCTCCGTTGCCCTGCTGTCGCCCCGCCGGCTCCCCCCCCCGCACCCCCCCCCCGGGTGCCCCGACGGTGTGTTGGCGCAGAGGTGCGACGGAATTCGCAGAAGTCTCCGCTCGTGAGGTTCGTGTGCTTTCACAAATTCCGCGAGCTGTGTGCAATATGAGACGACATCCTTTGTGTCTGGCGTGTCTCGACGGCTGGGTGAATGGCATCGTGCTCTGCTCCTTTATAAAGGCAACGAATGGAGAAATGTCTGCGTCCTATGTTACGTACCAAACTTTTTCTCAGATGATGACAATCATAGACGAAGTGACTCGTAGTGCATGGATTTTAAGGTATGTTGTAGGGAACTTAAAAAAGGTGGAAAAAATTGAATATAAACTTTCTTAAACAAAACAGTTTGTTTTTAAAATTTATTGTTAATTCCACCCGGGATTAAATTAGTGTTCAGTAGTACATACTATATTCGAGAAGTGTGTACAAAACATGGAAGATGTACTTCTTGCTACGGAATTTCAGCGTTTTAGAACATCTGGGATCTTAACAGGCACACTATTTTAGACAAAATTTAATTTCTAGAAATTATGTTCAGAGAAATATGTACTTGTAAAAAATGTGAAAGAACAGTAGAGTTGAAATTTCGCTTCGGATGTCCCTCATATTGAAAAAAAAAAAATTAGAGCAATATAAAATAAGTAATTTTCGTGTACCTATATAACTATAAAAATTGTAAAAAAGATACTACTCCATAAATTAAAAAGAGTTGTCATTCCATTGCTTCAACAATAAATTGAATATCAAGCATGTTTATTGAATAAAATTTATTTTCTTTCAGTTAAAAATAATAAAGAATGTGGGGAGATGCCACCAAGGAATTACAATCATGAGATTACAATCGATGCTCCAAAAACACGTGACAATTCCTTTCTCTTCCGAGTCCTGCTACTCCAAATGGCGTGATTTATATTCCGGATTTGGTAATAAAAACAAGTGACTAAGTTGCGGGATTTCCTGTGCAAGTGCTGTTCAATGAATGATATGCATCTCAACTGTGGGTGTGCCGATATTATGAGGATCTTGCAACATAACTTCCAGAATAGAATGGAATTCCCTTTTCCTTGCAGATGAGAACTATATGTCATTTAACGGTACAAATTCGTTCAAACGGAATGGCGAGAGTACAGAATTTAAATGTTAAAGTGATATCTCAATTTTGCGATTATGCCAAAGTATTCATTTCTACCTTTATATTTTTCTGGACTGATAGATGACGTGGATAAATAAATAAAGAGAAATAAGTACTCTAACGAGAACGATATTATATTTTATTAAAAACAACTAGCTGACTCTCATTGACAGAATCTTGTCAATCATTATTATATAACTCACTATGTCTCTTCGCTATTACATTTTAGGCACGATTAGAATGCACTGTAGTCTTGTTTCGTCAATTCTGGGCATGTCTTTTGAACGAAAGAATTTCATAGGCTGGAAAAACATGCAAATATACAACAAATAAGAAAATTTCAAAAGGCGAATAGCATCCTTGGGGCAAAAATCTATGCCTCTTGACTCTTCGTTGCAGTCCGAATTAAATGTCCCTACATCGACTTAGGAATGGTTTACACGGCATACACGGCTTAGGAATGGGATCACCGAATTTTGAAAAAGGGGACAGAATTCACTTCTCCCATAGCACTTCACATAGAGTTTTTAACTGTTTTTGACGTAAAATAAATAAATAAACCATCGACAGCATATTCTTCATTTTTAGAAAGGAATTGCACACTGAAATAAGTCTGAAATACGTGAAGAAAATGAACCCGAGGATATATTATATTTGGGTCACAAAAACTTAACTTCATTCAGATTCAATTGATTGTTAATCCCATAAGTATCACATCAATTGTGCTTCCTTTATTTTGTGGAATTACATAACAAAGTAGGTGATTTTTCTTTGTAGTGACAGCAAATACGTATCAATTTAATTCCGTCTAGATCATGACTAACGGATTTACAGTACAAAAACACACTGCTATAGCACATGCTTGCTGTTTCCCACACATTACTAGAACACAAGTCCACCTAACACCCAAATTCCCTATCCCTATCCCTGTACGGGAGAGGAGTCTACAACACAAGAAGTAAACGCAAGAAGAAGTAAACGCAAGAAGAAGTAAACTCAAGAAGAAGTAAACGCAAGAAGAAGGAATCGCAAGAAGAAGGAATCGCAAGAAGAAGGAATCGCAAGAAGAAGGAATCGCAAGAAGAAGGAATCGCAAGAAGAAGGAATCGCTAGAAGAAGGAATCGCAAGAAGAAGGAAACGCAAGAAGAAGGAAACGCAAGAAGAAGGAAACGCAAGAAGAAGGAAACGCAAGAAGAAGGAAACGCAAGAAGAAGGAAACGCAAGAAGAAGGAAACGCAAGAAGAAGGAAACGCAAGAAGAAGGAAACGCAAGAAGAAGGAAACGCAAGAAGAAGGAAACGCAAGAAGAAGGAAACGCAAGAAGAAGGAACGAAGAAGAAGGAAACGCAAGAAGAAGGAAACGCAAGAAGAAGGAAACGCAAGAAGAAGGAAACGCAAGAAGAAGGAAACGCAAGAAGAAGGAAACGCAAGAAGAAGGAAACGCAAGAAGAAGGGAAACGCAAGAAGAAGGAAACGCAAGAAGAAGGAAACGCAAGAAGAAGGAAACGCAAGAAGAAGTAAACGCAAGAAGAAGGAAACGCAAGAAGAAGGAAACGCAAGAAGAAGGAACGCAAGAAGAAGGAAACGCAAGAAGGAAGGAAAACGCAAGAAGAAGGAAACGCAAGAAGAAGGAAACGCAAGACGAGGGAACGCAAGAAGAAGGAAACGCAAGAAGAAGGAAACGCAAGAAGAAGGAAACGCAAGAAGAAGGAAACGCAAGAAGAAGGAAACGCAAGAAGAAGGAAACGCAAGAAGAGAGGAAACGCAAGAAGAAGGAACGCAAGAAGAAGGAAACGCAAGAAGAAGGAAACGCAAGAAGAGGAAACGAAGAAGAAGGAAACGCAAGAAGAAGGAAACGCAAGAAGAAGGAAACGCAAGAAGAAGGAAACGCAAGAAGAAGGAAACGCAAGAAGAAGGAAACGCAAGAAGAAGGAAACGCAAGAAGAAGGAAACGCAAGAAGAAGGAAACGCAAGAAGAAGGAAACGCAAGAAGAAGGAAACGCAAGAAGAAGAACGCAGAAGAAGGAAACGCAAGAAGAAGGAAACGCAAGAAGAAGGAAACGCAAGAAGAAGGAAACGCAAGAAGAAGGAAACGCAAGAAGAAGGAACGCAAGAAGAAGGAAACGCAAGAAGAAGGAAACGCAAGAAGAAGGAAACGCAAGAAGAAGGAAACGCAAGAAGAAGGAAACGCAAGAAGAAGGAAACGCAAGAAGAAGGAAACGCAAGAAGAAGGAAACGCAAGAAGAAGGAAACGCAAGAAGAAGGAAACGCAAGAAGAAGGAAACGCAAGAAGAAGGAACGCAAGAAGAAGGAACGCAAGAAGAAGGAAACGCAAGAAGAAGGAACGCAAGAAGAAGGAACGCAAGAAGAAGGAACGCAAGAAGAAGGAAACGAGAAGAAGGAACGCAAGAAGAAGGAAACGCAAGAAGAAGGAACGCAAGAAGAGGAAACGCAAGAAGAAGTAAACGCAAGAAGAAGTAAACGCAAGAAGAAGTAAACGCAAGAAGAAGGAAACGCAAGATTTGGTTTGTTCGAAGGTGCTGCCACCGTCCGTCTAACGTGAAGCACTTGTTTCAATTCACTGTCACTTTTCCAGGCAAATAATGCTTCAGTGTATGTTGTAATCAATGTTAAAAGTCGTTAGTAAACGCAGTTATAGGTGTTTCAAAGTTGTAAATGTCAAATTTAAATCGGCAAGGATCGTCTGAAAGGCATACCTACGCGTAAATATATTTTTCTTTGTATAATAATTACTTTTGAACGTGTTCCTCAATGCGTGAATTTATTAGGGGCTCTGAAATGGATTGGCTTTACTTCACGTACGAAGAACATCAAAAGATCTCATTCGTATTTTTGGCTGACTTTGATTATTTCTCAAGAGGAAAAGCATTTCAAGGAAAGGACTGCCGTTCATTTGGACTGTACTACATATTTTTAAACGTATTTTTTTACATTGCATATATTGATTTTGTACAGATTAGTTTTTATGTAACCTACTCTTTGCACTTCATTTTCGTAAGACATTTGAAATTAAAATAACAGTTTCCCGCAATAACCACTTAGAATTTTCATAAGCAATGCAAAAGAAGTTTGGATCAATTCAAATAACTAGGTAATTTACTGGACAATGTTTCAGCTACATATTTATCAGGCCTACAAAATACTATAGCTGTCTGAACACAATTATTGTAGTGCGTTTGTTTTGGAGAATTACTTGGGTAGATACATTTGAAAATTATTTCATATAGTTTCTATATTCAAAATAAATGCATCATGTTTAGAAGGCTTATCTGCTGATATAATCATCTCTCAAAATCTATCTGTATGTAAGCAGTCTATATTATGTATTAATGTTAAATATAGTCACCTGTAGACACTATGGACTTTCTGATCCTAGAAATCGGTGGTGAATGATGCTTGAATCAATCAAAGAGTCGAATTTTTAAGCAGGAGTGTTTATTTTACAGCTTTCTGCTCGCAACGCGTAGCGCAGCCAAATTCGTGACTTTTGGCAGAGGTTTGCTTTCATCAGCTCGCCATCCCACACATCCATCCACTCGCTCATTCACTCGCTGAAGCACGCATTCCTCCGCCCACCTCCTTCTTTCAGAATTCCTCGGCCCATTCATCCCCCCCCCCTCTTCCACCCCCTCCCCTCCCTCCCCGCCCCCTCTCGCACGCGCTCGCTCTTCCCCGTCCCTCTCCTCCATCCTCCCCCCGAAGTGTTCCCCGCCCCGCCCCGCCCCGCCCTTCCACTTCCGCTCGCGCGCCTCTCCCTTCCCTCCCCTGCCCCTCTCCGCCTCCTTCCCCCCCCCTCTGCGGCGCCTGCCCATCCGGCCCCGCCCCCCCCCCCCTTCCGCTCGCGCGCCCCCCCACGCGCGAGGTGCGAGGCGGGCGGAGCCGCTCTCCTTGCTGCGTTAGGCGAGACGAGGCCCCCGAGTCCGTGACGTCAGAGGACGTCAGTTTGGGTTACGCCGTGACGTCGCGTAGAAAGCGGCTGCCTGTGTAATACCTCACGGTCCCCGACCACGCGGCCTCGCCTTGGCGCCCGCCCTCTCGCTGGCACTCGCCCGCTGCCTGCGCCTTGGCCGTGGCCTCCTACGCCCGCCCGCCCGCCTCGCGGCGCTGCATGCGTGACGTCGTCGACATCGCATTCGCAACGGTTATGCCGTCATCTCAGTGCCCTCGTCCCCCACTGATATGGCCGTGACCGCCACGGCGCTACCTGTGACCGCCCCAGTGCTCCCCATGACCGCCCCAGTGCTACCCATGACCGCCCAGCGCTACCGTGACCACTCCAGGGCGCCCCCATGATCGCCCAGTGCTACCCTGACCGCCCCAGTGCTCCCATGACCGCCCCAGTGCTACCCATGACCGCCCCAGCGCTACCCCGTGAACCTCCCAGCGCTACTCCGTGACCACACCAACGCTACCCGTGACCGCATCAACGCTATACGTGATTACACTACCCGAATCCCAAGCCACTTTATCCCACTTCATCACGTGTTTCACAATGCCTCACTGGATAGGGAATTCATCACACTGTAATCGCACTACCATTACACTATTACTATACCACTACCATCACTTTATCACTTCCTTAACCACAAATTCGTCATCAACATTGTTTCCGTCACTTCTAAGTAGCTGTCACTACCATCAACCAAACACCCCTCTCCACATCAGCCGTTGTTGTATGACCCTCAATTCAGTCTCCCTCACACACTACCTTCACCCCTTCATCCCGCACTCCCACGTTACCACCGAACCATACATATCAGCACTACAATACTACTGCACTATTATCGACATTATCTCCATCACACTATCTTATTTCTTTCAAAATTATTGTCATCATCGAAACGGGCGTGATCGTAGAATTATTACATTAGTTGATTCTTGCTGAAAAATAAGATTAATTCTCTATTCATTTGCGTTCCATTTCACTTCTATTCCGGCCTCTTTTCGTTTCTTAATATTCTTCGTTACCGCATAAGTGTCTTTATTTAATTTGCACATATGTTTTTCTTCGTTATGGTTACTTCCTCATGCGTTACGAGAGTGCATGTAGTTCATACGACGCCATGATTTTTTTCTCTCCTCACTTTGTACTTTCCCAATGTATTCAGTCTCGATATTGAGTCGCTTCTGATATTGAGTAGTTTGTGAATGGTCAAGATGGAGCGTTCCAATGCCTTCAGTCTTGAACTTGAGTCGATTTAAAGCCTCTTCAAAATGTACACATAAACATAACCATATCGCACAGACATAAACTTTAACATAAGTGGAAGAATGAAGTATTCACAATGTCCAACATAAACAAAAGCAAAATAAGAATTTTTATTGTCTGTGGGACATTCTAGTTTACTATTATTTGGTTGTGAGAATCGATTTCGAGATACCGCCTGTGTCCATGGCCTGTGGGTTCGATTTATATAGTATTTTAATTTCAATAAAAATGAAAATTAAATGATACTAATATAATGAATATGATGAATATGATGAATACAACTAACTAAACAGTACTAAGAATATCACAACAAAACTAAATTACAAAAAGATCGTGCGCTACAAAGCAGAAATGCGCCGAAAATCAACAACGCAATCTGGAAATCCAGTCTTCTCTTCCATCTTTCGACTTCGATCCTATTCCGACATTCGATTTTGAATTACCGTACTGTGATTGTTTCATTTCTTTCTTCTTACTTACGCATTATCAAAGAAGCTTGAAGCGTGCAGGCTTTAAAGTTAACGTTTTACGTTTTACGCTAATGCGAACACATTGTGAATGAGTCCGCTTGTAGACGTAGTCCTACCTTTTATGTTAACGCCATGCTTATGTTTGCATTGTGAATGAGCTTTTAGAGTGTGATATACTAATTCTATTCGTGCTAGACCAAGGCTTCATGTTACTCTGTAGTTTTCTTGGTGACCTCGGTAGTGAACTTGAGACATAGTGTGTTCTGAAACGCGCGTAAGGCCCTAAAAAGTGCAATTTACGGCGCACACGGCAGTTGAAGGCGAACAAGGTAGAGAAACGGTCTTCGTCGACAACGGGAAATTCCAGCAGATGTTTGGCAATCAACTGCGATGACATTTTCACATTAGTTGAACATTTTGCAGATGTCGTGTCTTGGCTTATGATGGACGGAACCTGAGAAAAAGGCAACGCTGTCCTACAATTTCATTTGAATAGTATTAGTAATATAGATTTTACAGTGCTATTCCAGTGTCAAAACACAATTCAGGATTGGTTCACATCGAAGTAATATTTTGAGTGCTCCACTCCCAACTTTCGATAACCTACAATAACTGATGATGATGATGATGATGATAAAGACAGTCGGGCCAATCATCTGGCATCATCATCCAATCATCTCATAATTCAAGGCTTAACAACTTTGTCTTACCAAGGGTTACAGCCGAAAAGGTGATCCCTATAATGACACTCGTTAATCTCTCTCCAGGACAGAATATGACTAGACCTCAGAAGAGAACGTGTTGCGTAGTCAGAAATGGTCGATACAATAATAACAATAATAATAATAATAATAATAATAATAATAAAAATAACAACAATAATTATAATAACAACAATAATTATTATAACAACAACAACAATAATAATAATAATAATAATAATAATAATAATAATAATAATAATAATAATAATTTAAGGTAATGGGCTGAAAGGAACATTAAACTTATAACCGTTATTTCTGTTGGATCAGAGGCTGAATGTGCACTGAGAACATATCAGCCTCAGAGCTTCTAATCCCCCAGTATTACGTTAGAAATTACATTTGGACTGTCTTGGACAATAATAAGAGATGTTACAATTGAATTGCTCCCGAAATTCCAAATAAAATTAAATGTAAACATTACGAGACCTTGCCTAAAATATGAAAAAAATTGACACAATGTTGTCTTTACACCTCTGCAGGAGATTCCGCGATTTTTACTTTCACATATAAATGGGGTGATAAAAGCTGCACAGAGAAAGATACGTAATGCTGCAGAAAATCGAATTCGATAAATCGTGTTCCCTGATATGGAAAAGGTGTTTTTTTCTTCAAAATGTCTGTCTGTCCATCTGAGAACAACACTAGCGCCTAACCTATTCGTAAAATTCTTTCCAAAATGAATACTTCCTATCGATCTAACCCAACTCGAAGCTCTGCGATTTTGAAAAGAATTCTTTAAATTTGGGGTGTAATTTACATGAAACCCGTGGTTCATTTTCACAACAATGCCGCCCAATTTTTTCTTTAAATTTATTATAAAAATTAAGTGAAAAACACTTATAAAGACGACATAGATTAGATAGTGATTAGATTCAATAAGATAATGTCATGTTCATTGTTTTGAATGTATTATTAGCTTTCGCGTGAAACTTTGAGTGAAGTATGGGCAATAATAAAAAAATTAAAACAAGATTTTATCAAAAACGTCTCCAAATTTTTTCTGTGCAAGTTTTGTACGAATGGTGCTAAATGCACTGACTACATGGTATAAAAATAATTTTGAAGTCATCTATTGATTTTCCGAAAATTACACAATGGTAGTGTTTTTTAAATACTGACGCAGTTAATATTTACAATGTGGACATTTTTTTACATTACTGCATTTGTTACATGATTATTTTTTACATTATTGCATATGTTATTGAAAAACTCAAAAGAATATTGTGAAAATGATCTGAAATCGCGCATTTTCAGAAACTTTCTTCAGTTTTTCTCAAAAACGGCTCCAAATATTTCATAGAAGGTGAATATTGGAGCAGGTTTGACTCTTCTACAATATTTCTAAAGCTATATTTCAAACACCTACCAGGAAAAAAAATTGAGAAAATGTTTAAAAAAAGAGCTTTAGGCGCCAATTCTTGGCAGCTGGGAAGAGGGTGGGTCATATCCGAATATCTAGCGTAATCGCAAGAGAACAGGAATCTAAAAGGCCTGAGAGAATATGTGCCATTTTGAAACATCACTAGTTTAACCTTCTCTTGTGTAGGGAAGAAAATATTGTGTTCTGGAATATATCCTGAATACGTGCTCAGATAGAAAGATTTTAGAGGTTTAAGAGCCGTGCTGCATGCAAAATACGAGATATTTATTCAAGAGAGGTCTTAATAAACGGTATTTATAATAGTAAAATAAAATTGACGCTAATGACGAAAATAACAACAATAATAATAATAATAATAATAATAATAATAACTTTGACCATATTATTGTTAATATTTCATATAATTGTAATGAAGATAATTATCGAACGTGATCCCGGTAATAATATTAATAATTTTATAATGTTTACTCCTTTTAAATAAAAAAATAGTAGAAAATATTTCTAAACGAATTTCTTCTGCGTGCTACCCTAAAATAAGGAAAACTACCAGTCCTTTCTGGAAAACATTTAGAAGTTGTGATGTGAGGTGTGCAAGAATTTAAATCTGCCCCACAAAACTCCTGAGGAAGTTTCTGAATCGTCCTGACATCGTCGTGACGGGAAAAGGGACTCACTTCCTTCATGAACGTCGCTTTTCCTCTCCCTTGGCGGCAGTGAGTTGTCGTTGGAGCATCGCCAACTTCTTCCTACACACGAGTCCACGGGTGGCGTTTTACGTTCGGAGCGTAGTAGAAAAGTTGTTGACCTGCGTCATCGTAGGAAAATCTGGCACGTCAAACACAAACACATCGCTGTATGTTCTTTCCTTTCAAACAAACACGTGTTACATTGTAATGAAGACGCTGTCGAGTTACCTTTTAAAAACGATTATTCAGTCCATCTACCTGGATGACCGAAGTGATTAGACTGGGAACCGCGTAGGCATAGTTTCAGTGCCAACTTTCCCAAACCGTTGTCTTAAAATAAATACACACACATTACGTTTTAATTAATACTATTTGTTTTTTAAATGTTTTTTCACTCATGGGCTACTAATGAGGTTAAAGGATTCCTTCCTTATCGACCAATGAGACAAGTTTTGCTCGTGCACCTTAATCTCTTTTGTTTTAACGCCGCGGCGTGTTCTATTACTAATATATTTCTACACATATTATATTTTTAATTTCGTTCATAGTATTGTCTTTCGGATTTTCAATCGGGCATTGAAAATTACAGATAAATTCAAAAGCACTCTGCATGCATAATTGAATGGTTGATATGTGTAAAGAGAGTACTAGCCTGGTCATGCATGTTTTTCCTTGTCTTGCCTCGAGTGTTTTACCTCGAAGGACATCACGCTGCTGACCCAATGCCGGGGTGTTTTCAAAATGTACGGAATTTAGTGACCAGCGCATAGCTCTAGAAACACTTTAAACTGATACAGAAAGTAGCGACTTCGGATGGAAACTGTTGCAGTATCAATCATCAGTATCAATCATCCATCATCATCATCATCATCGTCATTCACTGATGAAGGCTGTATTAGAAGCCTTGCCGGTATAAACTATCGTTGAAAATTTGAAAATGATCAGAAATCCTGGAATATTTTTCGAGATGTAAACTTTAGACAAACAACTGTAGTGGTTGTAATTTTTAAAAGGTTGTAACATCGATAGCAAATGAAGCTCTGTGAATGAGGTTCTAGGTTTAATTGTCGGCTTAGCAGAATTCTCGAGGATATCTTGTTAAACTATTGCATTGCAGTGACCAAAACATGATTATTGAGCATTTGTATTACATCTTTACAAATCGGCGAGTCACGAAAAAATAACCAAAAAGAAACGATTCCAGATCTTGAAGTTTTTGTGGAATGTTTGTGGTGATTCAGAACGTCATTTGCAAAAATGTTCTCTATTCTTGAATGTGTGTCGTTGCTTTTTTGAAGTGAGAAGGGCTCACTTGTTAAACATTGCAACCACGTAGAAACATGTTGCAAACAAACCCAAGACACAGAAGAGGTTGAAAACCTTTCAAAAGGAAATATTAGGTGATTGAAGTGAAAACAGCCCACTTAAATGCAACGTATTTTTAAGTATCATAATAGTAGAATACTTCCTAAAAAAATTAAAGCAGCTCTTCATCTGCATATTCTAACTCTGCTCGTACGAAACAAAGCTGAATTAATTATCAAATAACTCCATATTCTATTCCTTTTTTCTAGAAAGGAAGATATATTTCATTTTTTCCTCTAGTTTAATTTAATATGTTTAAATGGATTAAATACATGTAGATTTAATGGAGCAACTACAGTTATCTTTTGAGCAGTAAAATAGGAAAATTAACATATACCTTGTTTATTGATTTTGTAATTGCTGCTTGCACGTCGGAAGTACATTATGAATAGTCTACTTTGTTACGTTTGCGCTTTGAACAGGCATCATGGGAATTATGTACGTGAAGCGTGTAAACGTAAATACCCTGAAGAAATATAATTAACTTCGTCATAATGCATGCAGAAAACCGGTACGTCTAAAGGTGGAAGTTATTTTCCTGTAGTACTTCCCGAGATTACCTCAGCGGAATCTGCAGGAAGATGAATGACGCTGTGACGGTCGAGGAATATTGTATCGATCTTTCTTCATGGGAGTACTTGGACGTCATTTCTCTAACTCACGACAATACAGTTTTGCGGATGCATAAAACGTTCATAATGAAGTTGACACTTCTGCGAAGCCATCGTTGTGAGCAAATATGCCGACAGGAACGTAAGGTGGTGTGGGAGACTAGAGGGCGTGGCCCCATGCCGTTTCGCGGAACCGAACGAGCTCAGCGCGTCTGGAAAGGGCGACAGAGGGGGGGGGGCAGTGAGGTGGGGAAAGTGCATCGGTGATGCAGACTTCAGTGGGGGAGCCATGTGTTTTACATAGGCGAGAACGGATTTGATGACGGTATGAAAATCTCGGCGGTGGTTGCGAAAATTATGACGTCAATGAAGCCATGGAGGCGTCTTCCAGGTCTCCATGGTCTCTTCCTTGTCTTCTTTTCCCCAATTCACTTTTCCCTGATTCGTAGTGTAGCGTAAAATGCGCTTGTTTCCTATTTCTGAATACCTGTTTTCAAACTCCGGACGATCCACGTGGAATTTGTGAGGAACAAAGTCGGTACGCTGATGGTTTTTCTCTGAGTTCTCATGTTTTCTTTGCCTTTCATTCCACCATCGCTACATCATCAGTCATATCAAAGTATTTACATAAACACCCCCAAATAGCAATTTATTTCCACACCAATTTTATCATGATTTTAATAATGACATATATTAACTGGATCTCTGATAGATAAACGCAGAACAAGTTGAATGTGGAGGATTGCACATGACACTGTTGGAGATAGTTTAACAGAAGAGCGATACGAAAACTCAGTGTATTAATTTACTAAACAATAATCTCAATATTTATTAGCATAAATATTAATAATTTACTTAGCAATTTCAAAATATCTGTTCTGGTAATTGTTAATTCTCTTGAATATTCAGTTACAATTTTCGTGAACGAGTTTTCTTTTTAATGAAAAAAGTATTTTATTCGTGAGTAATGTCGTACAGTATCATATACAGGCAATATTGTCGTGAAATAGTGAAATATACCACACTTTAGTACAACAAATAGTACCACACTTTCTATATTTACATTTGAAAATATACTGCTGCTTACTTTCATCTTCCACCTGGATACTCGTATATAAAATCTCACCACACTGCACGCCGTAAAAAAAATAATCAAAAACAGCAGATTCATTTTAGTTTTAAGCAAAAACATCAAGTTTATTTTGATGACTTTTTGTAAAATCATTAATTATTGAACATCAGACATTTATTTAAATATTTTCTCCACCAAATTTCATATTTTCAACACTGTAACCATAAACATATTTAATACTCGTCATGCAATATTTCCATGATTTATAATCTTAATATATTATTTAAGTTAAATCCCTAAAAAAAGGAACTTTCCGTAATACTCCAATTTTACATGTATATTATGCTTGTGATCATGATCATTGGCTTAAATTTGTTGCAAATATTATTTTCTTTTATGCATGCAGTTAGAGCTTTATTTTCCTAAATACTTAATATTTCCCTTAATCACTTAGTACCTGTCCAATGCCATCTTTGTCCACTTCCAGATATTGTTTTCATTCAAACATTTCATTTCCTTCATTTCAGTTCATTTGATTCATTTTGACTCTAATAATTTCGCCACCACTCTTAAACCTATCGTATTGACTTTCAATCCGATTTTACACACGACTACCTTTATTAATTATTTTTTGTAATTTCCAAAAACAGACACTGGTGTCTGCTCCTTTTTTGCAAGGCCTCTACCTCACACGACGCATTCCCCACCATGGCTCCGATGTTCCCTTCTCTTTTTACTCTCAGAATAATTTCATTTCAGCACATTTCTTTTTTATCCCACCTCCCGACTATTTTTCATTTGTTATTAGATTACACTCCTAAATGGTCTTCCTCCTTATTATTGAGCAAGGGAAACATCCATCATACAGGATTTATGTCCATAATCGTAAATAATGTGTACAAAAATTCTTTTCTCGACATCCCTATCGTTACGTTGATAAACAATTAATTGATCATTTTTGCTTCCTCAATGATCACAGATCTGAGAGGCCCAAAAGAGCAAAGAAAAATATTATAGATCACTTCAAATAATTACACATCTCTTAAGGACTCTTGACCATAACTTTGCAACACAAATTGAGAATAAATTACTGTAAGAAAGGAAAGTATTATACGTAAATAAATACATTGAAATAAACTTTAGGCTATTTTATTATTTAAAAACAGATTGGTAAGATTTTGTTGGAAACGACGGCAGGGGAAGACGTTATTGTAAAAAATGACATCAGGAATTTGATAATTGGGACAAGTCAGCGTTGAAATAATAATTGGAAATACAAAATATTTGCAAAAAACACAAAATATTTTTAAAAAGTTTGAGATTTGTGTCCGTATCAAAAGACATAGTTTTTCGATCAGTTTATTGGTTAATCTGAAGGAAACGTAAATAATTTATTTACTAATTTAATCGTAAGACATTTTATTGCAGTACGAAATTGAAGAATTATCACATGAAGCCGTTTGTCGAAGTTTGATGGCCAATTGAGTATAGAAATGAAATATTACGATACGAACTTGGAACAATATTTTAACCACTTCGTGAAAATTTCATCTTCGTTTAAATTTGGTAATTCGCTCTGAAAAAGTGACATCTAATGTTGATAGAAGGGAATGTATTAGTGGAACACTTATGTTGTACATATTAGGGAATGGATCTCAGTTTGACTTTAATCAAGACATACATTCACTTTTATATACAAAATTATTAATTTATTTTCCCTAGGTTGTTCTTTAACATTCACATTATACGAAAAAAAAGTGTTCGTAGAATGTATGTTTAAAAGATATAGCTCATCTTTGTATTCACTATGAATGTGCTTTCTTTCCGCGCGTACTATATGGATGGCAAAAGAGAACCTCAAGATAACCTACATTATACCCCACAGTATCATCAAATTCACAACGTTTCAAAAAGACTAAAATTCTCATTTGTAGAAATATAATTTAAGGTAAAGGAATGGATCCTGTTGCCAAAGGAACGTAAGCAAAATGGAAGGTAGAGACGAGTGGTTCCACTTAAGACTCGGCGTCACATGGAACATTCTAACCGCCAGACTTTTCACACATAGAATGTCTTTGGGCAAAACCCAGGACGTTTTTACAAGATCCCTCGGAGTAATCCTGACCATGAAAGCTATATAACCTGTTGGGGACATCGATATCTGAAGCCAAATAAGGGGGGCGGTATGAAACCGGATTTTAAAAGCCTTGGCTGTAATGATATTCACTTGGACGCGACTTCGAAAATAATGAAAAAAATAAATGGTAACGTTGATGCAAATGAATACGAATGTTTCAATGAAAAAACTTGCATAAAACCAGGACTTTGCTATTTTAAGAATTCAAAGAAATCCCAACACTGGTCTCCGGAACAGAAAGCATTAGCGTGCACGTACTTCATAAACAATTATTAGTTGATAGAAAGTGCGTTGTGGAGAAAATTCAAATTGGTTCCTACGAATGTTTTCCAAATTTCAAATTTTATTGCTGACAATCTCTGAAAAATCAAAGTCAAACCTTCTACGTGTGTGGCTAGGTCATGGCTCTGGGTAGACAACAGCAGGGACAGTAGATACGAGCTAGCCTTCCTTGAAGGTCCTGGACCTGCCTCAGACATTTTTTTAGATAATGGCAATAAAGCTGAACAGAAGTTCAGACTATGAAAGCAACTAGCTCTGACTAGCTTCTGTTTCGCGCCAAACAGGTTTTTGTGCTTGGAATGTTGTCATCAATGCTCGCTGCGAGCTTTTGTCTTCAACTGTTTATTGCTCAAGGGAGGGGAGGCAAGATCATCGTTCAAGAAAAGTTGCGCGAGTAGTACGCTAGGCCACCCAACAACTCCCTATTATTGAGAACAAATGACATCGATATATCCGTATGTGTACTCTGCGTCTGTGGGCGAAAAAGCAACGATAGATAACAAATGTTGGAGGCGTCACTGGATCTCTCTACACGATTTAGGTTGTTCAAGAGTTTCTATTAAATATCTCAGTTTTCTAGCTAATTATATTTTAGATCAGTGTTACGTTTCTACTGTTAAATTAGTAGTATTGCCTATTAAGTAAGTTTTTAATTGTTATTATTAATAGCTGTATTATTATTTTTATCATTATTATTAATATTGTTATCATTATTATTATTATTGTTATCATTTTAATACTATTTATGCAATGCAGTGCAGTGTAGTGTTGTGTTATGAAGTGGAGGGAATGGAATGCGGAAGACATGCGTCTCAATTGTGTGTTGTGCAGCACAGTGAAGTGGCGTGGAGTAAGACTCCACGGAACTATAATTATTATAAGGAGTAAGGAACTATTATTATTATTATTATTATTATTATTATTATTATTATTATTATTTATATTATTATTATTTATATTATTTTTTATTTTTTTAATTAACTATTTTTTGTAACTTGTTATTAGTCATATAAGCTTAATGCATGTCAAGTTACGATATTCTGCCACCAAGTCACTACACTTAATTGTAGAATTAATAATAAAATCTAATCTAATCTTAAACACACTATTTACTCAACATTCAATAGAGGGAGAAACTGAGCAGTCTACAAAATAGTATGACAATCTTCTACAACGAAAACTGAATAAAAATTCTATCATACATAGCACGTTGCAATCCTATTTTATAACATTTACAATAGTTATTGCAAACAGGAATCCTACAAAACCTTTCCATAACGCTTACTCCTTAAATTATCAAATATAGTTATACAAGCATTCATATTTTCAATGAACACTTTAAACACATTTTTCTCTTAACGTGTTCATGTTTTCGATCCTTGATACCGTTAAATTGATTGATGGCAAAAGGTCTGCCTGTCCATTTATGGTCAATCTATGTTTTCGAATTTACGTTTCCAGATTGATTTGGCCGAACTTTAGGCCATACAAATTTGAATTTTATATGTTGATTTTTTGAGGGAGTGAAATTACATGAAATCTCATTGAAAATTTCAAAATTTTCTCAAAAATTATTTCAAATTTTTATTTCCTCTCATTATAATTGTATCTTGTAGAGTATTGTAATGCTACCAAAAATGGCGATTTTTCAGCAAAAAATTGATATTGTGGGGGGCCTAATGCCGAAAAACTTGATAAATCTTGTTCCAATATGTAGTAAATATCTTCCACCAAGACGTTTTGTAGACAGAATGCACGTTGTATGGGCCCTTGGTGCCGAAAAATTAGTTCGCGGCAAAACGAGTGTTCGTCTGTGAACAACACTAGCGGATAAACCGCAGGCAGGATCCTCACCAAAATTGACACCATCTGGCTGATGTTGCGAACCCTTAAATTCGAAAAGGGTATTTTAATTTTTTGGGTAATTTTTTATGCCTCAACATTTTTGAAAAATCTAAAAAATGGCTTCAAATTTTTGTTTTATGTTTTCTGGGATAATCAAACAGCGTATAAAAATGGCGCAATTCTCATTTTCGTGAATTACTCTGAATTTTCAAACATTGCAAACGGTCAACATTTTCGACATCTTTGTACGTCCCGTTTTATATGTTTTTAAATTATGAGCGTTTTTATACGTTATTGCATTTGTATGTACAAGTTATTCTAATGATTTTGAATGAACTATCTCGAAATTTCCAAAGTTTTTTTTTGTGAAAATGAGCTTAAAATTGCGCATTTTGAGAAAGGCTCCAACGACAGTCTCTCGAGAACGGCTTCAAAATTTTCAATCAAAAATCAATTCATAAATTTTGTTATAACCCCTTCCTTAGGGCTATAACACAAAAATTGCTACGAAATCCGCATGTTGTTATAGCCCTGAGGAAGGCTTAATAAAACTGAAACGTTTGCGTTTTTAAAAAGTTTTTTTTGTTTCTAGACATGCCATACAATCACGATATATATAAAAGTCAAAAACAGGGAGAGAAAGCTTAATTGATGGAATACAATACATACGTAAGTAATTATATGTATATATATATATATATATATATATATATATATATATATATATATATATATATATATATAATTACTTACGTATGTATTGTATTCCATCAATTAAGCTTCCTCTCCCTGTTTTTGACTTTTCCTCTCGTTCCTCTCCTCTGGTTTATTCATTTGTTTTCTCGTTCCTTTCTTGTAGGTTTCTTTTTCCGATCACTTTTTCTGCCCTTCGTTCTCCTCTTTTTTCGCCGCTCGGCCTCAGAGCAATGTGAGGGCCGTGACGCAGCTTTGGCATCGCGAGGTCCAGTGGCGCCCTCGCCAGCGCTCCCCGATGAGCGGACGCGGCCGCCGTGACGTCACAGTGTTTTGGACGCGGGCTTTGCTCCGCCACGCGTCGTCGCGCGGGTTCACGCACGCGCTCTGGCACGCACGTGCCACGCTTCCAATGTCAATGCCAAAGTCAACGCGGCTGTCAATGTCAGTGCTAACAGATGGTTGAAGGAGAAGGCACGATACCTGCTTCTCTTTCTGGTTGGTTCTTTGTCTCCCCCTCTCTCTCGTTCTCTCCCTCTCTCCATCTTTTTTTCCCTTTCTGTCCGCTCTGCCGCTCTCTCTCGCCCTCTCCCCTCTTTCTCTCCTCTCTCTCTCTCTCGCTCTCTCGTCGCTCTCCTCGCTCTCTCAGTCGCTCTCTCTCGCTCTCAGTCGCTCTCTCAGTCGCTCTCTATCACTCTCTCTCGCTCTCTCAGTCGCTCACTCTCGCTCTCTCAGTCGCTCGTTCTCGCTCTCTCAGTCGCTCGCTTCTCTCTCTCGTTCTCGCTCTCTCTGTTCTCTCTCCATCCCCTTTTCTAATTCTCTTCTATCCCCCTTTTTCTCTTTCACATATCTTTTTTCTCTCCCTCCATCCACTTTTTCTCTTTCTCCCACTCTCTTTTTCTCTCTCTTCCAATTTTCTCTTTCGCATTGGCCTCGAATTAACAGGAGGAATCTACGTATGCGACCGATCTCTAGAATTCTGAATGAAGCAGTATTAGATCTCAAATCAGCTTCTTTACTAGTGTCGAATGCTAGCCATCGCCTAGTTAGTCTACAAAGCTTCAGTGGTTGCAGGTTCACAATTATAAACTTTATTTCACTCGGACTAATTTTGCATTAGTTGAGCAAACATAATAAAAACCACCGTTTAAAGTAAAATCATCGTTTATTAGTCACAGTTCCTGAGAGGCCAGACAGAGCCATTATACTATGAAATGTATATTACCGTAGATACGGCGAATATCTGAACAGTACAATACAGCTCCATAAAGATAACCATACATGAAACATCACATCCTGGGCAGGGGGTGGAGAGCTGGGAGTGTGAATGGGTTATTATAAGTATGAACTCATTGTCAGTAGCCATAATAGTACGTGATTGGCCCACACGTATCCCAACTAAACCAACATCCCATTTATGACTATTCAGCTTTCATTGTTCTCTCCTCGTAATCACTTCTTATATATTACACGTTGGGTAAAGTCAACAAAATTCCACCGGTCACTTGCCAGGAAAGAGAAGTTCATAAATATGCGTAGATCTCCTTGCTGGCCTACGTTCAAAAATGAATGTTACACTAACCATCACACCTGAACAGTGCCGACATAAAATGTTTCTCATCTATTCGCGAACCTTCAATAATTAAACGTATGAAGTAAAATATATTCAGCGTAAGTATTGCATGTGAGATTACCGGCACACGAATGTTTAATAACATTAACGTTTTCTTTCAACTTTAGTGACTTCCATGGCGTAAACCACCTCGATGAATATGGTACTTCACGCACTCCATCGTGTTCTATATTATGCGCTACAGAATGCGCATGTGTGATGAAATTCCTAAGTGTACAAATAGTTGATACACCAGATTGAACGAGTTCGAATTTCTTCATCTCGCATAGAGTATACTGGTGTATTAAAATTTCACAAAAATGATGCATTCAACTGATTCTGAAGCTAATTTTCATCCGGAGTGAAACTACATGTGGAGTGAAATTTCTTTCGTAATTTGTAATAGTTATTGCTCGTCATCAACAGTTACGAATTTGCATTTGTTTTGATAAAAGGAAGAAGACAGTGTCTCTTAAAAACACGAAGAAAAGTGAAACATTTTTAGGATAAAAGCACTTTATAATGTGATAAAATTTGTGATCGAAAAATATGAGTTGAAGACGAGAGTTCACCCGTAGTATAAGAATTACCCTAATAATAGATATAACAACATTCTGCACCCGATACTTGCATCTTTACGGCAATGGTGCTGCTTCAGCTATCCTCTTCGAAGCAGCATCGTCATTAAGTCCAAACGTCATTTATTTTTCATCTCTAAATACGTGATCAATCGCCAATTATTTTTAATCTACAATTACTTGTGAGTTGCTGAACGTTTATGAGTATGTGATACTTCAGTGCGTGTTTTCGAGGACAGCTTCGCAAATCCGCCTGTAACGGAACTGCCACGAGGCTCCGTGTCCCAGTTGTCCTTGTCAACTCCAGTCAGCTTCGCTCGGCCGCGTTCAGGTCTGCCTACAAGTGATGGGAAAAGGCCACGCCAAAGGCTTTCGAGACTGGTGTCCAGGATCTCGCGAATCTCGGAAGAGATTCTTCCATGCTGCGGGCAATGCAATACATATTAGCGAATATGACAAATTATCAGCTTGTAGGGGAGAATTAGCTAAATATCCTTCAGCCCACTAACTACACGCACCTTACGTATCAAAACCAACATTCGAATTAACTAAAACGTGTAGTTTTGTTTCTGTTGGTGAACTGGCGTCGTGCGCTGCCTCCATAAGCAAAATCTCACAGAGCGATTGATTGGTTAATTAATAATGTATGGCGCGCCATTTGCCATTAACGTGCAATATGTGGTGAGTGTTATATGATGGGAGGTTGCGGTGTTCTTCCGCTAGTACGTGATCCCCGGCGGATATGTACACGGGGCTTTCCCTCCTCAACATACCACCACCACCACCACCACCACCACCACCACCACCACCACCACCACCACCACCACCACCACCACCACCACCACTACCACTACCACTACCACTACCACTACCACCACCACCACCGCTCCAGTCTGAACAAGCTCTTGACTTGAACACGAAATGCGAGATAGTGCAGTACTTTGCGTTGCGAACGGAGCATTGCGTTGCGTACAGAGCGTTGCGAACGGAGCATTGCGAACGGAGCGTTGTGAGGGAAGCTTGTGAGGGGAGTGGTTTGAGGGCGTTGCGTTGCGTTGCGAGGGGAGCGTTGCGTTGCGAGGGAGCGTTGCGTAGCGAGGGACGTTGCGTAGCGAGGGAGCGTTGCGTAGCGAGGGGGCGTGGCGTTGCGAGGGAGCGTTGCGTTGCGTTGCGAGGGAGCGTTGCGTTGCGTTGGGGGGAGCGTTGCGTTGCGTAGCGAGGGGAGCGTTGCGTTGCGTTGCGAGGGGAGCGTTGCGTTGCGTTGCGTTGCGTAGCGTTGCGAGGGTAGCGTTGAGAGGAGAGTCGGTCAAGAAAAGTATCTTGAGTATGAGAATGTGTAGACTGTCATATGCCAGAGGGCGTTAATGAGGAAGGGTCGTATGTACGTGGACTTTGTGAGTTGCTTCTCGGTCTCTTGAGTGTAAACTCTCTATTAAACACGAGGAATCGTGGAGATCCCGAGTTCTTTTGTTGATTTCTCGGCCGTAAATTCGTAAATAGTACAACCAATTTAGGCCAGTCATTGACAGATTTCTATACCACCGCACGGCACGTAATGGTGCCCTGGGTGCAACCTTTCAGTGTGAGCTCGGCGTTTGCATGTGCACCATATCAAACTGCATTAAATATAATGTGATCTTTTCTACATTTGTTTGAGAAATTCGGACAGTAAAACAAGCTTGAAGTACCAAAATGTGTAAGTTTTAGGTGTGGTGAGAACACAAGTCTCTTACAATTAAGAGGACTGTTTCTTGAACACGTAGAATGTAATCTTTTATTTATGTAGTGTGGCTTCCCGTATCTATTGTGGATGTTTTCTTCTCTATAGATTTGGCGAGAAAATACACAACAAATACACAAAAAACAAAAATTATTTTTCTTTGGTACCCAATTCATTTAAAAAGGTTTTATAACGTGTATCATTTATTCTAAATTTATTTCACATTGAAGTAGACGTATGTGACAATGAATGCCCATTTGTTGTGATGTTGCACTTGTCTTGTGCAACGAAAGTATTTAACTGTATGTTAATCTGATAGAAGTAGTAATGTGGTAGCCAAATATTACTGGATCCAAGTAATTATTTCCGTTACCGGCGTGATACTGAGAGCATTAATAGTCTATAATCTCTCAGAATAGGTCTCCTCTGCCAGATACAGTTCCAAAAAGATGAAATGTTGAGCACTTCCTTAACCATTAGGAAAACCCGAAACCTACAGGCATAACAAGCAATCACGTGACTTCACTGCCCCTCGAAAACATGGAATTTCCTCACTGCAAAGAAAAGAAATGATGAAGAAAATGGGGAACAAAGAATATATAACAGCCTGTATAGCGTGATAATTATGACTTGGAGGTTATGCTCCCTTAAAAAAATAATGAAAAAAAATTATTGTGAATCGGACACAAAGTAGCTACTTTACTTCTAACTTGCTCTTCAAATTTTTATTTGTGGTTATTATTATGAATTTATTTATGTTTGTTCCGTGAAGTTATAACAGGAGATTCTTGTTTATATGTGAATGTATTCCTTTTGTGCCCTGAGGTAATCCTTTACACAAATGATTAAGAGTGAAGAGACAATATGTCTGCAAACAGGAATGACGTAAGTCGCCTTCAATTTATGGTGATATATAAACAGGATGTCTGTTCAAGGTGTGGATAGTTGGAAGTAAAAAGTCTGTCCAGCGCGTTAGAAATTATCGCTTTGTATTCCACAAAATTCGGTTAGTGACAAATGCACATTTAAAAATTGCTTGTTTTGTTTACTACGAGCTAATTTTCTATGCTCTTGAAATTAAGTTTAATTTTCTTTCTTCAAATGCATTATTTACAGATATTCAATGATTTATGACGGGAATATATTTGTTTAAGGCATTATCTTCATATTAAAAACACTAAAGATTCTCGTTTAGAAACCAATTTGGGTTTTCTAATACACCAAATTTTAAGATTTTTGCTTTAAATGAAAGGTCCCGGATGTTATCGTTTGCTAATATTAACACATTTTATAGTATAAACACTGAATTTTAATAAATTGGTCAGATTAATTGAATGATCTCGTACGTGCCATAATTTGTTCGTTATATCATTTTCAAGGCAAGCTACAATACAATGCTTTAGAAAAGATAACAATATATTACAATACAATACGTTAAAATATAATATAAGGATATCCTTGGATCATGAGATTATGGTTGGCGAAGAGAAGATAGCGAATGTTTTACGTTCGACAACTTACTATTTTTAAATTCAAAGGTTAGTGGTAAATAAAAATTAGCGGTAACGTCAAGCAGTCGGCTGTCGTGTGTGGCCCTCAACAAAAGCATTTCACTTCTTAGAACTATAAGTGGTACTTTACATTTTTAAGTTTAGGTGGATAGCAAGACATCCTAGGAGACTAGTCTACTATAATACACTTGTACAGATCTGAATAAATATACATATCAATTACATTTTCACAAATGTTTTAACTTTTTGTTCACAAACAATAGCGATTGCATTGTTCCAGAATTTGTAAAACTCATTTCATCAGTTTCTTAAGCGCTTGCCTCGCTGTATGAGAAAATGTAAAATTAAAAGAAAAAATCACCAGTTTTGGAAAATAGCGATTTGAAACAATATTCTTGAGGTTTTCGAAGTTCCTCATAGTGCACATGTAGCACTTTTCAGTTGTAACTTTTCTGCAGATCTTACTTTTCTACGATGCAATCGCAGGGGATCAACTAGTATTCTTTATTATGAATCTCAGCCTCTAGCTTGTTTGGCCATACTTGGGATGAATGATTTGAAGGGTGGTGAATATGAAATTACAGTATGATTGATGATCGAGTTGTGTTGGAATGAAAGGCACGAGAAACAGGATAACCCCAAGAAATCCTACCTTGTACCCACTTTCGTCATATTTCACGTGGTTCGGCCGGAGTTAGAACCTCGGTACTTAGAAGTGGAAAGAAAGCGCAGGTGAACCACTATCGCGGATAACCCGACCAATGATTGTACATTACGCTTAATTCCTGATAATATTTTCTCTTGTGGCTTACTGAATTAATATTTTTGTATCTAGGATGTCACACTTCCAGTAACATGACGCAGAGGAACATCTCCTTTATGAATACTATGATGCGAGTCCAAGGCAAAATTATTTCTGCGAACTACTTTAAGCGAATGAGATGAGAAACACGAAGATCATGACTGGTCAGTTCTAAAGATGGAGGCTTATTGAGAAAGTGGCTTCACTTTGTCTGGGCGCATTCGAGCATTTTGTGGTTAAATTCGTTTTTAACTTGTTTGAAGCATCGCGATTTTGACTTGCTGCACATTTCTGTTTCCCAACGAAGAAAATGCGCAGCATGATGGATCATCTTCTCCTTTGTGCCATGTCCGGATTCTCAGACGTTGACTATAACGTTTACGATAGTTTCTCTGTGTCCTGCAGATTTAAATAGTTCTCCCTCAGTGCCAGTATACAGCTGTGTAGTGATTGGTTATCGAATTGCCTCTAAACCTGCTAAGCGCGTGTTCGAACTCGCCTGTGGTGCCTGGATTTTCGAAGGGCGGAAAACCCACAGAGGCCATGTCATATTTGCGGTTTGCAAAGAACCTTGTGTAGATTCCCGGGAATATTAAATCGTCCGGTAGTTTGCTGGGATTTCCCCATCGGGGTATCTCCCACCAGCGAGGTACCGACCCAGCCGGAACAAGTCTTAACTTCCCGACCGGTCTCCCGGCATATGAGGTATTTCAGTACATATGTGTGTATGTAAGTAAGGGATGAGGGAAGGACAAGTAAGAAGAAAAGATCGCGCACGGACCGTCACCAGTTTGTTAGGGTGTTGTTTTAGTATTCGCCTGGAGTTGATCTGGGAAATCGTGGACAACTACCGATTGGAGCTGCCGGCCGCTAGAATTCTCCTCCAGTTGAATTCGACTTTGCTTTGAAGACAATGTCGAAAATCCTGCCACTGTCTTTGGTCTGGAAACCTATGACCTCTTGGTCAGAGGCATTGCAGTGACAATTGATGTCCCGAGCCTCCATTGCCAGTCCGTCTTAATAAGATCCCATATTAGTTAGCTTAGGCAAGATGTCCTCAAGTAATGGATGAGTATTTGGTCAGATTTTCGTTAACGGACGAATCGATCGACGTTACGAATCGATCGACTACAAAGAAGGTGAAATGACTGAAGAACTTAACAAAGCTAATATTCTGAACGTCAAAGTAACCCGCCTGTTCAGATTTGATAAATCTCCCATGCCATTATGTGCACGTTTAGTGAATGACAGATCAACAATTGAAAAACTATTTAGCATCAATAGACGTTTTAGTGCCATGGTTTCAGTAGGACTCCGACGCCGCAATTCATTTATTGTGATGCAAAAGATGTGAGGACTTCGGACACACTAAAAAGTATTGTAAGAAAACCTGAAAATGTGTAAGATGCACTAACTCCCATGAACCGGAAATGCAATTTAAACCCCCAACTTAATCCCACTTGCGTAAATTGTAACCAAGCTCATCACGCAAATGTGAATATTTCCAAAGAAGAGAAGAAGCATTCATGCAAAGAAGTTCATCTATCTTTATTCACTGGCAGTTAACAATTTCCCTCCCCCTCCTCATTTCCCCCATTTCACGCTCGTGCCAACTATCGTCAGTCTAGACTCTCTCCCCAACAATCACTTCCTCCTCCGCTCTCTCGAAACCTTCCCCCTCCTCCTTCTCAACAATATATTATTCCATCTTATTCACACCACCCATCAACAAACTCTGCACACCCCCTCCCCCTCCCACCATAGCACATCCTTACACCCTGATATAACATCAAAGCCCTCATTCCCATAATCAACAACCAAATTCAAATAGCGTTTGCGTCCCATCCATATTTATCTTAGATCAATAATACCCAAAACAATGAAGAAGATGTCAAAATAAATTAAAGTTTCTCACTCTTCTAAACCGGAATATAAACGGAATCATCCCCAAAATCAATTTTATAAAATATCTTCTAAATAATTATAATATAGATATTGCTTTCACCACAGAAACGCACCTTACACCCAAAGATAAGGTTAATATTCCGGGGTTACTTGACTTACAAACATTCTCGAACTGCAGGAGGAGTAGCAATTTTCATTAAAAAAACGATTCGACACGATCCTTTGCCACCATTTATCAGTCCAGAATATGAAAATATAGCTATAGCGCTACATCAGTCTCACGGTACACCAATCACATTAATTGCAGTATATAAGCCTTCTAATATCCCCCTGAAACTAACACACCTTAACAGTGTTTTCAAACCCAACTACTACCATAGCCATAGGCGACTTCAACGCCAAACATACCGCATGGGGATGCAGAACAGCACATCGAATGAAAAGGTTTTACACAGATATGCTATCAATAATACTTTAATTATCTCTGCTCCATCTGAACCCTCGAATTATCCGTATAATCGCCGCATCCTTCCGGATATCCTAGATATTGGAGTTTGCGAAACTTTTACAAAACCGTTATTCCAATCTGTTCTAGCAGAATGAAAGTGAAACCACTGCCCGGTGCTTCTCTCCTATGATGCCAATCTCATAGTATATAATCACTCCAACCCAAATATCCATAAGAATATCAATTGGAAACTATTTGAAGGGTATATATATCTACATCCACCCCTTTACCACCTTTCTTAAAAACCCCAGATCAAACCGATTCAGCTATCTCTTTCTTTGGCAACACCATCGGCTCTGCAATAAATACGGCTACCCCCAATTACAACCACCAGAGGCACCCCCACCAATTTCCCCTTCCACTCAACATCCTGAATCTTATTCCACAAAAACGATATTAGACAATGGCAAACACTCCGGCTACCTCAATTCAAAACCCCTTTACATCAAGGTTCACCTTTCTCCCCGACCCTCTTCAATTTGTTCACAGCAGATATTCCATGTACCACAACCTGTTCCACGGCTTTATATGCAAATGACACCGCTATATGCTCTACACACCATGATTTTTCAGTAGCAATCAACAATTTACAGTCAGCCATCAACACTTTCTCTGACTGGGCAACAAAATGGCGCCTGCACTTAAACGCAGCAAAATACAAAGCAAAACTCTTCGCACTTAAAAGAATAACTAACCCCCAACTATCACAATAGGAAATTCGCTAGTTCCTTGGCTCCCACCCAACAAGCCCGTAAAATACCTAGGAGCAATCCTAGACGCTCGTCTCACATGGAAACCGCACATTACCCATCGACTGCACAAAACGTATGGTACACTCTGCAACCTATATCCTCTTATAAACCGTAAATCAGCCCCCCAAACTGACATAACCCTGCATATTTATAAAACTGCATTAAGACCATCACTAACATATGCCTGTTCTGTGTGGGGCGGTGCTGCACAAACAAACCTAAAAGGAATTAAAATTTTTCAAAATCAAATCCTCCGAGTCGACCTGGATGGCCGTGGTTGCGAAGAGCGAGTACCGACTCTGCGCTTCGGTCCGAAGGGTCGCGGGTTCGAGTCCCACCTTGGACATGGTTGCTTGTCCCTTTACTTGGTATGTGTTGTCGCGGAGGGCCTCGCGTTCTGCTGATCCCAGATTGGAGGAGCCCGCAAGTGTATTTGTCTAGTGTATGGTCTAAAATGCGTCCCATCGGGACGTAAAGCGTAATCGGTTAGTGGCTGGATAAAAGCCCTAGAAAAAAAAGATTAAAAAAATCCTCCGAACGTCCGTTAACGCCTCATGATACGTATTTAATAAACAGTGTCACAGAGAATTGAATATCGATACCATTACTCAGCACATTTTAACATTATAAAAAGAATTCTTCACCAACCTAAACCTAGTTCCCGGCCCCAGACTCTGCCACCTGGGAAAATCCAATAACAGTCCAGTCACAATCAAATCACGACTTGTTTGAAATCACGACTTGAAGAGCAATTCAGACCTCCGCAACCATCATAAACTTGTAATCCTAAGCTTGATAACTATCTTGTTTTTTTTCTATGTTACTTGAGTTCTATATGGCCAGATTTGTATAATTGCATTGTTATTATTAGTATTGTTATAACTCTTATACTTTCTTTTAACAGATTACATGCTGCCTTTAGGTCTTAATTTTAAATTACATACAACGTTTTAATCAGCGTGATAATCGCAACTACAACGGTGTTTTTATAATTTATTTTACGGATTTAATTTATTTGACGTGTGCACCAATCATCATAGCTGTAGAAGCACTCTTGAAACCTTAATCTATCGCGACCAACTTGATTGATTAATTAATTGATTGGTGATTCCGAGCGCGTCAACTGCTAAGGTTATTAGTCCCGTAAGTGTAATCCATGTTTTTTCGGGATGTGGTAGTGATCTTATTCCGCTGGATGGTGAGATCCAGTGCCGACCTATCGGCTAGCGGGGTTTTCCCAACCAGGTGTCTCCCACCAGCTGGTTACCGCCTCAACCTGTACAGGTTCTAAGTTCCCGACGCAACCATCTTGACACATATCAATTGCGACCCTATTGACTCATATCAATCGCATATCTACTACTAAAGCAATTCACGTAACTAAATTCGCGCAATTCACCCACTCATTTATCCATTGATGATTGTAAAAAAAGAGAGAAAAAAGAGAGAAAAGGGAGAGGGAGAGAGAAAAGAGAGAGGAAGAGAGAAAAGAGAGAGGGAAAGAGGAGAGACAAGAATTTGATTGATTGATTTTTTCGTGTTTCCGGGCGTGTCAACTGCTTCGGTCATCCCGTTAGTGTCCGGTAGTCCCGTTAGTGTAGTGCATATTTTTTCTCGGGAGATGGCGGTGATCTTCCCCCGCCGATGGCGAGATCCGGCGCCGACCTACCATCGGCTAGTGGGGTTTACCACTAATCGGGACTCTCCCACCAGCGGGGCACCGCCCCAGCCGGGACAAGCTCTAAGCTCCCGACCGATCTCCGGAATAAGTGGTAGTGTAGTGCATGTTAGTGTAAGTGTGTGTGTAAGAGGAGAGGATAGGACAAGGAAGGACAGATCGAGCGCGGTTCGTGGCCCGTTTGTTAGGGTACTACTCCGGCATTCGCCTGGTGTTGATCGGAGAAACCACGGAAAACTCCCGATCAGAGCAGCCGGCCGCTAGAATTCTTCTCCAGACAGCGACTGAATTCGACCTAGCTGCAAAGCTAGTGTCGAAAATCCTACCGCCGTGAGGAGAGTAACCTAGGACCTCCCGGTCAGAGGCGCTGCAGTGACATCACTTGATGCACTGAGCTACCGCTACCGGTGAGAGAGAGAGAGAGAGAGAGAGAGAGAGGGAGAGAGAGAGGGAGAGAGAGGGAGAGAGAGGGGAGAGAGAAAGGAGAGGGGGAGAGAGGAGAGAGAATGCCCCGCCCCCGCGCCCGCTGTCTGACTCACGCGTCGCCCCCGATGGCGCTAAATTTGCCGGTGGGCAAACGGTCGCCTCCCTTCCGCGCTGCGCCCACAGTCTGTGCGCGCGCTCCCTCTGCAAATACTCCTTCCCCCGCGCGGCGCCCGCCCGCCCGAACATGGGAAGGAGCTTATTGGCCGGGCGCGGTCGGTGACGCCACGGGTGCGAATGTTTCGCGGCATGGGCGGCGCGTGGGGACGGGGTGGTGCGTTTGGGGCGAATTGCTTGTTTTCGTTGCCCCTCCGCGGGCGTGTGTTCCGCGAAATGTGCGCCGCTGGCGGTGGTGCGGTGCGGTGCGGTGCGGTGGTAGAAGCCACCCGGTGGATACTCGTGCGTTGGGATGGGTTTGCCGGTCGAAGCTTGCTGGAACAATATACACGGGATTGCGAATCGCAGGTTCGATGAACTGATGGACGTTTCATGAACATTCATGAGATCTACCTGTTTTTCTACAAGGTTACTGCTACCATTCCAGGCTTGATCTAATGAATTTAATTATTTCTTTGTCACCAAAATGCACATTAAATGCACATATGGGACGAATGGTGGGCTGAGGTTGCGGGGAGGAGAACAATTTCTGCACGTTTTCTTGATCCCCAGAATCACTTCCCCCTCGTTTTTACTACTCTTTTTTCAGTCACCTTCATTCGTAACGAACGTTTTGGTGGAAGTTGGAAAACAAAATACCTTTGCTTTTGTGTAATACTAATTGTATTCGCACTCAAGCTAGACGTTTTAGCTCTTATTCCTTACCGTGTCCTGTAAATGAATATACTTATTACCGCGAGAACATAGACATTATTTGATGGCACTTCTGACAAAAGAACTGAACTCTCCACTGACACCCCGCGGAGCTCAAGAAAAAGAGAGTGAAGCTACATTTAAGTCTAGAAAGAAAACTATGACCAATCTCAGCATTTCCTCCAGGAAACGTGCGAAAATGGACGAAAAATACGATGGAGGAATAGGGGTATTATTAATCGAGAAACTGACATTCACGTACTAGCAAAATAGGTGGAGTGTTTCAAGATGTGCTGAATGGGATGGTATGGGCGGAATACAGACGGAGGAGACATGGCTTCCTAGATGGCTGGAGATGTTCCGTATGGGATGGTAGGGAGGGAAGATGTGCTTTATGGGGCCATAGGTGTAGGATACAGCACATCGACCAGTCCTAAGGAGGGGAGTGGCCACACAATGCAGATGGTATTAAAGTGCGCAGTCCGCAGTTCATTCTTAAAGGTACTGCTCCGACATCTGCATGAAATTGATTGGAGGAAACCTGGATAAGTCTTATTAAATCTCCTCCAGCAAATTGCAGTGAAAACGAAAGCTTACTGAGAGACGCGCAAATTAACTACATACTGTACATAGCCTCGTATTATTATGATCTTGTAGATAAGACATTTACAGACGTGACGCCTTTGAAGTTGATGGCAAATTACACTAAAAAGGAAAAGTAAAAGTAAATAAGAATGATGATTGTACGCTCCTAAGAGCAAAAGGAAAGAAACGGTATGATTCAGATCAGATCATTCAACAAAATTTCCGCTCAAGCTTTATTTTGTTTTCTAAACATCAACTCCCAGAATGATCCCCCAATTTAATTGCATAAATACGTTCGCTGGAATCTTCACGTATGTGTAATAATCACACTGCGATTGATCCCTGTGTTGTACTTTCCTTTACTTTCAAAAATCAGTGTAGGAGACCTTTTGGCCTTTTGATCACATCAAAAACGTGTTTTCTAGGTGCCCAAATTCGATTCGTATTTACTCTTCTGCAGAACGCTGCTCGAGGAACGGTATCTTTAAAACCACAATAACGCGGAAGACTGCTAACACAAGCCACACATTCAACTTCAATGCTGCTTCGAACTTTTAGGAGTGCTTGACTTGGAGTCATGGAAGTAGCGGACAATCATGTAGATGAACAGTTATGCTTAAATACGACATTAAGAGAAAGGCCAAGGAAGACAAGAACAAATAAGACTTAAAGAATAAAAATCTGTAACAATAGGTCAGGTTTCAGGACGACTGACTACACACACAAAATCAAAGGTTTTAGAACTCTTTCAGAAATTCTGAAGTGTGAAATATTGCAAGTGCTTACGTCATAAATACAATAAAATGTCCTTATACTCGTATTGTCATTAATAAATTTGTGGATTGTATTCGTAATAATTGAAGTGAAACGTCTTACGACGCTTTATTGAGGATTTAAGTGATTTCTCGCGACAGTGCGCCGCGATACACTGATTCGTCATGCTCTTTGGTTGTTCATATGTTTTAGTCTTTGCGATAGGAAGTGTGATTTCTGTGTGTGTGGTGGTGAAATTGACACCGTAACAGAAAACTCCTTTCGCAACCTGGCCCTATTATACGAGTATTATGATTTCCAATACGCCGACCTGGATGGCCGAGGTGGCTAAGAGCGAGTACCGACTCAGCACTTCGGTCCGCAGGGTCGCGGGTTCGAGTCCCGCCTTGGGCATGGTTGTTTGTCCCTTGTCTTTGTATGTATGTGTTATCGCGGAGGGCCTCGCGTTCTGCTGACCTCAGATCAGAGGAGCCCGCAAGTGTGTTGGTGTCTAGTGTATGGTCGAATATGCGTCCCATCGGGGCGCAAAGGTTAACCGGCTGTTGGCTGGATAAAAACCCTAGAAAGAAGAAGATGATTTCCAATACCTGCCTCTGTGTTGTCTTCCTTGGGTTGGGAAAAGAATTGTTGGTTATAGGGATTGCTTATCGATGTATGATAGAGTATTCGGCTATTGGTAGAATGAGAAGAGGAAACGGTGTAAAAATGTCTTGTTACTTTCTTCCATTGCCGCTAAACACACGTATATAACTGACAAGTAGTGGTGGTTCGTGCTTAGGTTGCACATCTCCCAAATAATCGAAACATATCTTATATGTTAGGACTATAGATTTTCTTTTTAATGGCATTCAGTGTGCAAGATATTGCAGCAATATCGATTATATGAAATCATTTTGAAACCAACGAGCGCTCTCTCTGGCGGCTGGTGCTCATTGCACCATGCGGTGGGCTCTGTTACTGCGTATACCGAATTTACTCTTTGATCCTACGCTTCAACCTACAGCCTTCGGTGTGGTTATCAGTCTTCTTCCATGAGTGGAAGGTGGACATAAAACAAAACAGTGGTTACAGGTAATATTGTACTACAGTTCAGTTTTCTATAATTAAAGACACGCAACATTTACCACACTTATGGTTTTAAATATCCCCTCGAGTTCTGCAACCATCAGAATTCATTATGAACGATAGAAATATTTTTTACTTGGAAGATGTCTACCGGCTCTTTTGTTGGTTCTTTTGGAAAATCCAGACATTTTGATTATCCGGAAGGGATTCGGTACCAATTAATCAAGAATGTCGACATTCTACTGCATTTCGAAGCATATTTTCTAGTGAGCTTCAATTCCTCATTCACTGACTGTTTCCGAAAACAAAAGTGTTGAGGAAGGAGAAACCCTTACAACAATAAAGTCTGCGCCAGAAAAGTCTCTCCGCACCGAGCCGGATACGGGGCTCTTATTAAAAATTGCATTTACTGCGCAGCAACCAGAGAACTCGGAAACAAGTGAAGGGGACAACACTTCCAGCATCTGCTATGATTGTGGTGACTACGCAACTTCCGTTTTCATTTGTTACCAGCTGCAGGTCGTGCTACCAACATGATTACTGTTTCTAGCACGCTCGCCAGCCATTGGTGCCACTGTAGAGAGACTTTACAGGCGCACTGTACTCATTTAACAGAGTACGCAAGCTACTAGTGCATGCTACGCAAGCGCACTAACACGATTAATCCGAATGGTAGCGCTCTGTTTTATTATCGCCGCGGTCGCTTGAAGACCGCGAGGTTTCTAGCGTCCAACGTAGTCACATTGCCTCTCATCGCACTTGGCTGTCAGACAAAATAATATCATTCGTGGTTTAGAAGGTTGAATGCTGCTAGATATGAGTGGCGACACGACTTTTGCTGTGGATTGATACATTCAGTGGTGATTCTGGGCGCGTCAACTGCTAAGGTATAGTCCCGTAAATATAGTGCATGTATTTTGTGGGAGGTGGCGGTGATCTTCCCCGGCATGACGGAGAGATCCAGCGCTGACGTACGCGTCGGCCAGCACTGTCTTCCGCAGCCAAGCGCCTCCCACCAGCGGGGAACCGCCCCAGGCGGGACAAGCTGTAAGCTCCCAACTTGTCTCCCGACATGTGTGGTAGTGTAGTTCATTACGTGTAAGTAAGGGGAGGGGGCGGTCCATGGCTCCTTCGTGAGCACCGGCATTCGCCTGGTGTTGATCGGAGAAACCAGGAAAACCACCAATCAGAGTCGCCGCCCGCAAGAATACTCCTCGAGACAGTGGCTGAATTCGACCTAGCTATGTTGCCAGAGTAGAAAATTCTGCGAATGTCGAACCCTCGGATTTCCCTGTCAGAGGCACTGCAGTGCCATCAGCTGTTTGATTGATTTTTTTGTGTTTCCGGGCGCGTCTACGGATTTGGTCATTATTCCAGTAAGTGTAGTGCATGTTTTTCTCTGAAGATGGCCGTATCCGGCGCCGACCTACCGTCGGCTAGTGGGGTTTCCCCCTAACCAGGACTCTCCCACAAGCGGTGCACCGTTCCAGCCGGGACAAGCTCTATGCTCCCGACCGGTCTCTCGGAATATGTGGTAGTGTAGTGCATGTTTAGTGTAAGGGGAGAGGAGAGGACAAGGAAGAAGGACAGATCGCGCGCGGTCCGTGGTCCTTTTGGTAAGGTACTGCTCCGGCATTCGCCTGGTGTTGATCGGAGAAACCACGGAAAACTACCGATCAGAGCAGTCGGTCGCTAGAATTCTCCTCCAGACAGCGACTGTCGCTAGTGTGGAAAATACTGCCGTCGTCAGGACTCGAACCTAGGACCTCCCGGTCAGAGGCGCTGCAGTGACATCAGTTGATACACTGAACTACCGGTCTCGGTGCCATCAACTGATGCCCTGAGTTACCTAAGATGGTACTTGCTGTGGATGTCTGTCTGCCATTACATAGTAGAGTCCCTGGATACAGAGAGTAGCGCATTCCTTTGCGCCACTTTTTAGTTTTACAAACATTTCCTTTAGTTTAGTAATCCTTTCGCTTTAGTAAACATATCCTTACCGCCATTTTATATCCAGTTAAACTAAATGGTATTGTGGGTATGTTTGGAACCAACAATCTACCAAACACCAATGATAATATACTCGAAATTCCTTATAATGCCTTCAATTGTTATCATTTGTCCTCAACTGCTGAATGCTGCCGGGCGGTGCATTCAAGTGAAAGGATATTAAATGGCGACGGCCGCTCGGGTTGCACTATTCTGAGCTAACTTGTGCAGTTTTGTGAACGCACGAAGTGCAATGTACGTTCACGCCACTGCGGTGCGACCATTCCTATCCTTACGGGCATCTACGGCCAATTCTGTAACATGAAAAAGAAAAAAAAACATCAAAAAAATATTAGCCAACTGGCGCGCGCATTGCGTGTGCAGTGATTGAAGGCTTATGTTTCAAGTCCCATTTCGTTGTTTCAGATTTGTCGTACTCCAGGAACTGCTTATGTCGCTTATACTTCATTGATTCAGTGGTGAGTTTTAGTTGACATTTACATAATTGAAATGATTGAAGGCGTTGTCATTGTCAACAATAGTAATACTATTGTTGACAATGACAACGCCTCAACAATCAACAACGCCGTCAACAATAGTAATACTATTGTTGACAATGACAACGCCTTCAATCATTTCAATCGCTTATACTTCGCCCGTTTATCGGGGTCGCGTGAACCGAGGGCTATTCTCTGTATCCAGGGACTCTGTCACATAGGAGTGCGTCGCGCTGCGTGTATCCGTGTGGGCGCGTGGGTGTGCAGCGTGGAAGCGCCGGTGGGAGGCGGCGTCGCGGATTCTCAACGCCGCCCCCGCCCCCACCGCCACTCGCCGCGGCGCGCGCGCTCGCCTCTTCCGGTAACGCCCACGCCCACCACCGACTTATCTGGAGCGCGCTATCGCGGTCTGCGAGAGGTGTTTTGCGGCGAGACAATCCAATGCAGTGAGCGGCAATTATTTGCAATCGATGCAAGGGCAGCTTTAGAAAACACTCAAGAGGATCCATTTAAAAAAATGGAAAGAAACTACTCTTAACAAATGTATTGATGATAAAAATTATGTAATCTATTCCTTTCAAAATTATTCATTTGTAAAGTTTCAAAAGAAAATATTTAAATTAGTTATCTCCTTTACAAAACTTTAAATAATTTGAATTTGAATCTCAAAACTTTTTTTAACAAAATTAGCTTAATTTTGATTATAAATGCAGTGATGCATTAATTTTGCATAATAAATTCACAAATATATAATTGTGAAGCATTTATATTTATTAAACATATTTTCTAATTTTGAACTTTTCAAGAGAAGGGCAGATATGGTCTCCTTGCGTCGATATTATAGGTTATTAATATCGCACTAACCAAACAGCAACAAAAAATCACCATGTTCTTCAAAATGATAGGGCAAGTATTTATGTCATTTAGTAGAGAAATGCTTCGTTCCTGCAGAACAGTTTGTGGACGATTTCTTTTCTTCCATTGCGTTTAGAAGCTTGTGCTAATGTCCTAATGGATCGGTAAGAAAGATGCTTAAAGTCACGGAGGAACAATCTACTGTGATCGAATACAATAGGCGAAACAATTACATTTGTGAATTAATGAAATTGTGATGTAACTCTTAACAAACACAAGTCTGTTCGGAGCACACAAATTTCTGACACGTTCTCTCTTCTACGATTAGAAAACGCTTTGGGTATTTTCCGGAACGTAGTATATTAACTTCAGACTATCAGCGGGCCTTCGTGTCGCGGAAAAGTAGACTGGTTGATATAGTGCATAACAACTGTTTCCATTGCAGGTTCTCTGATCGAGAGGTCCAAAGGTTCGAGTCCCTACTCTTGCAATAGCTGGGTCGAATTCAGCCGTTGTCTAGGGGATAATTCTAACTGCCGGCTGCTGTGATGGAAACTTTCTCCAATCAATGCTGAGAGGCATTACTTTAGAACTCTCAGCCAGAAGTAACCATTACGACGGAGATTTATTTGATGATGGCAATGATGATGTTTTTATGAGATTAGGGCAAGGTGTCTGAAAATTGTCCTAAAATATCGCTTCTCATACCCAAAAAACAAAGGAAACTGCAAATCTTAATTTTATCTTTCATCTTAATTTAATTTCATATTCCATTTTTTAAATTCTGACCCGAAGATGTTAGCAAGTGGGAAGCTCGAAATAAATCTAAAAAAATATAGAATGTGATATTTTTTAAACGGACTTCATTCTGTGTTCATATGAATAAGAAGAAGGAGAAGAGAAGGAGGAGAAAGAAGAAAAAGAGAAGAAGAGGAAGAACAAAGTTAAAAGATATAGAAAGAAAAAAAAGAAGGAAGAAAAAGGAGAATTAAAGCAACAAAACTCATGTAAAAAAACTAAAGGAAGCAGCAGAACCATGATGGACTGTTTTTTCTTGCATCTTTTGAAAATAAATCGGTGTGTGAATAAGTACCTGGGACGTCTGGCGGCTTTCTTTAGCTCACACTTTTTGTTGTATTCCGTCAGTCGGGGAAAATGTATTTCTATTTTCGTTCCCTAATGACCGCGAGAATTCCTGCGCGGAATGATTTCGTGCACAACGCAGGGTTGTCCAAGGAGTGCTTTTTCTCGCCAGGCATCGCCACCGCCGCTTCTTTCGCTTCGGTTGCTGCTTCCTGCGCACACGGGTTGCAAGGCGACATCGTCGCGCCTCCGCTGCTCTCTACGAGCTGAAGCAGGAACTCTGTCTCTCCTTGCAATGCTGCGACTTATGACAACATATTGAATTTTTAGGCAAATGCTTATTGTATTGTTACAGATAGCTATTTGTTAATAGGGCGTAAGTTCAAAAAATTAAATTCATGAACTTCTATTTGCTAAATAGGTTGATGTTCTGAACTTCCATTCTTTTAACAGATTAAACAGAAAGTAAAGTTAAGTGTAAATATCATGTACTACTTAGGTTTTAACGGAAATCGGTTAGGTTTAACGGAAATCGATGTGCCTCTATTCAGCAAATACAGTTCTACAAAAAGCGTTTCAAGAAAAATGTGACTTAAGCCCTTTTAACAAATACTTAGGCACTAGAATTTAGATATTTTCCCTTTTACATTTGCATTGTCTAAAATACCTATTTTATCAATAGGATTCAAGATGCCTATTCATTTTTAATTTCAATTTTACCTTTAATGGTTTCACTTTCTTTTCATCTTTTTAGCCAAATAAACTCCAGGAGCACCAGTTCTGTTATTTACGTGCTTGGAACAAAGTTGCAAACAGTTTCAGCGCTACTTATTACTAGAAGTTGTCTGAAATTGAAATTTAGCTCACTGGTGAGGTTTACTTCGTAGATGTACCCTGGAATTGGGCATCACAGTCTACATTAGTGATGTTAAGAACGCTTACTAGAAGCAGTGCGACCGTGACAAGATACCGAAGTCAACTGGAATCTCGCAACGTATCATAACCGACTCCGTCCTCACTTTTAAAGTGGGAAACACCATTCTTACTTCAATCGGACAATAATTCAAGAATGTGGTAACTTTTGATGAAAACAACATTCGACGGATTGTCTCAGTGGACAGAGCATGGACAGAGCAACATATAATAATATTATAGTCGCCTTGCTCTTTAGTCAGCAACGATGCATGCTCAAGAAGACGAAAAGGGGCTGAACTGCCACCGATACCTAATTCGTGACGACACCACATTGAACGATGGAAGAAAGATTGAAGTTGAGCATGGGAGAGAGTACTGGATGATAAATTCAGATGAGGCTTGTCAAGATGATGTCAGCTGACCGGCTGGGCTGGCATTCTGAGAGGCGGTGAAGGAACCGACTAATCAATCAACCGCATCTCTCACAACTCGCTGTGTAGTGAAGGCTGCCGCACTCCTCTCCGGTCGTAGGGTAAAAACTGGCAGCGAACAAAGTTATAAGATGCAAAGGAATCCTGGTACAAACTGCGGGACAGTTCATTGAAACATAAGGCGCCATGTATTCATACGATCAAAGGGGCACTGAACAGATCGGTTGTAATAATCAGATAGATAGTTATATAGGTTGCAAGGTTGCAGGTATAGGTTGTATAGTTTGCAGTTGTATAAGTTGCAAGGTTGTGTAGGTTGCAAGTTTTCTTTGCAATCTATACAACTTTTGGAAACTGCCAATTTAAAAAATCACTATTCCTAGTTTGAATTTGGAATAATTTGTAATGAGGTGAGTTTGGGGCCATTTTGAGTTGGGTATCGCCTCATGTGTTTTTAATACAAAATGTTGAGTATTGAAGAAAAATGTGTTGTTCTAGCCTGGTGATGTCGCAAATTGGACCTCAAGCTGTCCCAATTTTCAAATGATAATCAATTGTTCTTAACTACAATATTTTCCTCAATAATCTGTTCGTCTAATGAATGGCAAAGAATTTTTCTATATTAATTGAGAGTGACGGAAAAGAATGTTTAATAATATTATAGTATACGTCGCCTTGCTCTTTAGTCAGCAACGATGCATGCTCAAGAAGACGAGAAGGGGCTGAACTGCCACCGATACCGAATTCGTGATGACACCACATTGAACGATGGAAGAAAGATTGGAGTTGACTCCCTAGCTACAAAGAATATTTATGGAGGGAGCAGAACTGTCAAAATATTTTAGTGCAACCGCAATGGAAAGTTTTATTTCTATGTGGTCCAGCCATACGACGCCAGTCAAATTAGGATAATCCAAACTTCTATCAATATATATTTGCTGTAATGCAAATTTTTCATACATTTGCTGCTGTCTCAGACTATCTAGCTGGCACACATTTGTAATATTTTAGCTGGCACACATTTGTAATATTTTAACATTTCTAGAGAATCGAGGTGTCTTGAAATGTCTATTGTTTCCTTACCCTACTATATTGTTTTTTGACGAGCAGTCACGCGTGGTTTTTGTGAAGTGAGTTCTTTCGTTGCCAAGGATTTAATGTGGATTATAAGTGTTGTCTACATGTGTGTGTGTTGTTGACATGTGTCTATAAGTGTTGAGTACTATTATTACTGAATGGCCAAAAGGTACAAATCCTTACATGACACTGAAACTAATTAAATCTTTAATGTGTTTAGGAAAGTGGGAAAAAGACCTAAAAAGAAATAGGAAACAGCCGAGAAATTTTATAGGAAAATGGTGATATTGTTTTACATGCCTCTTTTCTTCGACGGTACATATCTCTCATTGGATGCAACACTGGCCAATCAAAAATGAACGTTTTTCGAGAATGTGCTTTATTTCACTGGCGGTTGAAATGTAGATATACTTAATATAACTTTTAATAGTAATTATTATTGGTGGAATATTGATGGACATTGGAGTTTGTATTAGTTCTAAAAGGCTTCGTAGGAGTTTGGTTGATCCTACTTGTAGTAATCACTTAACTTGCGTGAGTCCCTCCGTCTGTCCGTCCTTTCGTGCTTCCATCCGTCCGTCCGTCCGTCCGTCCGTCCGTCCGCCCGTCATTCAAGGTTGCTACTGGTACAATTCTGTTTGGGCCAACCGCTGTCATTTGACGCGACTTGACATTTTTTGTATTCTTTTAATCTAATCAAACAACTTCAGATGAATAAAATTGAAAATACTTTTAAAACTGTTTCTAGCGTAAGGACGCCACTGTAAGACAGTAATAATTATTTTAAAAAGGGCGAGAAAGTGAAAAACAGGCAATAAAGGTCATCTCTCAAAATTCGTATTTTGCCATTTGTTTATCAGGCATTTTTCACCAGAAAATGATCTGTGATTGCATTTTTTTTCACGTTACAATACAGTATTTTCCTTCTCGTGTTCATTTTCTGTGTTATTTGTCACACACTCATATAGGATTGATATTCTGTATATGGTAACACTATCGATGTAGGAGAATGTCATATACTGTAGGAAAATATCATATACTATGATCTGGGCTGTCCGGGTGACGCCGCGTCGAAGGCTGGGGTGCCGACGTTTCGACCGACATATCGCGGTCCTCTTCAGGGCCCTATATATAAGAGGACCGCGATATGTCGGTCGAAGCGTCGGCATCCCAGCCTTCAACGCGGCGTCACCCGGACAGCCCAGATCATAACTCTGGCCGCGGAAGCCTACGATATCATCATATACTAGGACAGCATACAAAATATTATACAACGTATGTACGTATGTCCTTATATACTATAAATGATTAGTGGTTAGGAAAAACTGTTTTCCAAAAATTAAATTTTGCTCTCCTGTTAGCACGACTTTTTTAAAACTCGAACTCTTGATTTTTCGGTCCCTTGGGATTCTTGTTAAGGTAGGTTTACTGTAATGCATTTTTGGGTGATTCGAATTCTTCTCCCGTCTCTTACAACACGCATTATCCGCGCTTGACAGTGCTTCTGCTGGAAAGAGCGCCGGTCGCGCACCTGAGCCTCTCCGCTGTGACTCGCAGCTTCCCCCGCGCTCTCCCGGGCTGACGTCACCGCGCCGCTTGCCGGAAGTACTCCTGCGTCGCCGCGCGCTCAGCTCCGCTCCGCGCGGCGCGCCGCACACTGGTTCAATCGGCCCGAAAACCTCGTCGTAATTATTCAAATTATCGTTTCCATGTTGTCGCGGCAGGAAGTAATAAGAGCCAAAATTTATTGCTTATTTATCCTTGAAAATAGATTTTATTACATTGGAATTTTTTTCCTCCCTTTCAAAATTAAAAATTTAAGTAGTATATGACTTAGTGTAGGGATCACAGAATTTTGAAAATGTGCACACAATTCACTTTTCCCCATAGCACGTCATACGCAGTTTTTAACTGTTTTTTGACGTAAAATTAAATAAATAAATAAATAAATAAATAAATAAATAAATAAATAAATAAATAAATAAATAAATAAATAAATAAATAAATAAATAAATAAATAAATAAATAAATAAATAAATAAATAAATAAATAAATAAATAAATAAATAAATAAATAAATAAATAAATAAATAAATAAATAAATAAATAAATAAATAAATAAATAAATAAATAAATAAATAAATAAATAATTGCACATGCGAGTGGGTTTGCGTGAAAATGGTTACCAATGGGTTTTTGAGTTCGCTGAATTTGAATATCATAAATAAATTTCAAAATGGCGGATCTACTCATTTAAAAAAAACAAACAAAAATGCATAAAAATTTACAAATGGGGTTCTAGAGATCACTGATTCCGAATATCAAAACGATATTTTAAAATTCAAAATGGCAGTTTGGAAATAGCTGACTCATAAAAATAATGATATGTGTAGAAATATGGATTCAATAGTTCTCGGGTCGCGGGTTAATATGGTTATCATTCCAAAAATTTATATCAGTAATTTTCTTATTAAAAGGAATTATAAGAAAGAGAAATGGAAAAAATTATGAGAAAATAATTCCCTGTGGCGTAGAAGGCAATTCCGCGATATCTAGTGTTAAATCTTACTATGTAGCGTTACAGTAAAGAGGTTATGAAACAAAAAGGTGCAGATATCTGCAGCTAAATGTATGTTATTCTGATTAAGGGAATTATACTTGATAAATAAAAAAAATGATTGAGGCAGGTATATGCAGGACAAAAAATGTAATCCACAATATACGTGATAAATTGTTACGCCTATACGTTAGAATTCAGCCGTATTATAATAAAACTATTTGAAAGTTTTTCTTAAAAGTATACCTAACTTATAGTCAAAAGTGTCTTCTATTCGGCAATACAAAAAGAATCTACAAAAAAATTTAAAAACTTTTTTTGTTTCACAAATATCGTTGACAAGAGTCAATGAATTCGAGTGTTTCGAGCAACAGTAACTTCACGAGACCTGGAGGACAACAAAAACGATTGAAGTAACTTTCTGGAGCTGAAGTAGTGTGCTCCAATGTCTTCCGAACCAGATTTGCTAAGTCAGAATTCCGAACGCGGACTTTGAATTTTGCCATTATGGCCAGGTTTTTGACTCTATTCAACCAGTGTGCGCCGACTTCAACCACGACCAAACTCGGGCGCTGACGAAAGAAAACAAACAAACGTGAATATCTGTTCATGAATTGTTTTGTGTTTCCGGGCGCGTTAACCGAGTTGATAATTAGTCCCGTAAATGTAGTGTTTGTGAGCCACCACCATCTTTTAAATGATTCACGATATCGAAATACAGTTTTCTCTTAACAATTCGGAATCATGGGGCGAGCGACAAGTTGTACTGATATTGTTCGTAAATTTCAATTCAAGCAAAATAATTAAGGAAACATTTGCAGGTATTTTTCAAAACAATTGAAAATG
Source organism: Teleogryllus oceanicus (assembly GCA_964035755.1). Taxonomy (NCBI): domain Eukaryota; kingdom Metazoa; phylum Arthropoda; class Insecta; order Orthoptera; family Gryllidae; genus Teleogryllus; species Teleogryllus oceanicus. Next base: position 179,222,102 of record CAXIVR010000003.1, read on the forward strand.
TCACATCTGTGTACAGGCTGGGATGCAAGAGGCATTCGTCGGCTCCTTGGCGACTTTCTCACTTTTCTGTCTCGGAATATGTCTCGGTCTTTGTCTCGGTCTGGTCTCGGTCTGTCTCGGTCTCGGCTATGTCTTGGTCTGTGTCGGTTTCGGTCTTGTCCGGTCGGTCTCGTCTGTCGGTTCGGCCATGTTTCGGGTTATGTCTCGGTTTGGGTCTCGGTCTGTGTCTTGGACTATGTCTTGGTATCGGTGTCGGTCTATGTCTCGGTATCGGTCTATGTCTCGTCTGGTCTGTGTCGGCCGCGGTCAATGTCTCGGTCTGTTTATCGGTATATGTCTCGGTCTATGTATATGTCTCGGTCTTGGTCTATGTCTCGGTCTTGGTCTATGTCTCGGTCTGTGTCTGTGTCTCGGTCTATGTCTGTGTCTCGGTCTCGGTCTACGTCTCAAAAACGCTAGCTGCGAAATCGTAGCTAGGATTTACACGAAATATTATATTCACCGAACGAACTGGCTTATGTCGTGACCCCTTGAATTTAAACAAGATATTTTTCTTTTGGAGACTTTAACTTTACGTATGGAGCCCAAAGGATATTTTCAATATTTTTAAATATCCAAATGATTTAAATATTTTCCTCGCATAGATCAAAGTGCGATTATAAAAATGACATAGTTTCAGTTTTGTTCTCTCTGAACCTTCGAAAATTGCAAAAGTGAAAAAACTTTTCAAAATATGAGTAGTATTGAATATTGGTATACTAAGTAATGATAGATTTTCATTTGAAATTGAGATAGATTTCAATAAAAAAAATATTTACACATGCTCATGTGAAGTGGCAGGAAGTTTTGAGTATGCCTGTGTACAATTGTGACATAGTAGCTATGGTAATAGTTTAGAAATACTACAGGCGTTGTGTAAAATATGTGTAAACAAAAAGTGTATATTCCCCCGACTATTCTGAGAACGTACATTTTATCTACCCCTCCCTCTTGTTTGCTGTCGTCGAAGTTGTGGGAACCCTGACTTCCCTAAAACGTAATGACTTTTTTGAAGATTTCTTTTATACTTTCTCATAAACGTAGGTATATACGCAATAATATACCTACTAGTATAGAGAAGTTATGTAATGCTGCGCGAAAATATATTTCGAGTTTTACTTGCAAATACACATTTTGAGATCCCCTGATTCTGGGTCTAATGGAAGATGGATAAAGCTCTGTTGACATTGTATCGGTGTTGAATTCATTGCAGGTGCACAGTAGGCTAAAATTATAATATACTAACGAGTAAGGCTGGTATTTAGGCAGTGTATTTCGAAAACGGAGAGTCATCCGAATTTCTAAAATCATATACTGGCTGTTTTGTACAAAATCGACTCGTCAATGACGGATGCATCAGCTAGTTTACTACTTAACTTCTAATTTTCAAGAGGAATGTATTTTCGGTATCAGTGGCTCCCAAATAGATTTTCCAGTCAAAAAAGACGCTCTTTCCTGCAGCATTACATTGCTCTATCTCTCTACGAAGTGAATATATAAAAAAACAAGTTCAGTATGAGTCTTATATAATCACGTTTTATGCGGAATGTTATGTATTTCGTATAAATTTCGTATGTTTGAAAATTTCGTAAATTCGTACGTTAGAAATTCCGTATTTAAATTGTTGGGGCCCTCCGAGCTTTGTCAAAAAGTCTTCCGAAAAACGTCTCAAAACTATCCGAAATTGATAAGAGACGTTGCTTGCTCTAATGTAATACAGAAATACCTAGGATTTTGTTGACCCTTGCACCAAGCCACGGAATGGTTGATTGTTACATCTAGCCAACAGAGCGATGACGGAGTTTGCGACAGTCACTTACAAATTAACCGATACTGTCAAAAGAACTATGATTTTAAACTGATTGGATAATAGAAAGGTTTCGGAATTGCTACAGTAATAACAGCACCATTCGAGTTTGGTGGTTGGGCAACAGAATACACACGTTGCGCGCTTGAATTAAAGGAAGGACGATTAAGTGACTCGTGTGAATTCGCCGGAAGGCGGGTGATTTCATCCCCTAATATTGAGTGGTTGATTATTTTGGATTTCTGAGCGCGTCACCTGAGGCGGACACTAGTCCCGTAAGTTTGATACAGGTTACACCCCGCTGGAACGTACTGCCCCAGCCGAAACCACGTCTAAGTTTCCGACATGTGGGATACTGTAGTGGATGCACGTGTTGTCGTGTGAGTGAAAGCGGAGGATAGGACAATATGAAACATAGAAAAACTACTGAAACCATTTTCAAACCTGGAAATTATACGTGTTGATTAACACAATGTGCAAACCAATCTGAAATGTGTTTCCAATTCTGAACTTACAAATGCTTTAAACTATTGACGACCACTATCAATGTTCTTTACAACTAAATATTATTTACGTGGGTCGACGTCCCATCCACTACGGACTAGGTGAACGCTAAAAATTTATTCTGTTAAGAAGAACACAAGGTGGTTGACCTGTGGAGTTTGTTCATTAATAAAAATCAGCCTTAATGCTTCGAAAACACAATGACAATGATTCCCTTGATGTATGTGGGAGAATTGACGCAGTCGTCGTAAAGAAAAACGTTTGGACATCTCTGGCTATGTATATATGCCATATTGTATCAATCTTAATTCAGGTTTTGTACCTCATGGGGTGGTATAATATGGTACCTCATATTATATAGTTTTCATATAGGGTACTTAAGGAATGAGGTTTTCAGCCAAAAGGTGAACCTTGTGGTTTTCCAAGTGCAAATGAAGGTCAAATATATTGAAACGCTCTCCGTTTCTGTCAACTTATTTATGAAACCGGTTTCCGAATTTATATAATTTTGGGCGCCAGGAAAGGGTTGCGATTTTAAATTTCCGCAAACACATCTAAAGGGAAATAATTATCCTACTAGCTCTGCCGGTTGGGTTCTTACGAAAATAATCGTCGCCGGTACTTACTTTCTTCCTAGCAAACGATCATTCGATCCGCTCTCCATACGGAAGAAGCGAGGAATCTGAAATTTGTTTCTGGAAAGAAATTATTAAACTATGGATTGCACAAGATGCTAAAGAAATGATAATCAGCTTTTCTTTTTCAAAATGAGAACGTTGTAAGTTTATTCATCGATTAATTCTTTGTAACATAAAATGTCACCTTGGTCATGACCGGTAGTAAAAATTGTAAATAGCGCTATTATTCTTACTATTTATATATCCATGCGCTCTTGGACGATGAGGCCAGGAAGAATCCACTGCTCCGACCAATCTTCTCTCTTGTATCTCTTTCTCGGTCCGCTGCCGGGTCAATGTCCTTCTCAACTTATTGTTTCACTTACGACTCCCGGTGCCAGAATTATTCAAAGTTCCAAATAGAATTACGCACACAAAATATAAGTCCTCACTGCTCAATTATTTCCCGCAAAATTCCACCAAGTCCCGCATCTATCATTTACAATGACCTCTACGATGTGCACGGTACGCGGTCTAAAGCTCTCTCTCAAATATTACGAAGTTCAACCCTCCATAACTTTATACCTTCTGTTAGTCTACCCCATTACTAGTTTACCACCAATCCTACATGCCCTTATATCACAATCTCCTGTCCGTTACTTGCCGCGCTATGTTTATTTACTTTCGCCTCCCTGGTTGCTAAGGAACGCCCTGCCTGCATGCCTATGGCCTCAACATTTACACTTTTTACGAAGAATTTAATAAATTCTTGTCCCCAATTCCCATCAAAATATGTGTGACAGTCTGGTATGTCACAATATATATATATATATATATATATATATATATATATATATATATATATATATATTATATATATATATTTCTACAATTATATATGTATATATATATAATTGTAGAAATTATTATTGGTTTTCGAATTTTCTTTTGGCGGCATCTTGCTATGTCGGACATTTGTTTAGTCATCTTCTAGAATGAAATACAAGTAGTATGGATTTACGTGCCATGAAATATTTTCTTATATAATGTTTTTCTGATAAATTTTCATTTGAGAAGCGAGTACAAATAATCATGAAAAAACTTCCTTGCCTTCATTTTGACGAAGTTACTGTAGAACTGCTACAGTATGTCAGCAAGTGCTAGTGCAGTACTGCTCCAATATGCAGTCAGTTCTGCCAATTTTTTTTATAACATATATTACGATCTCTGATTATGTCGGCGCATAAATTGACGACTCGACCGCAAGCAGATTTTGGTGAAGAATCAAGCATGAACAACCATGTTTAACGTATTCAAATATTATAAAAGAATTCCTCAATTCCGGAGAAATGAACGAGTCCAAAGAAAGTCTACGTCAACATCGTGCTATTCGTCATTCAGAAGAACGCCATTGGTCAAAGACGAAATTCCACAACACACTCGAAACGCTAGCGGTTCTGTGTCCTTTGAGAGAGATTTTAAACAGGGGTTACTCAATAACGGCGTCGGACTTGCTGCCCAGAGTTTACTATATGTCGTTGCCTTGTGAGCACCGTCCCGTCTGTTGGTGTTCTGTTCTCATGACATCATCTCTTCTTTTAGCCCATAGTTTTGCAACTCAGACTGCCTCCCGCGTGGGCACCTTTGAGGACGGACGTCATCTGTCAGTTACTTGCCCTCAAAAAGAATCCTCCTATGTGGCGCTAAGCGAAGCCATTTTTGAACGGTTCGGTAGCATGACAAGCAAAATTCTAGCGAAAGTCGGGATTTTTAAACTAGTGTCCGAGTCATCCATCAAGATTGCCTTATTGTATATTTCGGTTTCTCTTACCAAGCTGATTAATTTGAAATGTTATTGATAAAATATGCTTATCCGAAGTTAAAAATGCAAAGTGTATATCATTATTATTATTATTATTATTATTATTATTATTATTAATGGCAAATTCACCAAAAAAGACCGCGAGAAATTTTACTTTACATTCTTGCATTCTTCTTGATTCAGATACTTTCATCAGTCCGCCTGGTCAATCACGACGCTCTAGTTTTCGGCTCCTTTCCTTGAAAACTTTCAAATACTTCAAATGGCAGTATCCACTCACAAGCAAACTTTGCGATCCTGACTTGTACTGGTTGTAAATGCGTCTCTGTCGCATTGTTCCGACAGTGGAACTATGTGTTTAGGACATTAGTAGAGATTCCACTGCACTTAACTGTAAAAAATGTCCTTTTTTGTATGAACTTCACCTCCAGGACCGCCTATTTATTCATTTCTACGGAGTGTAATATTTCTTTACTGGTATGGTCATTAGTCCCATTAGTGTACTAAGTGTTTTATCTCGGGAGTTGGCGGTGTTCCTTCTCGCTGAATGGTGGCATTCGGCGCCGACCCTGAATGGTGGCATTCGGTTTGCGGGCAATTTCCCCTTCCAGGTACTACTCTCATTTCAGTCAGGATAACTTCCGACATATTTGGTAGTGTAGGGCAAGTGATTGTAAGTAGAAGCGTGAATTATCTAGATATATAGCTAGCGTCGAACATACGCCACCGAGGTTCGAAACCTAGAACCTCCCGATAAGAGTTGCTACCGAGTCAGTGGCAATGCTGGCTTTGAGCTAAATCAGCCGGTCAAGACAATAGGATACCATGGAACGTGACGTACAGAAATGGATGGCTATCTTTTAATTAAAAAATCGTGTAGGAACTGAAATGTTCAGAAGGGAATTTGTAACGAAATTCCTCAAAGTAATTATGAATCCATTTAAAGTTGGAGATCAATCCATGGACGTCATGAAAGAAGAGAATGTGCATAAACATGGAAGAGATTACTGATATAATAAGGGAAAGAAGTGTTTTTGTAAACATATTCGCTAAATTGCATTCTTAAGGATTAATCTAAAATCTCTTCAAATGTTCCTAAAATTTGATGCAGACTGGACATCACGAATGCGAGATTTAATTGAGTTGAATAACACTTGGCAAAGCTCTAAATTACTTCAGTATTTAAAGTAGAACGTTAATCATTCAGAAAAAATCTACAAGTTTTCAGAACAAATCCAAAAGAACAATGAGCTTATTTAAACTAAGGAGAAAAAAGAAAAACGCCCAAGAACAAAAGAGATTCAAATAGAGAATAGAAGAGCAACAATAATGATATCATTTTATATGGTGTAACTATTACATTTAAAAAATGTTAAATCAGCGTTGGTGAATCGATTTTTTTTAGAAGTGTGGACATTAATTTCAACTTGTGAAGAATCTCACAATACACAAATTTAAAACATGCCGTTTTCACTTCCAACTCTTGGTAGATGTGGACTTGAGAATGCATTACACTTTGAAACGCTACATAACGGTGAAGTATTGCTTGTCAACTTCACAAAACAGAAAACGTGTTGTTAACTAAACAACTGAGCATGCGTCACTGTTTTGGTGCATTACCTTGCATATATAATACATCAGTGTATTCTAAAATGACTTACCTAAGCATAATTTTGTCTATATTTGCGGTTGACGTCATTGTTTCAAAATGCGTTGTTGAACACCTTCCTACTTTGCGGTTAAGAAGGTTGACGAACTGTAATAGGGATAGAAATGTAGGACAATTCCTTGAGGAATATGTGAAACATTTTTGCTGACATTCGTGTCTCTCGGAATCATATGAATTGTTACCAATTTTGAAAGGAAAGCTAATACGAAAACAGGAGTGAAGAGAGTAATTTATCACAGAAGAATGTTTATTCAATTATTGACGAATATTTTCGAATAATATATGTTCAATTAATGTACTTTCTTGAATGTGTATTGATTTCTTGCACTCAAAGAGGATTATTATTAAAAAACAACAAATTAATTGTGGCTAAAATGTATTTAAGAATGTAATTCACAAATCTGGTTCACAGTTCCGGTTAATCAAGAAATGGACTCTCGCCATGTGTTGTCTCCTTGTGATCACCTCAGTACGGACGACCCGTAGTCTACAACAAATTATTTTTGATACTTCCTAAGCGAAGTTAATGTCAAGTGTTGTAGTAGTTCCCAGGCACCTGTGACGGAGTTCCTTTATGAACATCCCGAGTGCTTCCCTACGTACGTAGTATTTCGGAGTGGCAATTGACGTGAATGGAGTGTACAGCATTCAGTCACATCCGGCAACAGACCGCATTGTTGTGGCGTGCTTGTTATCGCAACGGCGGCGGTGGTGGCGAGCGTGGTAGAGGAGATGGATCGGGAATGTGCGATAACCGGGGCTGAGGCGGGGTCGGAGGCGGGGTCGGAGGCGGGGTCGGAGGCGGGGTCGGAGGCGGGGGCGGAGGCGGGGTCGGAGGCGGGGTCGGAGGCGGGGTCGGAGGCGGGGTCGGAGGCGGGGTCGGAGGCGGGGTCGGAGGCGGGGTCGGAGGCGGGGTCGGAGGCGGGGTCGGAGGCGGGGTCGGAGGCGGGGTCGGGGCGGGTGGGAGGGGGAGAGGAGAACGAAACGGCGCGGTCTCTCGAATACACATCATCGGGAGCTCAGTGCATCAACTGATGTTACTGCAGCGCCTGTGACCTGGAGGACCAACGTTCGAGTCCTCACGGCGGCAGGATTTTCGATACTAGCTTTTCAGCTAGGTCGAATTCAGTCGCTGTCTGGAGGAGAATTCTAGCGGCCGGCTGCTCTGATCGGTAATTTTCCGTGGTTTCTCCGATCAACACCAGGCGAATGCCGGAGCAGTACCCTACCAAACGGGCCACGGACCGCTCGCGATCTGTCCTTCCTATTCCTTGTCCTACCCTCTCTCCTTACACACACACACACACACACACACACACACACACACTTACACTAACATGCACTACACTACCACGTATTCCGGGAGACCGGTCGGGAGCTTAGATCATGTCCCGGTTGGGTCGTTGCCCCGCTGGTGGGAGAGTCCTGGTTAGGGGGAAACCCCAGTAGCCGACGGTAGGTCGGCGCCGGATCTCGCCATCAGCGGGTGGAGATCACCGCCATCTCCCGAGAAAAAAAACATGCACTACACTAACGGGAATAATGACCAAAGCAGCTGACGCGCCCGGAAACACGAAAAAATCAATCAATCAATCGAATACACATCACAATAAAGCGCTGAATAAGGTAGCGTGGAACCCCGTTAAGTCCAGAGGAGTGGGGGTAGTGGTGACGACGGTGGTGGTAGCAGCGTCTGTGTCGGCATTGGTGTTGGTGTCTGTGTCGGTGGGAGCACTTGTGGGAGATGGCACATTCTGGAAAGACCCTGGTGTAACGCCTTTGTGGTTTCCGCTTCAATCTTCCCCATCTCTTCCTTCCTGACTTGGCAATTGTGGGCTTGACATTTATGGAGATTGTACTCGTTTTGCGACTTCAAGGACAAATAAAAATATAGAATATTTTAAAATTTGAACCAACCAACAATTGGATGTTTGGTAGGAGGAAATTATTTAAATTATTATGGAAAAATTAGTATATTAAAAATTTAATTTTTTTTGTGTACCTGTTTTGCGCGCCAGGGTAGAATAAACTTAATAGACAAGTTTACTGTACAGACATCTAAAGAAGGGAAGAAATTGTTCATGATGCGTCGTGTTACTGTCAAACAATAAAATAAATTTTCTTGAGCTGTTAATAAATTTAGATAAAATTGGAGCTTAAAAATATCCACGTGATATAAGATTTTACGACTAAGTTGACTGTCTAAAAAAAAATATAATGGACGTAGAATAAAAACCCAAGCGAAGTAAATTATTCAAACGACGTATCATACCGTTCTACAGAAAAGTGTGTTGGTGGGTGCATATAAAAGCTAAATTGTCTTTTAGTATGGCCACGAAATTAGAATTTTTATAATTTAAAACACACCGATTTTTGCCGAGCCGTGCAGGAAGTTGCGCACCTGCTTTCTGACGAACTTTAAAGAGGTGCTATGATTTAGATGGTAATTTGCCTACAACATCTCGTGGACGTTTCGGGGCCTGCCGTGGGCAACCGGTGCCCTTGGTTGTTATTGATAGCTGAAAGACATCAACTGGGTTTATAATAGAGGTCCCTTTACCAACTGAAGCACGGGAAGTTTTTTTTAGAAAAGTATGATAATCATTTTAAAGCTATTTGTACGGAATATGCGTGAATTTGGCTTACATTGTGTGCAGATCTTCCGTATTTGGTATTTTGGTAGTTAAAATTGTAATATGCGTGGCAGTGCGTGACGGATCAAAACTAAGGTTTCAAAACTTCTGTTGAGTGTGTTGGGGACTTCCCCTGTAGCACCAGTAATAACTGTTACTTTTGTCGTACACCATATAGATTTAATTATGTGGTGCCAATGGTAGATACTTGCTAATTTTTTCCGTGTTTTTTCTTCACATTGGTAGAGGGTCTGCTGTGTTGATGATGGTAAATTTTTCTTTCAGTCTTCAAAGCAGTGCAATATCAGGAATGTTTGGGATTGATTTAACTGTTCTTATTTGCGTCTGTGCGTCTGTCCGTCTGTCCGATGTGAACAAATCTAGCCCCTAAACCACACGTACGATCTTTTCCAAATTGAAGAAACCTCTGTCCATCTAGCTCTAGTTGAAGCTTTGAGATTTTGAAAAACAATCTTTACAATTCAGGAGTACTTTACATGAAACCCCTCTGACATTTTCAAAATTTTCTCAAAAATGGCTCCAATTTTTTTCTTTACATTTATTGTAAAAATAGGGGAAAATACGGTGGCATAGGTCCAATTTCGCGGTTAATTCTGAATTTTCGAAAATTGCAAAAGTTTTCTTTTCAGCATCTTTCTATAACTATAAAATTGAAGATAGGGATTTCTTCTGCAAATGAAGTTTGTTACCCATCAATAGTTCTTTATTAAGGTCAAGTACATTTTTTGGAAAATTTTAGTAGTTTTCGTGCAATAGTGCGTGCAATGTTGGCAATTTAAAAAAAATACAAAAACTAGATTTTCTCAAAAACGGCTCCAAATTTTTGCTTTAAAGGTTTGCTAATATTAGTGCCGAAGGAACCCCATACGATGACATAAACGCCATATTGCTCTATTGTTTTGTTTTTTCAAAAATTACAAAAAGTTTATTATTTTGACTTCACTCTCACGCCTGTAATATTTAAATTAGAGGCAATCTCTTCACGTTATTACATTTATGAGTACATGTGCTTTAAATAATGAAAAATAAAGTTTTTCGAAAATATAACAGTTTTTTCTTAAAATGAGCTCAAAATTCCGCATTTTCCGAATCGCTCAATCGCTATTTTCTCAAAAATGGCTCCAAATTTTTCTCCAAACTTTTACAATGGGTAGTGGTAATGGAACTGTTTAATATGACGTAAAGTTGATTGTGGTGCATTTATTTCTTTGTTCAAAATTTATTTCTAGATTATATTAATATACCAAACGTTGGCTAAACAGATTTGCTTATGACTCTTACGACTAGTGCTAATATTTAAGTTCTGGTTTTTCGAAAATATTTTTAATAAAAATCGTGTATTTACAAACAGCAATGTGCACAATATTCGTTTTATATCATTGGAAATGTTACTATTCTTTAAAAAAATTTAGATTACGTATTTTCTTGAGTTTTCTCGTTTGCGTTATCATAATTACGACAAGATGCGAGAAGCATTACACAAAGCTCTCTGTTTTTCGTGCCTGGCGTTGGTCGATTTTCGTCTCAACACACTAGAACTTCACTTCTGTTTCATACGAAATCCGCATTTCTAATTAACGTAAAAAACTGAAAACACAATATTTGGGGTTGAAAATCAAGATAACTTTATTAGAGTAACTTACACTGTACAGCATTGTAAGACAGCTATAAAATAATGTTATTGTCATTGATTTTATTTCTCATCTATTCTCTGAACACTACGTAAACCATTTATATCAATTTAGACTACGAGATCTCCATACTGTCGTCTGACGAAGGCCCATAGTACTTTTAACAATTTTCTTCTTAATCTAAAACTATTTTAACATAATTACAAAGTGCACTAAGTATTTACAAGAACAAATATTGGAATATAACATGGTTCTAAATCTTATTCATTAGTCAAGACTAGTGTTGAAGTACCACTAGCACTTGTCTATTACAACACATTGATGGTGAAACCAGTGAGGGAGTTTATAAAGGAACCTTTAAAATATTGGACACGGTGGTAAGGCGACTGCACATTTTTCGTTGACTTGGGGAAAACTTCATTCCCTGCTGCCTCAAATTCAGAAATGACTTTGAATTGAAAATGGGAGGAAAGTTAGTGCTGGAAGTAATAGAAAAGAGAATGAAGGATAGATCACGGTGCATAATTGGATAAAGATTGAAAATTTGAAAGTGTTTAAGCGAATTTACAAACTTTATTTGACTTAAATCTCACACGTCATCTTTTCCTGCTTTATAAGCTGACTTTATTACTCCATTTCGAGATCTTAAAAATTCTCTTTCTAAATATTTTTCGATTTGCTAATAGAATGAGATTCGTATTTAAATGTTATGTATGTATTGACGTCTAATGTTTTTATCTTGTTACCATTTTTATCATATTTTTATTGCATTTCTTGTGACTCAAAAGAATATTCTAAGGAGGTGGTGGTAAATGGAAATAGAATATAATATTTATTTGCAAATTAAATGTAGAAAATTTGGAAAGTAAAATGTCACGTTAGTGAACCTGTTAAATAAATCTGAATAATGAAATTTTGACGTCTAAATTAAATCAAGTTATTAAAATTGAGTACAATCGATTACAGAGAACTCTATGTAAGATTCGATTTGTATTCGATTGCTAATTATTTTGATGAAATTAGAATTTATTAGTAATTAGAATTATTTAGCAAAGACAAAAGGAGAAAATCTCTACTCCTTCAAATTTTTCATTTAAAAATTGCTGTTTAAAAATTTTCAATTAGAGTTTCTGTATTTCCAGGTAATGACTTCTGTTTTGAATTTTTTAATAGATACTGAAACTTTTTCCGAAATTTTGTATTGTTTATCGTCATCGTAACTCTTAAATGGAAATCTCGCTAGACTATTGCAAAATGTTTGTGAGAAGAAGACATGTATTAAGAAATGTCTAGAATAAGCAAAATTTCAAATTATTTGAACAACTCTACGGGACAAAAGATAGAAATTCACGAATTTATACTTTTGATTGTTTCTCCAACAGCTTTAGTTCATTATCCTTGTCAAATTCTTCCCGCAAATGTTATGGAACCTCCTCATTCGCCTGTGACGATGAATCCTTTCTGAGTGTAGTCAGAGCAGAATTCCATATTTTCTCGAGAGATGCGCAGTCTTCCAACACCCTTTAATTATCAATTACATTTACCCAGCCGAGTCAACAAGAGCAAAAGCAGACTAAGTTTTTCGAGTATTTGGGTTATCTTTCTTTCTTTTTCTTTGCTAGTTTTGAGATCTGCATATAAAATAATGACTATTGTTTTGTTTTTTAGAGGAACTTACAAGCAGTTACCGCTAAAGAGCTGGAACATAAAATAATATCTCTGGGATTGTATTTCTGCTTTCATCAGAGCATACAATTTTACTACCAATTTTTCTCAGTTGTATCCAAGCATGGGTTTTCTCTTCTGGCATGATTTCAGTGCAGTAGATCATTTTAGGAAATGCTTTTTGGTTAAACAAAAAAGTGCGTAAAGGAAACAAATATGGAAAAGTCAGACAGATCAGTGTGATAGTGTAAAAGAAGAAGCGTTTGTTTTTAAGTTGCAAGGAGAGAATGCCTCAGCGGGAGAAATATTTCCGAGAGCGAAGACGTTGATAAGTCCCAAGGTAACGTGCATCGAAAAGTAAAGATTTGAATGTGTGGCGACACGATGCAAAGAATCAAGAGCGAGAGTAAGAAGCAAGAACAACAGCAACAGCATGGGCCAGTGCATGTGCATTTTGAAACGTTTGGCCAACGGCGACTCCAAGATCAAGTGCAAAAGGATGAGCTTGAGGGAGAGTGATCGCGAGCGCTAGATCTACAACACGATCAAGAGCACGTGACAGGGCAAGGCCAACAGAAACTTGTAGTGCAGGTGCAATTCCAAGAGCAAGAGGATGTGCTCGCGAGAATATCTCAGTGCAGTTGCGGGAGCTAGACCACAAGCCAGACGGGTGCAAGCGCATGCGTGTTTGCATCTCCACGTGGAGGCTGAAGGGGGGGGGGGTTGGGGGGGGGGGGGGGGGGGCGGTGGTGAGCTATTGCTGCTTGGACTGCGGCCCGTCCTTGTCTTCCTCCTTCCGCTCCGCGGGCGCGGGCGAGGGCGCGGGCGCGGGCGCGGGCGTGGGCGCGGGCGCGGGCGAGGAGACTGCGGGCTGGCGCCGCGGCATGACGGGCGAGCGGCGCGGAGACCGGCTGCTGGGCTGCTGCTCGCGCTCTGGCGACGGAGAGGTGGAGCTGCGGCCGCTGCCTTCGCCGCCGCTGCCGCCGCCCCCGCCGCCGCCCCGTTGCGCCTTCAGACGCACCATCGTGTCCAGGTGGCGGAACCTGCCAACACAACACCGTTAGGCGCCTGTATTGGCCCATGGGAAGATGCTCCTCAGAAGGACACACCTCAGGTCAATTACATCGAAAGCGAATTTTGCGATACACGATAGAACTTCCATTGTGATTTGGTTTCATGCGCGGGTGAACCGCGCGCCGTCTTCGGTCGATTGCGCTCCCATAACTAGGATACGTAAAAATTAGAATTCATCGATATCTCGAATTCATCGATATCTCGAATTCATCGATATCTCGAATTCATCGATATCTCGAATTCATCGATATCTCGAATTCATTGATATCTCGAATTCGAGATCTCGAACTAATCAATATATCGAATCCATCGAGAAGTCGAATTCGTTGATAACACGAATTCATCGATAACTCGAATTTACTCATAATTCGAATTTATGGATAGTCGAATTTATTCATTAATCGAATTTATTGGTAATTCGAATTCATTGATAACTTGTCTTGCATTTCCTGAAAAGAGAATTTCGCACTTGCAGTAAGTCTTATTCTTCAACCATGCCTCTTTTTTTAACGTATGTTCATCATGATATCAGGTTATTAATTTTTTCTTCGTATAAACGTTACGTATTAGGACTAACAATTTAAGTTTGTCTTTGTGTCGGATTTCACGCGCTCTATCGGTAAACGTGATGCCCTTTGATTTTCAAACATCCCAGTATGTCGGTTAATTTTATTTTAGCGATTCCCTGCTTGTGATTACACCACGGGTGATACATAATTTGAAGTGTTCATTACGAGAAACAGTGAAATGAGAGGCGGGGGAAAACGGTGAACATCCAGGAAATCTGAAGCTTACTCGTTCTGTCCGCTTTAGATACTTGAAAGTGTAACTGGTCGGGATTGCAAACCGTACGTATTTCTTAACCTGGTGAGTTTGGGGTGACAAACATCGCTGAATCTTCAGTTTAGGTTGTATTTCGCCGTTATGTTTTCAGTTTATTTTTTATTTATTTTACGTCAAAAAACAGTTAAAACTGCGTATGACGTGCTATGGGGAGAAGTGAATTGTGAGCGAATCTTCAAAATTCTGTGATTCCTACACCAAGTCATATACTACTTGAATTAAAAAAAAAAGTTTACACCGCCCCTTCTAAATTCAAAGTAATACTTTGTAACACAGAGACGTTTAATAACATCAGGAGCCAGTACGTGCACTCAATGACAATGCCGTTGTTCATATGTCAATCACTTCATGAACTAAAAATACTCCACTTCCTCTGCCATTTTAGACACCGCATTTTTGTATTTTCTAGTAGAGTGTATCAACTATAACAACGCTGAACTTCGCAGCCACGTTTATGCTTAAATTTCTCGTAGGATCTTTTTCGAGAATCTGAATATAAGTATAGTATTGTTCATGAATTTATGAATGTAGTTATCATGGAAATAAATGTCAGAATCTGCTCTGTCATAAGAACTTTTCATTTCTTTCTTGAAAGGTTAAAAATCAATTTTCTTTCATGAATTGTCTTAAAAAACCTCAATGTAAGTTTTAATTATTTCAAATTCGATTTTCAAAGGTGTATTTGTGGGTTCTCATTAGATTGTTGAACGAAATAACTATCAATAGAGTTTAGAAGCATGATCAATCAAGTGTTTTGCTTACTGCTTCTGTCAAATGGTGCTCCAAAAGGGCAGCCGAAAGTTATGGTGTAGTTTTGGTATTTGGTTTCTATATATTCTTTAGGTTGCTGAATACGAATAACAGGTTTGCCAACAAGAATTTTGCCCCGAAACACGTTTTTAAGCATCACATGTGTATTTTTTTTAAAAATCTCAAAAGCCGTCCTTTTTTCGTAAATAATAGTTCAATATGAAATAAAAGAAGATAAAATAATTTGTATTTTATGTCATTTACCTTTTTTTGCTCCTTTAAATGTTCAGTCGTGAGAGCACCGCGAAATTTGGTGGAAGAAGCAAAAGACAAAAAACGGGAATTATCACACTTTATATCGATATGTCATAAAATTGATCAATTTTTCGTAAATATTAACCTGATGTAAAATGAAAGCGGATAAAATTTCCAACATTTTATGGGTTCGAGGTTTTTTTTCTATACTCAAATAGGTGCAAAATGTGTCTGGATGTTACTGTGAAAATTACTCTCCTCTTGATCTTCCTTCCTTACTGTTATGTATAATTTATGACCATCCAGTAAAGCGGTGTACAAATCGGTAAAGCACCTTGAGAATTAGTTTACATTTGAATTGGAAAAATAAAAGTAGTAATTAATAAAGTGAAGAAAATTAATATTTTGAAAGAGGACGAAATGCATCTACACTGACGCAAAGGTTCCGAAGGCGCTGATTTTCATAGACGTCTGCTACATACGAATGGAATTAGCGGGTCTTTTATTACCATTACTGGTGTATGCTATATTGTTTTTAATAATTGGCATTATATAATATCTTGAAGGAAATCTAAGTCCAATGGCTCAGGTTTAGTTCAATAGCTCAGATTCAGTGCCTTCATCTTGTTGCCTCGTTCCAGCTCGTAACACGCTTTTCAGGTCATTTGTAGAACTGGCTGTCTTATTGTCGCAACACTTCGCACTTGAGACACAAGTTTGATGATTAATCTTTGCCTTCGTGTAGTCACTTTTTTTTGCAGTTTTTGGAGCGTTTGTAAGAAACTAAGTTCAATGAAGCAGGTGGTAGTAACATTTTTTTTGTCACAGTCGCAATGCAGTTTATCGTATTTTTCCATCTCCACTCATCTGAATTTTTTATTCATCTAGTTGTGACTGATAATAAGGATAAACTCTTAAAAAGTGTTGCTGTGCAGTAGCTGCAGATGGTGGTAGCAATGTTTACCTCGTAACTGAAGAAAGATTCAGCACATATCTCAAATGGTGGAATGAAGGTACGTATTTCCTATTAGAGCCAAATAGTGAAAACAAAAAGTTCACCAACATCAGCAACCATTTCCTTAGCTGCGTTGGAGACTTTGAATAACATTGTTGCCAATAAGATAAGTGTTCTTGGTCAGTCCGCAATTCATTTTTCGTGATTTCGCAACCACTCATTGCTTATAAGAAAACAAAGTTAGCGGTAATTGTGACACTTACAGCAATAAACCGGAAAATATTGGTAAACAAACTTTTTTCGTTTTCAAGTATCAAAAACAACACACTTGCATGCTTGCAGGAAGCTCTCAATATTACCAACAGATCTACGACATTTTCACGAACCACAATCACAGTCTTATTTGTTGGGTCGAAGGACAAAGCTGTGTTCATGATGAGAGTATCTACGTCTTCCTTCACTTGTTTGCATGTCATTCTTGTTGATAAAAACTTTGCAGTCAACATTGCTATTTATCGTATTTTATTATTCGTGTGAGCAAGAAAATTTTCTTTGGTCGTTGTACGTACATTGTGTGGTCAAACACCATGTACACAAGTTTTATAGATCTTTTACTTCGCTAAGCACTTCAGGGTAGACATAAAACAAATACGGTTTGTGATTGATATTTTGACATATATTCATCATAATTGTCACGGACATACACTTACGAAAAAAAAAACAGATAAAAACCCGTCGTCGATGACGTATTGAACTTGGACACAGAATTGCTTGTTTGTGATTAATTTGAATGCTTTTAAGGGTGTGTTCAGTTTTGCAAACAAGAATTTTGCCTGAGAACAGGTTCTTTAAGAAAAAATGTGTTAATATCACATCCTTGTCAGTTTTTCAAAATAACTCAATAGCCTTCCAAAAAAATAAAAAAAATAATGCATTTGTATGTAACAGATGTCTACGAAAAGCGCAGTCTTTCTTAAATATTAATTATTTTGAAAGATTATTTCAAAACATTGCCTTATTTTCTGACGTTTGACAGGGCCGTATCTTAACAGAAGACGTTGGAGCTCTATTCCTTCGCCGAATGTAAAAACATCCAGAATTAGAAAGGTTGACTGAAGTAATAGGCAGTGTTACAGGCCTCTTTTGATGAATAACATTTATCTATCTTCAAAGGAAAATACGTACTTGTATAACCTAGCCGACCTTTCCTTTTTATTTTTTATCCTGAAGTTAGGGAAAAAGTTGACAGGCCGGAGAAACTCGAAGCTACTTTTTTACCTCAAATCGTGAGACAGTTATTCTGACTGCGCAAATACCGCCTACGTAAAGCGACGAGTTACGAATATAAATATGACTACGACATGTAAAAACTTAAGCAACATCTTACAGCGTGACATGACAAATCCCTGCTTTTTCGAATCTTTTGTTGGAAATTTAATGTAAACCTGTCAGTCATTCTATCCATTTCCCTTTCCTCCCCCATTTTTAGAAGCAGAAAACATCCGCCATAAAGCACAACACGAGGATCAAAGCTCCTCCCAAAACAGGGTGAATCCGGATCTGTGTTCATGTTCCTCGCAGACAGATGCTCTTTTCCATGGGAATCCCTAACAGCGCCAACAGAGGTGGGCTTGTTGCGGGGACTGCGATGTTCCGCTTCGAGGGTGATTTGGGACGGCGGGTGAGTAAGCCGGCGCAGAAGGCATGACGGAGTGCTCTCGAGGTGGCGGGGTTTTCCTCGCTGGCGGGCAGTGGTCCTAAGAGAATGCTGGACCCCAAAGGCTCGTTGTGTGCGGCAGAATGCGTAGTGATTTGCGGAATTTGTTTATTTACCAGTGGTCCCGGCAATGCTTCGCTTTGCAGTGTAGTACAACACTGGTCACGTAATTGTTAATCACGTTTTATGCTAAGTTGTGCAAAAATTGTAATAGATGGAAGACTCTCGTGCAAGAATTTTTTTTGATCTACGACCAGGTTTGGACATATTTGTTAAGACGTTTTTATATTTGGGTATTGTTAAAAAGTTATCAGTCACATTTGGGCATGCGTTCGCTATGAAACTATCTTGGACAAATTTGATTTACTTGTCCAAGATTCAAGTAATATTTCCGCCCGATATTTCGCAATCGCAAGGGCAGGACACTTATATGTAGTGAAGGTGCACTTAATGTTTAAGTGTGCGGCTGGTTGCGTTTTCAGGGTCGCTTGAGACGTCATGAACGAATAAATCATCATCAACAACGCCCCACATGCTCGATTTCATTCAAACCACTCTTTAAACACTTCCCAAAATATTAAGAACAAAGTGTGAAAATTTCAGCAACATTGCTCGGGTAGGATTTGCGTCTATACGCAACTGACATACGCACATTCCCTTTTATATTTATTCTTGTTTATCGTAAAAAACAGTAAAAATTTATATAACGTATGGGAAAGACGTACGTAAATTCTAAGTTTGTAACATTTGTTCTTTTTCTTTCGTTATTTCTTGCTCGGCCAGAAAGGCTTTCAAGAGCTTGAGTACAATTTTATTAAAATTCACAATCAGATTTGGCACCATCGCCAATTGTTAACTCATTTACATCATCACTAATATCGGTAGTTAAATATAGTTGTATAATTTGAAGAATTTTGATTTTAATTGAATTATTTCTCTGGGTATCAATAACAATATTACTAATCTGTAATGAGGATGCACTTTATCTTCAGGAACTTTAGCTTTGTTTCTGCTATAAATCACAACATTACTGTGTAAATTAAATTTTCGAGCTAGAGGAGAAAAGTTAAGTGAAGAGAAAAAAACCACATATTTTCAATATATGATTTTTAATTGTATGTGCATGTATTACAGGACCCTGAGGCACTCCAGCTGTAATATTCCGCTTCGTTGATAAGGTATTGTTTATTTTTACAAAAAAAGATCTTTCACGAAGGAGCCATAACTAATTTTTTGGATATAATCAGGAACTCCCAATATTCTTAGTTTATAGATAAGTCCTGTATGTCAGACTCTGTTATATGCCTGGGCAATATCTAAAAAGATTGCTACTGTATGCCTTTTGGTTGGAAAACCATCGGCAATATTTTCAGTTAGCCTTTAAAGTTGATGAGTGCATGAATGGTTTGATCTAAATCCAAATTGATCATCCGGAATTGCATTCCTGATTGTAAGGAATTTTAACCTTTGTTTTTCAAAAACTATTGATAATGTTGGCAATAAAATTATAAGTCTAAAATTAATATTCTGAGACACTAATATATTATTATTAGTATTATTATTGTTCTTGTTGATATTATTATTATTATTATTATTATTATTATTATTATTCCTCTTCTTCTGATACCTAAATAATCACACCTTTCAAGAGTTCTAAGACCAGTGACCGGAATATTACCCACTTCCCCCTTTTGAAGTTATTTACAATTTCCATTTATCTGAAGAATTTCCATTTATTTGGCGGATTCTCATTCCAATTTCCAAATGACTATGTCTTTGCCTCTTTTCAATAAATTACCACATTTTTTAATGACGGTTTAAGTTATTTATTAACTTATACAGAAAATTTTTCTTCAGACAATAATTTATGACATTATTTTAAAGAGGTATATGTGCAGTTA
Organism: Teleogryllus oceanicus; assembly: GCA_964035755.1. Classification (NCBI taxonomy): domain Eukaryota; kingdom Metazoa; phylum Arthropoda; class Insecta; order Orthoptera; family Gryllidae; genus Teleogryllus; species Teleogryllus oceanicus. Next base: position 179,242,005 of record CAXIVR010000003.1, read on the forward strand.
TCCTATGGTAGTTTTCACAGTTATCTGGTCCAAGATTTTGTTGATTCATTTTCCGATCTCAGGTTTGGAAATTTTTTTTTTCATTTTAAATTACTATGTAAACTTATCTGTAATTAATTGTTATCGTCTTTATTCAAACTTTCAATTAATTATTACATAATTTGCGTTGCCTTATTTAAATTTTTAGATTTCTGATGAACCAGCAGCCCCAGTGTAAGTGATAAGATGCTGGTAAGGCTGACGAGTCCAATGATAAATTCAGGAGTGCACAACTCATCAACAAAAGCTTAATGCCTTTGCAGCCGTTTCCTTATTCTTCGACTATTTTTGAGGCCCATGATAATTTCTGATAAGCTGCCGGATTGTTGAACAGCATAATGCCCTTTAGGTGCAGCTTGTACAGAGCTATTTAGTATACGGTTTCTGCCAAGAAAATGAGCAGGAGCATTTTGGCCTGGAAGTAGCGAAGTAAAACGTTACTTCTCTTACAATAGTGCAAGGATTTTTCAATGAAATATACTTTTGATGATTTTGATAAACGTTTCTTAAACTTATAAAAGAAACTTGTAGACATCATTTGAAGCATCTTTTTGTTGTGTTTTTTACTGCTGCATGCTCTCCAAGTACGACAGACACCAATCAGTTGATATAGCAACAGTTTTGTTTAAAACTAGGGGTTCATTAACTTAATTTTACTGAAAACTATTTATGCTATGCATATTACTGTTCATAAATGTATTCATGCTTGTAAAGTAATATTTAAAGGCATGTGTATACAACAAGGAAATTAAAGCGCTTAAAAATAAAGCAATGTTAAAAATGTTTATTAAAAGGAAAAGAAACATGTTACTAAAGAATTAAAGTATAGAACTGCATCTATTGCGCAACCTAAATGAATGCATTGCATCATTCGAAGAAACAAACTTTTCGTGTGAAGATGAATGATATTGAGTAAATTACCCGTGCCATTTATGCCTCGGGTGAACTAGTAGTGCACATACTTTCTCGTCCGTAATTTCACGCAAAATTATGCGAAAATACTCAAATTTTGAAAACATTGTACCGGACCTTATTTCAAAAGCTATCCTTAAGGAAGAGATTTCATTAGGAGAAAAAATTATCTTTTATAATTTAGTTGTAAGAAGACTCCCAAAAAATTTTGAACGTTTTGGAATTTTCGAAAAATTAGAGTTTTCAACGAACATGAGACACGCATAATTCTTTTGAACGTCCTTCACACCATCCAACAAAAATAAAAAAAATAAAAAACCATGAAGCAATTTTTTTGAAAATTTTGAAAATGACCCAGGGGCTTCATGTAAAGTACCCTCAAAATTAAAATATCGGTTTCAAAATCAAGGAGACGCGACATCAGTCAGATCGATTGGGGAATATCCATTTGGGAGAAAATCGGCAGAACGGTTTTGCCGCTTGCATTGATGACGGACGGACGTTTTGCCGCAATTCGATATTTGGGTATCAAGGACCCACTAAACACGGATTCTGACTGCACCACGTATTAGATTTTTTTCTAAATTTGGCGACTGGATTTCTCCAGTTTTTCGTTATCAGGGCCTTGTAATAACAGTTTTCTGACGAGAATTCTCCGTTTTTTGTGCAGCATGACATAACGTTCTCTTGGGAAAGTAAAACAAAACTACTCCATTCTTGCTTTTCGAAGCCTTTATTTCTTATAATAAAATATCTTAATTACGTTTCCGAAAAAGCTAAACGAAGTTAGCTTATTAGTTACGACAAAATGTTTACTTCTTAGGGGGAATTTTCTTCGTTTCGGAGTTGACCATGAACTTAGATAAAAAATAAACAAATAGCATTACCGAAGGTATCATTCGTTAAAAAAATACTAGATGAAAATCTTGATCAAAACCGACCTTTGGAGTGTACGTGTTGCAATATGGATGTGAAATTTTTACTCTAAACTACTACAAAAACAATGGAGTCTCTAAGAAAAGTGTGTATGAAAAACTATTAAAAAGTATATGAAAATAGAAAAAATCAGCAACAAGGACCTGCAGAAGAAATTCAAGAAAAGAAACTTCTACACAACACTTCCACCCGAAAAGATCCAAATTCATTGGACACGTCATAAGGCACATTTTATTCGCAAAAATGTAAATGATGGAAACGTTTTAGATACTTGAAAAAATGACAGACCTATTTAAAGATTTTTTAAGATATTAGTCAAAAATAAATTTCCAAATTATCAAACTATGAAAATCGATCTTAGTAACTTCAAGAATTAGGCAGCACCCTTGAGACCCAAGTAGGTGATTCACCCAAAGAGGAGAATGTAGATCATTCCTTATATAGAGATAAGCGTTGGGAAATAATATGAAGTTGCAGGAATGTGACTTTGCATTACGAATAGGATGAACGCATGTCCGTTGCAAGGATGAACGCGTGTTGTGTGTAGTGATTCGCCACTTTCGACATACGAGGATAACATGTGGAGGAAAAAATGTGAACTGCAAGATATCTATGATCTTCCTTTAACCAAAATGATGCTAGTTTTCTGTATATCACGCAATCCATTTACTTATCATCTGTAATTATTAATGGCTAATTAAACTAATCTAGCATGTCTAAGTGTACGTTGCCGAAGCATGGAGCACCGTCCGAGTACGGGGAACCGATTTGGTTGGTTGTTTTTTTCGTGTTTCCGGGCGCGTCAACTGCTTTGGTCATTAGTCCCGTGAGTGTAGTGCATGCTTCTTCTCGGGAGATGGCGGTGATCGTCCCCCGCTGGATGGCGAGATCCGGCGCCGACCTACCGTCGGCTAGTGGGGTTTACCTCTAACCAGGACTCTGCCACCAGCGGGGCACCGCCCCAGCCGGGACAAGCTCTAAGCTCACGACCGGTCCCCCGGAATATGTGGTAGTGTACTGCATGTTAGTGTAAGTGTGTGTGTAAGGGGAGAGGATAGGACAAGGAAGAGGAAGGACAGATCGCGCGCGTTCCGTGGCCCGTTTGGTAGGGTACTGCTCCGGCATTCGCCTGGTGTTGATCGGAGAAACCACGGAAAACTACCGATCAGAGCAGCTCCTCCAGACAGCGACTGAATTCGACGTACCTGAAGAGCTAGTGTCGAAAATGCTGCCGCCGTCAGGACTCGAACCTAGGACCTCTCGGTCAGAGGCGCTGCAGTGACATCAGTTGATGCACTGAGCTACCGCTCCCGGTACCAGCGACTGAATGAGCTGGACCTCTCAAGTGTAAGAATTTTCTGCGTTGAGTATGAGTGGGCGGATAGAGGTCTCGCATATTTAAAATAATTATAACTAGCGTACCCGTGCGAGAACTCTCGCTTGTTAAACCCCCCCTCTTCCCTATTTTTCCATTTCCATATTAAACCTGTAATATATATTTTTTTCAAGACCTCTTATCCTCCGTCACTTGTTCCGCATGTCTCCTTGTAACAGTATAATAAACCCTTGCCAATACAATCTATTCTTATTCAACTTTATTACTGAGCAGAGAGGTTGCACGGGTAATTCAGTCGCATACAATATCAAGTAATTAGTTTAATTTCACATTCAATTGCAGATTCTTCAGGCTTTGAAAAAGTAGGGTAGAATCGAGAAGCGTCGAACTAGCAAAAAAGGAATAGAATGTTTAAGTAGATCTCATCCTATAGAATGCAATGTGAGAAACATTTCTCTGAGGCCTCTGTCCTCAACATTTTAGTTTTAATGCCCTAAAATACTTCGTTTAGGAGTTATTTAACGATTTATATTAAAAATGCGTCCGAGTGTTGCGGGTTGCATTTGACATGACTATTTATATGCGTATTTTTAAACAAATCCTTCATATTTTGAAAGTCAACGTGCAATTCTTCACGTATCCGTGAAATTCTCTTTCTGTAGAGACCTCATTTACAAAGATTGATTGCGTGCGAGAGCCACAAAAGGCATGTATACTACTGATATACTACTGAAATAATATAGGAGGCGATAATGATAAAAATATCATACGAACATTGAAACAAAACTTTCACTCCGTATTTAATAAACTTAATGTCTTACCCCGCAAAACATCACCGACAACCTGGACTCCAAGTTAGTCATGGCTGTCTGTGTATTAATATAGCCCGTACTCTTGAATTGACAACTATGAAGACTGTCTTAGTCTTCATGTTGGCAACATTGCAATTAGTGGGGACGAGTGCAGATGCTCGCAAGTGATGGCTGAAAGCAACCCGATGGGAGTGCATGTGATGCATACGCATTGAGAGTGAATGCTTGACAATGTCGTTGAATTGTTATGTACACGAGAGCTAACTTTACTGTTGACAAGTTTTATCATTAATACAAGTACTTTTATGAGGAATTATGAAGGGTTTCAAAGCTGAGAAATCATCATATAAAAGTAATTCACTTTTTATTTATAAGATTAATTATTATTATTGTATTATTATTATTATTATTATTATTATTATTATTATTATTATTATTGTTGTTGTTGTTATTATTTCTATTTATTGCACGTTACAATTTTTAATTAAAATCTTCTAAGTACCTGTACATCAAAATAAACCAGTATTGTAATAATATATAGCACATACTATTTTTATGGTTGTTTAGGATAAGTTAGGTTTATGTGTTTGTAACTTATTCTTTTTTATTTAATTGCTTAATTAGTATTATAGTCCACGTGTGCCATTTTCAAGTCATCAGTATAGTCTATTTATAATTTTTGTGATAAATTTGTTTCTGATGTCGCACAGATGATGTAACGGGTTGGACAACAAATTACGACCATTCATTAAAAACCGTTGACAAATCTTTCATTCCAAACATAGAAGAAATATTTTGTTCGATAGCTCAAAAAAGGTGGTCACCATCCTTGTCATCTGAAGTTCGGGTCAATCATTTCATTTCTGGACATCTAGGAGAATTGGAGATATTGTATGAAAAACGTCAAAAAGCTAGTGGATGTGTTTTAACAATACAACACTACATTGATGTGGTATCTGGTATTAGGGTTTCTAGAATATACCGGCATATTTTTTACGGAAGAACCAAATAAAGTGGATTGAAAGTTCAGAGACTACATGAATGAAAATGAAATACCAATTTTATTAATTTGTCAATAAACAATAATGTTGAGTGCCTTCACAAAATATCCATTTTAAAGTAACGAATGATTGTGTTTGGATTTTCATCTGAAATATAGCTCTTTATGTTACGTGCTGAATTGATGTTATGCTGTTGCTACTTTAAACAATTATTAATAACGAAAATTACAAAATAAATGTATCATTTTAATGAAATATTTTCTGGTCATACATCCAAAAAACAATTTTTGTGTTCAAGTATTATGGATGCAGCAATTGTTGTCAGAAGTTGATATTCTACCAAATGTGATAGGTCGTTAAGATTTGGATGTAGCATGCAAAGTTTAGGGTGATGGGTATTTATTTATATGTTTTGGTTGTGTAGTCCAAACGTTTAGACCCTTTTTCCACGTTGTTGTTGCTGTGTAATATTAGAAGGCGTGTGATGCATTTCCTCTTAAACATGACATAGTTTCGCCTCAGTGCAACGACTCACATGGAAAGCACATATTCTACACAAACGCAAGGAACTACAAATAAAATACAAACAACTATACTGGCTGCTAGGAAGAAAATCTGTGCTGGCTACAGACAATAAACTTTTAATATACAAGTTATTCTTGAAACCAATCTGGACATACTGCATACAGCTCTGGGGCTCTACCTGCAGGTCAAATATTCAAACCATACAGAGATTCCAATCCAAGGTTCTGAGAGACATTGCTAGTGCTCCCTGGTACGTCCGAAACGATGTGCTACATAATGATTTTAACATGCCAACAGTACAACAAGAAATTAGAAATTTTAGCCATAAATATGTCAGCAAACTAGAAAACCATAAAAATGTACTAGCTATAAACTTACTGGACAATAGTTTAGAAGTCAAAAGACTTAAAAAGTTCAAACCATTGGATTTGCCAAATAGATTTTAAAATGACAATAGTGATAATACTGTAATGTGTAATATGATAAAGGAAGATCACCAGTGGGTGACCTTTCCATGCAAGTTGCATTTTCTAACATCATATTTACTTATTGTTCTTGTTTTGAACAGATTGTAAATTTACAGATTTAAATAAAAAAAAGTGCAACAATTGACGGAGGCGCGCTTGGAATCTGGCGGGAAACGTCGACGCAGCTGTGCAGAGACATCAGTCAGACGCTCTCGAAAGACGAGGCGAAGACGCGTGACTCAGGGCTGTTTCGGTCACTGCGTTCAACATCTCCGCTCGTCAATGGGTGGAAACTCGTAGACGCTCGCCCGAAAACACACACACACACACACACACACACACACACACGCTACGCGCGCGGTGCCGCACAATGGTCTAAAACGGGGGAAATGAATGGAAGTGTGGCCCGAAATAGAACGGTGGAACGCCGATAAATTTAAGAAAACAACTTACGTCTTGGAAAACACATCTACTTGTTTACGTTGAAAAGATGAGTCAATGCAATATACTCGTTTGACAACCGTGCCCACCCGTCAGAAGCTGATGATTGCTATAAGTATTAAAATCGTGTTAATGTGCGTATGTCAAAACATTTATTCACTTTAATAAAATGAAACTTAACGATATTTGAAACAATTTAATTAAAATTTAAAAAGATGTCTTTCGATACTTACTGCGTAAATAATCCTTAAGAATTTTTATTTAAATTTCTCATTTACAGTATTACATTAACTCATTTAAACACATTTACTTTGTTCGCCCAAGAATCCACACTTAAGTATTCAGATAGATCACGACCCTTACTTTTAGTTCATGCCAACTGGGTTTGGTCTTCTTTACACTTTCAAGGCTGACTGTTCTGTTTCACTTATTGTGACTTCCAGTGATTCCTTCAATTTATAACTCATGAGCTTCACCTCAGGAACTCTGGCCCAGTTTTTCACTTTCTCCCCATCCCTGGCATCCACGGCCCAGTGCTCTTCTGTTTTAAAATTGTTTCCCATTTCTTTTCAGTTCACCCAGAATGTGTTGCTTTCGTTTTGAAGTTCGCCACAAAAGCTGCGCAGAAGGGTCTGTGCTAGTATGTGCACATTTAGAAAGTCTGCGGAGGGGCTTCGCACTTTCCATGCTTTGTATGTTGCCCTGTCATTGGTTGAAAGCAGACGCTCTTGAAGAATCATGTTCGATGACCGACCGGTTCAAAAATGGCTATACCTCAGTGAGTACACGATTTCTCCAGCAGTTTATTCAGAGAAGTGGAGTTGTTGAAGAGCATAGCTCGGATCCTTTCTCTACCAAATGTCCAATAAGGATGTCTCAGCATGCAGATAAGCGACGAAAAGGTTTTAACAGTAGCATGTGGTTGATGTTTCTTCAATATTATCAAGACGTATTTGTTGCTTCTTCAGCAGTTTTTAATGATTTCAGCAATTTATCTCTATTATTCTCTAATGTTTAATTTCAGTCATGTTATTAAAAATGATGCTATAAGCTTCCCCACTCTTCTGCCAGAAAATACTATGCATTGGTCACATCGATTTGTACTTATCTTTTCTACAGCATGCACTATGATTAACAGAAATGCTTTTACCATTTATACGCTTTGTACGCATTGAAAAAGTCGGAGAATGCACATTGGCGATGTATTTCAATATATACTTAAATTCTAAACATCATTCTTTACAATCTTTTTCATGATCACTCTCCTTCAGGATTTGGGAAAAAGTGAGTATTTTAAGATACACTATTCCAACAAAGAAAATCTTGCTTTATGCTCTTCGACGTTTTTATTATTTATTTACTCCGTATATTACGAAATATTTCTTGTCTCTTTAGAGCTGCCACCTGCGTAGTCGTTAGTTACACATTATCCCTGAATAGTGGAGCATATAAATAATAATTAAATCATTCAAAAAAATAAAACTGTTTAATTACGTCTTGCGTATTGTATTTTTCCACTCATTTTTCATAATTTTAATGATATAATTGGATAAGAGTGAAGAAATACTATTGACTTCGATAGTAATTTGCATTGCCCGTTGATTGTAAGGTACAAGTGGACATGAATAGAGAGAAATTTCGGTAGGAAAACTTTTATTAGAGGGCCCTGGTACGAAAAAGTGGAAAAATCCAGATGCTAAATTTAGGGGGGAAAATCCTGTAATACGTGGTGTAGCCAGAATCCCATGTTTTGTGTGTCATTCATATCGAAAAATTGAAAGACGGCAAAACGTCCGTCTGCCCGTCTTCGAAGAACGCTAGTGGCTAAACCGTTCGGCCGATTTTTTCCAAAATTGATATTCCGTAATCAATCTGGTTGATATTGCTTTCCCTTTAATATGAAATCGATATTTTAATTTTGGAGGGTAATTTACATGAAGCCCTGGGACATTTTCCAAAGTTTAAAAAAAAGCTCCATCGTTTTTTATTAATTTTGATATTAGTTAGTGCGATGGACGTTTAAGAGAATGTTGCAGGTGTGATGTTTGTGGAAAAAGCTGATTTCCAAAATTACAAAAGTTCAAAATTTTTTCGGAGTCTTTCTAGAACTCCAATATTAAAGATAGAGTTTGTTTCCGGTAATGAAATTTGTTCCTTATCAATAAATTTTGAAATAAGGTCATGTACAATGTTTTTAAAATTTGAGCACTTTTCGCGTAATTTTGCGTGCAATTAGGGCGATTGATTGATTTTTCGTGTTTCTGAGCGCGTCAACTGCTTCGTTCATTAGTCCCGTTAGTGTAGTGCATGTTTTTTCTCGGGAGATGGCGGTGATCATCCCCCGCTGGATGGCGAGATCCGGCGCCGACCTACCGTCGGTAGTGGGTTTCCCCTAACCGGCTCCCACAAGGGCCCCCCTAGTGTATGTTAGTGTAAGTTGTGTGTAAGGGGGAGAGGATAGGAAAGGAAGGGAAGGACAAATCGCGCGCGGTCCGTGGCCCATTTGTTAGGGTACTGCTCCGGCATTCGCCTGGTGCTGATCGGAGAAACCACGTAAAACTACCGATCAGAGCAGCTAGAATTCTCCTCCAGACAGCGACTGAATTCGACCTAGATGAAAAGCTAGTGTGAAAAATCCTGCCGCCAGGGGAGTGGGAACCTAGGACCTCCCGGTCAGAGGCGCTGCAGTGACATCAGTTGACGCACTGGGCTCCCGCTCCCGCTGATATTAGGGCGAGGGCGTAGGTGCCTCTGACGGCTCCCGCGCGGTCAGCGAGCTGCGTGCGCAGCGGCGCGCGGCGGAGGCGCCGTAAAGCCTATGTTTAGTGCTGCGCGGGTGGCGCAGGTGAGGTTTTTCCAACCGACGCGTTTTCGGCGCGGCCGCCCGCGAGACGCGCCGCCGCTCGCGGTGACGTACCGCGTCGGAGCGTGCAGGGCCGGACCGGCGGACGTCGATTACGCAGGAGAGGTCAGCGGAACCACCGGGCGAATAGCGTATGTGATTGGCAGACTCTAGGAAAGAGTCTCTAGGACAGACTCTGTAGGAAAGAGTGTGTAGGACAAAGTGTGTAGGACAAAGTGTGTAGGAGAGGTCTGTGGGAGAGGGTCTGTGGGAGAGGGTCTGTGGGAGAAGGTCTGTGGGAGAAGGTCTGTGGGAGAAGGTCTGTGGGAGAAGGTCTGTGGGAGATGGTCTGTGGGAGAAGGTCTGTGGGAGAAGGTCTGTGGGAGAAGGTCTGTGGGAGAAGGTCTGTGGGAGAAGGTCTGTGGGAGAAGGTCTGTGGGAGAAGGTCTGTGGGAGAAGGTCTGTGGGAGAAGGTCTGTGGGAGAAGGTCTGTGGGAGAAGGTCTGTGGGAGAAGGTCTGTGGGAGAAGGTCTGTGGGAGAAGGTCTGTGGGAGAAGGTCTGTGGGAGAAGGTCTGTGGGAGAAGGTCTGTGGGAGAAGGTCTGTGGGAGAAGGTCTGTGGGAGAAGGTCTGTGGGAGAAGGTCTGTGGGAGAAGGTCTGTGGGAGAAGGTCTGTGGGAGAAGGTCTGTGGGAGAAGGTCTGTGGGAGAAGGTCTGTGGGAGAAGGTCTGTGGGAGAAGGGTCTGTGGGAGAGGGGTCCCGTCGGTGGCGGATTTTCGTTACTTGCTAAACAGCCTACTCGTATTGATCTGCTTGGATAAGAGGAAAGATCTGCTTGGAAAGGGAAAATCCGTGATCAGTTATCAAGACTACGTGCGTATAAGGCTCGTCATTGAATCTGATTGGAAGAGTCTGCATAGAGGCTTTGGAAGTGAAGCAAGAAACATTGTAAAGAAAACAGTGAGAGACGCGTAATCACTGAGCTGCTGATGTATCTTTGAAAAAACATTTTGAATAAATCATGGAGAGATAAACCACTCTATTAATATCTAAAATTGGAGAACATACAGATCAACAAAGATCATTCATTTATGTGGCTTGGGAAGAATAAAACTAGATCGGATGCAGTGGTATCCGAGATTAGACACTGAGAACACATCATTACGATAAAGCGGTTTTCGAAATTTCTCAAGATTACAAAAGTCGAATTTGTGAGGAACGGGTTGGAACAATTATTGTTTCAACCTGTTCCTGACAAATTCAACTTTCAATTATTGATCATCTCGTTTCAGCTTGCCCAATGCTAGAAACGGCACGGTAGTCTGTAATTACCACCGCTGGCAGATCTGTGAAGCTCTCAAAGCTGGCAAACATCTACTGCAAGGCTCCTCGGCAAAGTGTGCGTCATCTGTTCGACCGTGTACACTACTACAAGATCAACATATCCATACTGAGCAAATATTGTTATGCGGAATTTTCAGGAAAAATCATGTTTACTCCATGTGATCAGAACATCGTAAAGCAGGGGGTAGAGATAGGTGTTAAAAAGAAATGTGTGGAAATTGAAGTCAGCCCCGGATATGGGGTGTAAAACACAAGTCGTTCCAATAGTTCGGAGCTCTGCGATTTGTTTCGAAAAATGTATGTAAGAATTTATCGAAAATCCTAGGTCATTTAAAAGTTTGGGAAGTGTAAGATATTGAGTTATTGGGAACAGTCCATATCTTGCACATTTTCCAATCCCTTAACGTCTTAAATTGTAAATTTATACAATAATAATAACAAAAACAAGGTCATACTCACTATCGTCTTATAATTAGCGACGATGTTTTTGAAAAGTAATTAACACAAATTAAGTGGTTCATTATGTCTTAATAACAATCAAATGACAAGTAGAATTCACAAGCTAAGATAAGATAGTGCGAAAGGACGTGGGTGATTATTACGTTGATAACGCTATTAATGTAGCAAATTTTATTAGACTTTCAACTATGCATACGAAGACACGACATTTCGAACAGATCTGCTCGCTAGTTTTCCAATTCCAGGTACTGGGATCAGATTGATATCTGAGGTCGGCATGCGACAATTACGGCAGTGATTCGTTGGGTTTCCCCCACATCTTCTCCCTCTACCATCTATTCTATCTGACCAGAAATAATGCCCATTACTCTGCACATCTCGGGTTATTACATCATCAAATCTAACGACAATACCATGGATACCCGCGAAGTACGGGAATAGCATAAGATTAATCAGGCCGCAGAAGTACGATCAAAGTGCAATCTCCTCGCAATTTCAGGCTTTCAGGTTCCCTCTCCTTCTCCTCTCCCCCTTTTCCCTCCCTCGCTGACTTCGTTTCGCGTCAAAATGGCGCTACGACCCAGGACGGTCTCTGACCTGATATCTACGAAACCGCGGTTCTGCCGGTTGCTTTCAAGATCAGAGGAGAAGGAATAAAGTTCTAAGTCTCGTTATTCAATAAGGGCATTATTATTATTATTATTATTATTATTATTATTATTATTATTATTATTATTATTATTATTATTATTATTATATAATTGGAAAATAAAACATTGGAGTTGAGATGGTGGAAGGAGAGCAGCCCATATTCGTATGTCAAGGATGAGACCGGGCTGTCGAAAAAACGTTTGTGGGCGGTCCATAGCTTGCTGTAAGTTGATTGCAGTTGAATGTAGTCTTAAAAATATCATATTGATGTGATTTCTACCGACACAATTATTATTTGTATGCTCATTAACTTCAGTTATCATCTATTAGTAAAAGTGTTCTGTTTCAAATGACGAGCTGTTCCTAAAGTCATTTGTTTCCTCTTGTCTCACCCCTGTATACTTTTTTTTCTTATTCAACCTAAATTTTTTATCACTAGAAATTTAATACACCCTTTAGAAAAGTTTTTGGATACACAAACACCTTGTTTTGAGGGTTTTACCTAGATTGTGGAGAATATAAAGTACAGTTCACATTAAGAAAAATATTTCTGCATACAAATAGCATGCTTTCCAAACGTTTTTCACGTTTAATATTTGACGCATTAACCCTCCCTATTCTTCAAATGCAAGTGTAATTAGTTACAGTGTAAATGTTAGTGTAAAAACTGAAACGAGAGTAAATATAAAACAAAGTGAAATGCAAAGTAACTACAGAAGTATCTGAAAATTGAGTTCAGTTAGTATTAAAATAGCATATAGTAAAATGTACAGGCAGGCTGATACTAGATACTGTAGTGATAACACTGAATCCCTTAAGGACTGGTTCACCTAAAGAAATAAGCAGAACTACCCCTATATTCTGACAGGATGCCCCTGACCTTTTAGGGATTCAATAGGCTTATATCATTATCATTCTCCAAATTAATTTCTTTAAAGAGTGATTAAAATTTGTTCGTCAGAAACCCTTTAATTTGAAATGTCAGGGTGCTTGGTGGATTGAGAGCGACTGTACAGTCACTGAGTCGCGTGTTTTGTCTGCGAAAACTACGACGTCTTTCTTTTGGGACAAGGTTCTCAGCGTTCGCTTGCGTCACGGGTTTATACTAGCGGAGGTATTATCCCATTCGTCTTTGTGCGTTGGATGTACGGTAATCTCTTTCACTGGCGGAGAAAATACGAGGTGCTCTGGATTTGCACTTATTCTGAAATGTTAACATTTCAACCTCTCAGCTTCACAATGCCACCCTTCTTTCCCATTTGATTTGTGTAAAACGTTTCGCGGAGTAAACTGCTTTTATTACCTTTCCTACCGCTAATCTAAGTGTACACAAACTTGCCTTCTCTTAGAAAAACGTGTTTTTCTCGCCAAAATACCACCGAAATAGATGTTCGAACCAAAAATAAGTTGAAAAAATTGTTATTTAATTTGAGAAAAAAGTAAGTTCTGAAGAAAACAGTACGATGAAAATCAAGTAAAAACATGCATCAAATAAAGATTTGCAAATCCAATGGTATTATCTTTCGTTTCTCTGAAGTTTTTTATTCTACAATACAGCAAAATATTTCGTTCGTACTGTCTATAAGTTACCCTATCTAATACTGGCCTGTACAAACTGGAAAAGGAAACTACGAAGGATGTGTGATTATTCTTAGCGGATCATAACCGTGTGAAAAGTTGTACAGCTTTGTTTATCACACGAAGATGAACATGAATTCAAGTGTTCGCTCTGAAATCGGCCTAATATCGAGTAGAACAGATAATGGTAAACAGTTGATGGATTTTGCAACGCACCTAGAGTTCCCTGGCTGGATGGACACGCTTAGACATGCATAATTTGTATTTCTTTTATTATCCAATTTCCACCATTTTATGAAATCTCAAAACGGTTTACGATGGGACTGTGCTCTCAATTGTAATTTGTTGAAATTTGTTAATTGTAATCTTTGAATTGACAGACCATTCTGTGAGAGGTTCCTACGATTGGAAAGATGACCAACAAAGCTTCTGGGAGATAGGTAAAAGAAAGAGAGGAAGAGAGAGGGCGAGATAGGGAGAACAGATACATTCCATGAAAGATACAAAAACCAACACGTGTCATTCGTAGCAAAGCAAATGAGTAATTAGTTGAATATTTTCGTGTTTCAGGCAAGAAAGTTCATACCTTACGATGCGGATTTTAAAAGAAGACATTGAGTCTTCATTTCGGAAAAACCTGAGTACACAGAGCTTTCTTCCGAAGTTGGCAAACCCCTTCTTTCCGTAAGTTCTTCAATTCTACTGATTTATATTTAATTTTAGAACCTTGTAATGTGCGATTTACGGGAAGAAATTGAGTCTGCATTCGGGAAGAACCTCACAAAACAAGAACTTTCATTCGATGTGAGAAAACACTTCCGTTTCAAAGTAATGACAAGCTTTCCGACTCGCATATTGATTTCTTCGCAGTATTATGTTCAGAAATTCGAACAGAAAATGGAAGTACGAGCTGCTCATTGCTAAACAAGCGAGAGATTCGTGGAAAATGAGCTTCACACGAGAAAATTCACACCTTGCGATATAGATTTCAAAGGAATAAATTGAGTTTACATTTCGGAAGAAGCTATGAAGACAGCAACTTCCATTCGCTGTGGGAAAACCCCCCGTTCCGTGGGTTCTTCTGCACGATTAGCTTTTCTATAGCGCCCGATCCTCCGCTGGCTATCGCGACGTCATCTCATTTAAGACAAACGTGCTGGCACGGCACGGGGCGGCGAGCGAGTTCGTGACTGTGGTGAACGTCCGCGATCTTCTTTTTTCTTTTTTTTCTTTTTTGCTTTGCGTCGCCGCAACCGCCATTATTCCCGCCGCCCCGACCGCCGCAACGCCGCGGGCGCTTGGACTTCCCCGCCGGGGGAGGGGGCGGCTTTCCCTGGGCCACGTGACACCAGCGGTCGACGCCTCCGAGATGCCAACTGTTGGGCGACCCGTGTTGTTGTGGTGAGAACGCTCACCTTCCAACTGTGAGTAACGGGGAACAAATCGCGGTTGACCCACGTGGAATCCGTTTATGTGTGTGTGTGTGTGTGTGTGTGTGTGTGTTTGTTTATGTGTGTGTGTGTGTGTGTGTGTGTGTGTGTATGTGTGTATGTGTGTATGTGTGTATGTTGTTGTATGTGTGTATGTGTGTGTGTGTGTGTGTGTGTGTGTGTGTGTGTGTGTGTGTGTGTGTTTTTTTTTTTTTTTATACGAGGGTAGGTGGAAATCTTCAAAAGACACCATGCGGCCCGTACCACATGATAGTGTGAGATTTTTACCCACTAAAACCAACCTCCCTTCTCCTCCATCCTCCCCGTATGTGTGTATGTGTGTATGTGTGTATGTGTGTATCCTCCCCTGGAACCGCTTAGCATTACATCACAGGGAGTGGATTAGAGTGAAGCTTAGTCACAAGCCACTTCTCTTCGTCAAAACGTAGGAAGGGTCAAACGAGGATCAATCGACTTCCCTTCTTTCCCTTTCTATTCTCCTGAGCTCAGCTATTATGGTCTGCGCATACGAGCTCACCGCATCCCAGTTGGTTTCTGAGGCGAGCATGCACCCAACCATTGCTTCGGGTGTCAGCGGGTCGATCCCGAGTATACTCATAACGTGCCGTCGCTGCAGATGGTATCGCGGGCACTGGAAGAACACATGCTCGGCGTCTTCGACAGCAGGTTCACATAATGGACAGAATGGGGTATCCTCAAGCTTGAACCTGTGGAGATATGCCAGAAAGCATCCGTGTCCAGACAACAGCTGTGTCAAGAAGAAATTTACTTCGCCGTGTTTACGGTTGATCCAGTGCAATGGAGGGAATCTGGCGTATGTCCATCTTCCTTTAATGGACTTGTCCATCGATCCTGCCATTCGAGCAGTGTTGTCGAGCAGTCTGGTTCTCCTCTTCTTTGTGATATCGCCTCCGTCTTTCCTGCGCCAAGATATCTACAGGAGGCATCCCGCGATGACGCACACTGCATCGTTTGACACAGTGCGGAATGCACAAGCTACCCGCAATGCTGATAACCTGTACACTGACGTCATCCCTCGGATGTAACTATTTATCGACATGGAGTTGGCCCTACTGGGGCTCCATAGAGCAAGACGGACCTCACAACCAAGGCCAGAAGCTTCCGTTTCTCCTGACAAGGCCCTATGTTGGGCATTAGTCTTGACAATGCTGCATTAATTACCGCAGCTTTATTGCTGGCGTACTTCAGGTGGTCAGCAAATGTCAGACGGGCGTCAATCATGAGACCAAGATATTTGATCGACGGCTGCGATACAATATGGTGGTCTCCGACTTTGAGAGTGATGGTTTCTCTCTTTTTCCTGCTAGTGACTAGGATAACCTCAGTCTTGTGCTCAGCTAACTGCAGCCCTGAGGACTTCAACCACTGACTAACAATAGCGATCGCTTCGTTGCAAATATACACAATTTCCTCAATGTACTTTGCAACGGCGACGATAGCAATGTCGTCCGCGAAACCAATAATACTGGTTCCTTCTGGGAGGGGAAGCCGAAGAACCTCGTCATACATCACATTCCATAATGGTGGACCCATACCGACCCTTGCGGACACCAGCCGTGATATTATGTACCTTCGGCCCATTATTTGTATTGTAAATCAGGGCTCTATTACTCAGATACTCGGCCACAATCTTCCTCAGGTACGTTGGCACATTAAATCTACGGAGAGCTTGGTGAATATTACTCCACCTGGCAGAGTTGAATGCATTTTTAATATCTAACGTAACGACAGCACAGCTGTTTTGGGCCTCCTCTTCCATCTACTTCCTCCAATTGCTTGTCGGGCGGTGTTAATGACAAGCTGGACTGCGTCAACAGTCGAGCGGGCTCTGCGGAAACCATACTGATTTTCTGAAAGGCCTCCTCCCTCCTCCACAGCTTTTTCTAGTCTGGTACTAATAATTCTCTCCAGAACCTTGCCAGCTGTGTCAAGCATACACAATGGCCGGTATGATGATGGATCTTCGGGTGATTTATTCCTTAGGAGGAGCACCAAGCGCTGTTTTCCATCTTTCTGGATACACCCCTTCCTCAAGCACGAATAATAAAGATCACAAGATGTCGGTGTGAGCGAGTATCGCAGTCTTGAGGGCAATATTGGGAATGTTATCCGGTCCGGGAGCCTTTGTGTTGCCGATTCTGCTGATTGCGTGCAGAATTTCTTCTTGCGTGACTGGAGGAATTATTTCTAGCTCAGATAACGCTATATTAACTGAGTCACCGGGGTGGCTCGGAATAGAGGCTGTCACAATTCTGGCAGCATACTGGAAGGCAGTTGAGAACGTAGGTGCCGCTGTCTTAACCTACACATGACCGTCTTGTACGGCCTACCCCATGGATCCTTTTCCACCTCGTCACACAGGCTTTTGGAGCATAAGCGTTTGCTCTTGCGGATCTCTATCTTCAACTGGCTTCGAGCGAGTTTGTATTGCTCTTGCAATTGAGGAAAGTTGTCTCTGCCACGAGCTCTCTGGCACTGTCTTCTGGCTCGAAGGCACCTCCGTCGTAATTGGGCGATTTCCTCAGTCCACCAGTAAACTGGTGAACGTCGAGAGATTGCGCCCCGTCTAGACATAGCCGCATCACAGGCTTTGGTTATCCATTTCATCACCTGCCCAGCTTTGTCATCTGCGGTACCTGTTGGCACTATCGTCTCCAAACATTGCCGGAAAACTTCTCTGTCGAACGTTTTGCATTCCACCCAGCTGGCTGATATTTCGGCACAAAATTATCCTCCGCTGATTTTCACCTCGTACAAAAGTGCCTGGTGG